>CM052670.1:49785698-49812036 GCA_028533165.1 Leontopithecus rosalia
TTTGGGGTGGAGAGTTCTGTAAATGTCTATCAGGTTTGCTTGTTCCAGGTCTGAGTTCAAGTCCTGGGTTTCCTTGTTAATTTTCTGTCTGGTTGATCTGTCTAGTATTGACAGTGGAGTGTTAAAGTCTCCCACTATTATTGTGTGGGAGTCTAAGTCTCTTTGTAAGTCATTAAGAACTTGCCTTATATATCTGGGTTCTCCTTTATTGGGTACATAAATATTTAGGATCGTGAACTCTTCTTGTATTGATCCTTTTACCATTATGGAAGGTCCTTCTTTGTCTCTTTTGATCTTTGTTGCTTTAACGTGTATTTTATTGGAGATGGGAATTGCAACTCCTGCTTTTTTTTGCTCTCCCTTTGCTTGGTAAATCTTCCTTTATCCCTTTATTTTGAACCTTTGTTTATCCTTGCATGTGAGATGGGTTTCCTGGATACAGCACACTGATGGCTTTTGGCTTTTTATCCAATTTGCCAGTCTGTGTCTTTTGATTGGTGCATTTAGCCCATTTAAATTTAGGGTTAATACTGTTATGTGTGAGTTTGATAGTGCCATTTTGATGCTAGCTGGCTGTTTTCTTTATTTTGTTGATGCTCGTTAGTATTTGGTATGTTTTTGAAATGGCTGGTGCTGGTTGTTTTTTTCTATGTGTAGTGCCTCTTTCAGGAGCTCTTGTAAAGCAGGCCTGGTACTGACAATATCTCTGAGCTCTTGCTTTTTCACAAAGAATTTTATTTTTCCTTCACTTACGAAGCTTAGTTTGGCTGGATATGAAATTCTGGGTTGAAATTTCTTTTCTTTAAGGATGTTGAATATTGGCCCCCACTCTCTTCTGGCTTGTAGGGTTTCTGCCGAGAGATCTGTTGTGAGGCTGATGGGCTTGCCTTTGTGCGTGACCCGACCTTTCTCTCTGGCTGCCCTTAGAATTTTCTCCTTCATTTCCATCCTGGTGAATCTGACGATTATGTACCTTGGGGTTGCTCTTCTTGCGGAGTATCTTTGTGGTGTTCTCTGTATTTCCTGCATTTTGGTGTTGGCCTCCCTTGCTAAGTTGGGGAAATTTTTCTGGATAATTTTCTGAAGAGTATTTTTTAGCTTGGATTTATTCTCTTCCTCGCATTCTGGTACACCTATCAAACGTACATTAGGTCTCTTCACATAGTTCCACATTTCTTGGAGAGTTTGTTCGTTCCTTTTTGCACTTTTTTCTCTAATCTTTACTTCTCGTTTTATTTCATTGAGTTGATCTTCGACTTCTGATATCCTTTGTTCTGCTTGGTCAATTCGGCTGTTGAGCCTTGCGGATGATTCACGAAGTTCTCATGTTGTCTTTTTCAGTTTGTTCAATTCATTGATATTCCTCTCTAAGTTGTCCATTCTTGTTATCATTTCCTCAAATCTTTTTTCAAATCTTTTTTCAACGTTCTTAGTTTCTTTGCACTGATTTAGAAAATGTTCTTTCAGCTCACAGAAGTTTCTTATTACCCACCTTCTGAAGTCTGATTCTGTCATTTTATCATTCTCATTCTCCATCTAGCTTTGTTCTTTTGCTGGTGAGGAGTTTTGGTCCTTTGTCGGTGGTGAGGTGTTCTGGTTTTGGGTGTTTTCCTCCCTTTTTTGCTGGTTTCTTCCCATCTTTGTGGATTTGTCTACCTGTCATCTGAGTGGTTGCTGATTTTTCGATTGGGTCTCTGAGTAGAGGCCTAGATTGTTAATGATGGAGTAATTCTGTTTCTTAGTTTCCCTTCTAATAGTGTACCCCCTCTGCTGTAAGACTGCTGAGGTGCACTCCGTGTCCTGCTTGCCTGGGGTACACCTGTAGCAGCTGCGAAACAGTGAGGGATGCTACCAGTTTCTTCTTCTATCTTTGTCCCAGAACGATGCCCGCCACAAGTCAGTCTGATCAGTCCTTTTTGAGGTGTATTTTTGGGTATACAGGGGTCAGGGAGCTGCTTGCGGAGATGCTCTGTACTTTATAGGAGCTCAAGTGCTGTTCTGTTTGCTCCGTTGTTCATTCATTGTTGCTAGGAAAGTACATTTAAGTCTGTTGTGGCAGAACTCATGAAATCGGTTTTTTTCCTCAGATGCTCTGTCTCAGAGAGTTAGGGCTTTATTTGTGAGTATCCGTTGCGCTGTCCTGCCCAGCTGGGATGCAGTCTCGTCACTATTTGGCTGCCGAGGCTCCGCCCTGCTGGCGTGAGTTCTGCCCTTTTGTTATGGTCTCCGTCCTGCTGTTTTGGTCTCCGCCCTGCTGACGTAGGCTCCGCCCTGCTGATTTGGGCTCTGCCCTGTCGGTGGAGTCTCTCTGTTATTGCGGGTTGCCTCGGCAATGACTGACTGCATCAACGGTGTGCGGGTACCTCAGTAGAGGCTGAAGCTCTCGGCAATGGCAGACTTTCCTTCCCCACTGAGCTGCACAGTCATGTGTTCAGCTCTTCCATGAAACTCTCAACCCCCAGCGCTCCTAATCGCCTTATTGCTTGTCCCTATGGGGGTGGGACCCGTCAAGCCTGATCACTTGGCTCCCTGCCTCCCAGCCTTTTTGCTTTGTTTTTGTTAGTTGTACGGTTGACTCTCTCCCAGGTGCCTCAGCCACCGGCCGAAAGGGCACCGGGATCCATGTGATTTCCCGTGCACCCACCCGCTGCACTGGTTCACATTTCACCTCCCAGAAATCTCTTGGTCTAGTTCACCTTTCAAAACCCGTTCAATCAGATGAACATAGCAATCTGCCCTCCCAAGTCTCAAACTGCTGGTTCAACAGGGCACCCAGACCCGGTTGTTTCATGCACCGTGCCACTGCGGTGGCACTGTCTGCCTGGTCGTGCCAGCGGAGAGCGCTGCGCTTGAGTCCTGCGTGCCTCTTATACCTGGGCTTTTCCCCCACTCTGTGGGCTATAAAAATCCGTCTGAAAATGCGGTGTTTGCTCACCCTCTGCGTCTTGACTGAGAGGTGCAGTGGTGAGTTGCTTCTAGAGTGCCATCTTCCTCTTGATCTCTTTATTTTACTTTTTTATTGTACTTTTGGCTCTGGGGTGCGTATGCACGTCCTGCATCCTGCAGGATTGTTGCATAGGTACTTACATGTCATGGTGTTTCCTGTCTCTGTCCTCCCTCCACCCTGTCGCCTACATTAGGCATTTCTCCTGACAATATCCCTCCCCATCCTCCCCACCCCTTACTCTCCGTTTTCTCCACTCCCTTCCATCCTCTCACCTAGACAGTGAGTATTGTTTCCTTCCTTGTGCTTAAGTGTTCTCATTGTTCATCACCTGCATATAAGTGAAAAAATGTGGTGTTTGGTTTTCTGTTCTTTGGTCAGTTGGCTGAGAATGATGGTTTCTAGATTCATCCACGTCTCTACAAAGAACACCAACTCATCGTTTTTCATGGCTGCTCAGTATTCCATGGTGTATATGTGTCATATTTGCTTTGTCCAGTCTATCATTGATAGGCATTTGGGTTGGTTCCAGGTCGTTGGTATTATAAACACTGCCACAATGAATATATGTGTGCATTGTCTTTTGAATAGAACAATTAAATAAAGAGCATGCATGTTTATAATATAACAATTTATAATCCTTTGGGTATTTACTCATTAATGGGATTGTTGGGTCAAATGGAATTTCTATTTCGGGATCCTTGAGGAATCACCACACTGTCTTCTGTAATGGGTGAACTAATTTACATTCCCACCAACAGTATAAAAATGTTCCTTTTTCTCCATATCCTCTCCAGCATCTGTTGTCTTTACATTTTTTAATGATTGCCATTCTAACTGGCATGAGGTGGTATCTCAACATAGTTTTGATTTGCATTTTTCTAATGACCCATGGTGACGATCATTTTTTATATGTTTGTTGGCCTCATAAGTGTCCCTTTTGAAAAGTGTCTGTTCATATGCTTGGCCCTCTGTTGAATATACTTTTCTTGTAAATCTGCTTTAGTTCTTTGTAGATTCTGGATATTAGCCCTTTGTGAGATGGGTAGATCACAAAATATTTTTCCATTCTGTTGGTTACCAGTTCATTCTAATGATTGTTTCTTTTGCCATGTAGAAGCTCCTAAGTCTAGTTAGATCCCATTTGTCTATTTTGGCTTTTGTTGTTGTTGCTTTTGTTGTTTTAGTCATGAAGCCCTTACCTGTGCCTATGTCCTGATTCATTTTGCCTAGGTTTTCTTTTAGGTTTTTTATGATGCTAATTCTTATGTTTAAATCTTTAATCCATTTGGAGTTCATTTTAGTGTAATGTGTCAGGAAGAGGTCCAGTTTCAGCTTCCTGCATATGGCTAGCCAGTTTTCCCAACACCATTTATTAAACAGGGAATCCTTTTCCCATTGCTTTTTTTGTCAGGTTTGTCAAAGATCAGATGACTGTAGATGTATGGCATTGCTTCCGAGTCCTCTGTTACATTCCATTGGTCTATATATCTGTTTTTGTAACAATACCAAGCTGTTTTGATTACTGCAGGCTTGTAGTATAGTTTGGAGTCAGATAGCATGATGCCTCCATCTTTGTTCTTTTTGATTAGGATTGTCTTGGCTATGCCTTCTCTCTTTTGGTTCCATACAAAGTTTAAAGTGTTTTTTTTCAGTCCTGTGAGAAAGGAAAATGGCAGCTTGATAGGGATAGCATTGCATCTACAAATTACTTTGGATAGTAAGGACATTTCCACAATATTGATTATTTCTAAACATGAGCATGGAATGTGTCTCCATCTGTTTGTGTCCTCTCTTATTTACTTGAGCAGTGGTTTGTAGTTCTCCTTGAAGAGATTATTTACATCCTTTGTTAGTTGCATTTCTAGGTATTTTATTCTCTTCATAGCAGCTGTGAATGGGAGTTCACTTTTGATTTGGCTCTCTATTTTTCTGTTATTGATGTATAGGAATGCTTGTGATTTCTGCACTTTGATTTTGTATCCTGACACTTTGCCGAAGTTGCTTATCAGCTTAAGGAGATTTTGGGCTGAGACAATGGCATCTTCTAAATATTCAATTATGTCCTCTGCAAATCAGGACAATTTGACTTCTTCTTTTTCTAATTGAATGCCCTTTATTTCTTTTTCTTGCCTAATTGCTTTGGCTAGAACTTCCAATACTATATTGGATAGGAGTGGTGAGAGAGTTCATCCTTGTCTAGTGCCAGTTTTTAAAGGGAATGCTACTCTTTTTTGTCCATTCAGTATGATATTCACTGTGGGTTTGTCATAAATAGCTTTTGTTATTTTGAAATGCATTTCATCAGTACCTACTTTATTGAGAGTTTTTAGCATAAAGGGCTGTTGAATTTTGTCAGATGTCTCCTCTGGATCAATTGTGATAATCATGTGTTTTTTGTCTTTGGTTCTGTTTATGTGGTGGATTAGATTTATAGATTTGGGCATGTTGAGCCACACTTGCATCACCTGGATGAAGCCTACTTAGTAGTGGTGGATAAGCTTTGTGATGTACTGTTGGATTCTGTTTGCCGGCATTTTAGTGAAGACTTTTGCATCAATTTTCATCATGGGTATTGACCTGTAGTTTTTGTTTTCATTTGTGTCTCTGCCAGGTTTTGGTATCAAAATGATGTTGTTCTCATAGAAAGAGTTAGGGAGGATTCCCACTTGTTGTATTGTTTGGAATCATTTCAACAGGAATGGTACCATCTCCTCTTTGTACATCTGGTAGAATTGGGCTAGACCTAGACTGTTTTTAGTTGGTAGGCTAGTACTTGCTGCCTGGACTAAAACCCTTGTTATTGGTCTATTCAGGGGATCAACTTCTTCCTGGCTTCTTCTTGGGAGTGTGCAAGTGTCCAGGAATTTATCAATTTCTTCCAGGTTTGTTTGATCTTGCTCCACTAGTTCTTTTAATTTTGATGCTGGGCATCAATTTTAGATCTTTCCTCACTTCTTATGTGGGCAATTGTTGCTTTACACTTCCCTCTAGACACTGCATTAATGTGTCCCAGAGATTCTGGCACATTAGTACTTTGTTCTTGTTGGTTTCGAAGTACATTTTTGTTTCTGTCTTCATTTCATTGTTTATCCATTCGTCATTCAGAAGTAAGTTGCTCAGTTTCCATGTGATTGTGCGTTTTAAATGCTTTTCTTTTTTATTGCATTTGAGATATTGGGGTACAGGGGCAGAATTTGTAAGATAGTAGCATGGGTACACACATAACAGTGTGTTTTACTGGCTTCCTCCCTTTCACCCACATCTGGAATTTCTCCCCAGGCTATCCCTCCCCAGCTTCCCTCCCAGCTGTCCCTCCCCTAATCCCTCCAATAGTTCCCAGTGTGTAGTACTCCCTTCCCTGTGTCCATGTGTTCTCATTTTTCATCACTCACCTATGAGTGAGAATACATGGTATTTCATTTTCTGTTCTTGTGTCAGTTTGCTAAGAATGATGTTCTCCAGATTCATCCATGTCCCTACAACAGACACGAACTCATCATTTTTGATTGCTGCATAATATTTTATGGTGTATATGTGCCATGTTTTCCCAGTCCAGTCTATCATGGATGGGCATTTGGGTTGGTTCCAGGTCTTTGCTATTGTAAACAGTGCTGCAATGAACATTCGTGTGCGTGTGTCCTTATAGTAGAATGATTTATAATCCTTTGAATATATACCCAGTAATGGGATTGCTGGGTCAAATGGAATGTCTATTTCTAGGTCCTTGAGGTCTCGCCACACTGTCTTCCACAATGGTTCAACTAATTTACACTCCCACCAGCAGTGTAGAAGTGTTCCTATTTCTCCGCATCCTCTCCAGCATCTGTTGCCTCCAGGTTTTTTAATGATAGCCATTCTAACTGGCGTGAGGTATACCTATCAAGGTGGTTTTGATTTACATTTCTCTAATGACCAGTGATGACGAACTTTTTAATATATGTTTGTTGGCCTCATGTATGTCTTCTTTTGTAAAGTGTCTGTTCATATCCTTTGCCCATTTTTGAAGGGGCCTGTTTGATTTTTTCCTGTAAATCTGTTTGAGTTCTTTGTAAATTCTGGATATCAGCCCTTTGTCAATGGGTAAACTGCAAAATTTTTTCCCCATTCTGTTGGTTGCCGATTAACTCTAGTGACTGTTTCTTTTGCCGTGCAAAAGCTGTGGAGTTTGATTAGGTCCCATTTGTCTATTTTGGCTTTTGTTGCCAATGCTTTTGGTGTTTTGGTCATGAAGTTCTTGCCTACTCCTATGTCCTGAATAGTTTTGCTTAGATTTTCCTCTAGGGTTTTTATGGTGCCAGGTCTTATGTTTAAGTCTTTAATCCATCTGAAGTTAATTTTAGTTTAAGGTTTCAGGAAGGGGTCCAGTTTCTGCTTTCTGCACATGGCTAGCCAGTTTTCCCAACACCATTTATTAAACAGGGAATCATTTCCCCATTGCTTGTTTTTGTCAGGTTTATCAAAGATTGTATGATTGTAGACATGTTGTGTTGCCTTCGATGCCTCTGTTCTGTTCCATTTGTCTATATCTCTGTTTTGGTACCAGTACCATGCTGTTTTGATTACTGTAGCCTTGTAATATAGTTTGAAATACGGTAGTGTGATGTCTCCTGCTGTGTTCTTTTTGCTTAGAATTGAATTGGCTGTGCAGGCTCTCTTTTGGTTCCTTATGAAGTTCATGGTGGTTTTTTCCAGTTCTGTGAAGAAAGTCAATGGTAGCTTGATGGGGATTGTGTTGATTCTGTAAATTTCTTTGGGCAGTATAGCCATTTTCAGGATGTTGATTCTTCCTAACCATGAACATTGAATATTAAATGCTTTTCCTAATCCTGAGTTCTAATTTGATAGCACTGTGCTTTGAGATACTGTTTGTTATGATTTCTGTTCTATTGCATTTGCTGAGGAGTGATTTACTTACAATTATGTGGTCAATTTTAGACTAAGTGTGATGTGGACTGAGAAGAATGTGTATTCTGTGGACTTGGGGTGAAGCGTTCTGTAAATGTCTATTAGATCTGCTTGGTGCAGATCTGTGTTGAAGTTCTGGATATCCTCATTGACTTTCTGTCTCATTGATCTGTCCAATATTGCCAGTGGAGTGTTAACGACTCCCACTATTATTGTGCAGGTGTCTAAGTCTGTTTGTAGGTTGTAAGAACTTGCTTTATGTATCTGGGTGCTCCTGCATTGGGTGCATATATATTTCGGATCATTAGCTCTTGTTGCATTGATCCTTTTAACATTATATAATGCCCTTCTTTGTCTCATTTGATCTTTGCTGGTTTAACATCAATTTTATCAGAGACTATGATTGCTACCTCTGGTTTTTTGCTCTCCATTTTTTTGGTAAATCTTCTTCCATCCCTTTATTTTAAATCTATTTGAGTCTTTGCATGTGAGATTGGTCTCCTGAATACAGCATAGTGATGAGTCTTGACGTTTTACTCAGTTTGCTAGTCTCTGTCATTTGACTGGGGCATTTAGGCCATTTACATTCAACATCAATATTTTTATGTTTCAATTTTTTTTGCTACTGGCTTGTTGATTTGCCCATTAGTTGATGCAGATTTTGCATTGAATCATTGTTCTTTACCATTTGGTGCATTTATTGTGGTAGTTGGTACTGGTTGTTTCTTTCCAGGTTTAGTACTTTCTTCAGGAGCTCTTGTAAGGCAGGTCTTGTAGTGATGAAATCTCTCAGCAATTGCTTGTCCATAAAGAACTTTATATCTCCTTCACTCATGAAGCTTAGTTTGGCCAGATATGGGATTCTGGGTAGAAAGTTATTTTCTTTGAGGATGTTGAATATTTGCCCCCATTCCTTTCTAGCTTGTAGGGTTTCTGCTGAGAGATCCGCTGTGAGTCTAATGTTTTTTCCTTTGTAGCTGACTCTAACTTTCTCTCTGGCTGCCCTTAGCATTTTTGCTTCATTTCAACCCTAGTGAATCTGACAATTATGAACCTTGGGGTTCCGCTTCTTGAGGAGTATCTTTGTGGTGTTTTCTGTGTTTCCTGCATTTGAATGTCCACCTGCCTTGTTAGCGTGGAAAAGTTCTCTTTGATAATACCCGGAAATGTGTTTTCCAGCTTGGATTCATTCTCCCCATCACATTCAGGTACACCAATCAAGCCTGGATTAGGTCTTTTTACGTAGTCCCATATTTCTTGGAGGTGTTGTTTGTTTCTTTTCACTTTTTCCTCTAATCTTTCCTTCTCATTTTATTTCATTAATTTGATCTTTAATCTCTGATATCCTTTCTTCTGGGTGAATAATTCAGCTGTTAAAATTTGTATATGTGTTGCGATGTTCTCTTGCTCTGTTTTTCAGCTCCATCAAGTCATTATATTCTTCTCTTAACTGGTTATTCTAGTTAGCATTTCATTTAATCTTCTTTTTTTATTGCATTTTAGGTTATGGGATACATGTGCAGAACATGCAAGATAGTTGCATAGGTACACACATGGCAGTGTGTTTTGCTGCCTTCCTCCCCTTCACCGACATTTGGCACTTCTCCAGGCTATCCCTCCCCAGATCCCCGTCCCTGCTGTCCCTCCTCTATTCACCCCAATAGACCCCAGTTTGTAGTACTGCCTTCCCTGTGTCCATGTGTTCTCATTTTTTATCACCCGCCTATGAGCGATAATAAAGGGTATTTCATTTTCTGTTCTTGTGTCAGTTTGCTGAGAATGATGTTCTCTAGATTCATCCATGTCCCTACAAAGGACACGAACTCATCATTTTTGATTGCTGCATTATATTCCATGGTGTATATGTGCCCTCTTTACCCAGCCCAGTCTATCATGGATGGGCATTTCGGTTGGTTTCAGGTCTGTGCTATTGTAAACAGTGCTGCAATGAACATTCGTGTGCATGTGTCCTTATAGCAGAATGATTTATGGTCCTTTGGATATATACCCAGTAATGGGATTGCTGGGTCAAATGGAATTTCTATTTCTAAGACCTTGAGGAATCGCCAGAGTCTTCCACAAAGGTTGAACTAATTTACACTCCCACCAACAGTGTAAAAGTGTTCCTATTTCTTCACATCCTCTCCAGCATCTGTTGTCTCCAGATTTTTTAATGATCACCATTCTAACTGCAGTGAGATGTTATCTCAATGTGGTTTGATTTGCATCTCTCTAATGACCAGTGATGATGAACATTTTTTCATATGTTTGGTGGCCTAATGTATGTCTTCTTGTGTAAAGTGTCTGTTCATATCCTTTGCCCATTTTTGAATAGGCTTGTTTGCTTTTTTCCTGTAGATCTGTTTGATTTCTTTATAAATTCTGAATATCAGCCCTTTGTGAGATGGGTAAACTGCAAAAACTTTTTCCCATTCTGTTGGTCGCCGATTCTCTCTAGTGACTCTTTCTTTTGCGGTGCAGAAGCTGTGGAGTTTGATTTGGTCCCATTTTTCTAGTTTGACTTTTGTTGCCAATGCTTTTGGTGTTTTGGTCATGAAGTCCTTGCCTATGACTATGTCTTGAATGCTTTGCTTAGATTTTCTTCTTGGATTTTTATGGTGTCAGGTCCTTTGTTTAAGTCTTTAATCCATCTGGAGTTAATTTTTGTGTAAGGTGTCAGGAAGGGGTCCAGTTTCTGCTTTCTGCACATGGCTAGCCAGTCCCAACATCATTTATTAAATAGGGAATCTTTTCCCCATTGCTTGTTTTTGTCAGGTTTATCAAAGATTGTATGGTTTTAGATATGTGTTGTTGCCTCCAATGCCTCTGTTCTGTTCCATTTGTCTATATCTCTGTTTTGGTACCAGTACCATGCTGTTTTGATTACTGTAGCCTAGTAGTATTATTTGAAGCCGGTAGTGCGATGTCTTCTGCTGTGTTCTTTTTGCTTAGAATTGACTTGGCTATGTGGACTCTCTTTTGGTTCTATATGAAGTTCATGGTGGCTTTTTCCAGTTCTGTGAAGAAAGTCAATGGTAGCTTGATGGGAATAGCATTGATTCTGATAATTACTTTGGGCAGTATAGACATTTTCACGATATTGATTCTTTCTAACCATGAACATGGAATGTTTCTCCATCTGTTTGTGTTCTCTCTTATTTCATTGAGGAGTGGTTTGTAGTTTTCCTTGAAGTGGTCCTTTACATTCCTTGGAAGTTGTATTCCTAGGTATTTTATTCTTTTTGTTGCAATTGTGAATGGCAGTTCATCCTAGATTTGGCTCTCTTTCAATTTGTTATTGGTGTATAGGAATGCTTGTGAGTTTTGCACATTGATTTTATATCCTGAGACTTTGCTGAAGTTGCTTATCATTTTCAGGTGTTTTGAGGCTGAAGTGATGGGGTCTTTTATGTATACTATCATGTCGTCTGCAAATAGGGACAATTTGGCCTCCACGTTTTCTATTTGAATAACCTTTATTTCTTTTTCTTGCCTGATTGCTCTGGCTAGAAATTCCAGTACTATATTGAATAGGAGTGGTGAAAGAGGGCATCCTTGTCTAGTGCCAGATTTCAAAGGGAATGCTTCCAGTTTTTCCCCATTCAGTATGATATTGGCTGTTGGTTTGTTGTAAATAGCTTTTATTACTTTGCGATATGTTCCATCAATACCGAGTTTATTGAGTGTTTTTAGCATAAAGGGGTGTTGAATTTTGTCAAAGGCCTTCTCTGCGTCAATTGAGATAATCATGTGGTTTTTGTTTTTGGTTCTGTTAATGTGGTGAATTACGTTTATAGACTTCCGTATTTTGAACCAGCCTTGCATCCCCGGGATGAATCCTACTTGATCATGATGGATAAGTTTTTTGATGTGCTGTTGCAGTCGGCTTGCCAGTATTTTATTGAAGATTTCTGCGTCTATGTTCGTTCTGGATATTGGCCTGAAGTTTTCTTTTCCTGTTGAGTCTCTGCCTGTTGTAGTATCAGGATGATGTTGGTCTCATAAAACAATTTGGGAAGGACTCCCTCTTTTCAATTATTTGGAATAGTTTCAGAAGGAATGGTACCAGCTCCTCTTTGTGTGTCTGGTAGAATTCGGCTGTGAACCCATCTGGACCTGGGCTTTCTTTGTGTGATGTGCTCTTAATTGCTTCCAAAACTTTAGACCTTGTCATTGGTCTATTCATAGTTTTGCCTTCCTTCTTGTTTAGGCTTGGGAAGACATAGGTGTCCAGTAATTCATTCATTTCTTCCAGATATACTAGTTTATGTCCATAGAGTTGTTTGTAATATTCTCTGATGATGGTTTAAATTTCTGTGGAATCTGTGGTGATTTTCCCTTTATCATTTTTTATTGCATCTATTTGGTTGTTCTCTCTTTTCTCTTTTATCAGTTTGGCTAGTGGTCTGTCTATTTTCTTGATCTTTTTAAATAATCAGCTTTTGGATATATTGCTATTTTTGAAGGGTTTTTCGTGTCTCTCCTTCAGTTCTGCTCTGATCTTATTTATTTCTTATCTTCTGTTAGGTTTTGAGTGTTTTTTATCTTGCTTCTCTAGCTCTTTCAATTTTGACGATAGGGAGTTAATTTTAGATCTCTCCACTCTTCTCATATGAGCACTTATTGCTGTGTATTTTCCTCTGGAGATTGCTTTAAATGTGTCTCAGAAGTTCTGGTATGTTGTGTCTTTGTTCTCGTTGCTTTAAAAGAACTTCTTTATTTCTGCCTTCATTTCATTCTTTATCCAGTCAACATTCAAGAGCCAGTTGTTCTGTTTCCATGAAGCTGTGCAGTTCCGAGTTAGTTTCTGAATTCAGAGTTCTAACTTGATTGCTCAGTGGTCTGAGAGATGGTTTGTTATTATGTCAGTTCCTTTGCATTTGCTGAGGAGTGCTTTACTTCTAATTATGTAGTCAATTTTAGAGTAGGTGTGATGTGGTGCTGAGATAAATGTATGTTCTGTGGATTTGTGGTGGAGAGTTCTGCAAATGTCTATCAGATTTGCTTGTTCCAGGTATGAGTTCAAGCCCTGGATACTCTTGTTAATTTTCTGTTTGGTTGATCTGTCTAATATTGACAGTGGAGGGTTAAAGTCTTCCACTATCATTGTGTGGGAGTCTAAGGTTCTTTGTAAGTCATAAAGAACTTGCCTTATATATCTGGGTGCTCCTGTATTAGGTCCATATATATTTAGGATCGATAGCTCTTCTTGTTGTATAGATACTTTTAGTATTATATAGTGACCATCTTTGTCTCTTTTTATTTTGTTGCTTTAAAGTCTATTTTATCAGATACAAGATTTGCAACTCCTGCTTTTTCTTTTCTTTTACTTGCTTGGTAAATCTTCTTCCATCCCTTTATTTTGAGCTTTTGTGTATCCTTGCATGTGAGATGGGTTTCCTGGATGCAGCACACTGATGGGTTTTGGCTTTTTATCCAATTTTCCTGTCTGTGTCCTTTGATTGGTGCATTTGGCCCATTTATATTTAGGGTTAATATTGTTATGTGTGAATTTGATAGTGCCATTTTGATGGTAGCTGGCTGTTTTTCCCGTTAGTTGATGCAGGTTCTTCATTTTGTTGATGCTCTTTAGCATTTGGTATGTTTTTAGAATGGCTGGTGCTCGTTGTTCCTTTCTATGTATAGTGCCTCTTTCAGATGCTCTTGTAGAGCAGGCCTTGTGGTGAAAAAATCTCTGAGTTCTTGCTTGTTCGCAAAGGATTTTATTTTTCCTTCACTTATGAAGCTTACTTTGGCTGGACTTGAAATTCTGGGTTGTAAGTTCTTTTCTTTAAGGATGTTGAATATTGGCCCCAACTCTCTTCTTGCTTGTAGAGTTTCTGTCGAGAGGTCTGCTGTGAGTCTGATGGGCTTCCCTTTGTGGCTGACCCAAGCTTTCTCTCTGGCTGCCCTTAGGATTTTCTCCTTCATTTCAACCCTGCTGAGTCTGATGATTATGTGTCTTGGGGTTGCTCTTTTGGCGGAATATCTTTGTGGTGTTCTCTGTATTTCCTGGACTTGAATGTTGGCCTGCCTTGCTACGTTGGGAAAACTTTCCTGGACAATATTCTGAAGAGTATTTTCCAGCTTGCATTCATTCTTGTCGTCACATTCTGGTACACCTATCAAACGTAGGTTAGGTCTCTTCACATAGTCCCACATTTCTTGGAGACTTTGTTCCTTTTCTTGCTTTTTTTCTCTAATCTTGGTTTCTCATTTTATTTCATTGAGTTGATCTTTGACTTTTGATATTCTTTCTTCTGCTTGGTCAAGTCCGTTGTTGAAACTTATGCATGTATCATGAAGTTCTCGTGTTGTGTTTTTGGCTCCTTCAATTCATTCATATTCCTCTGTAAGTTGTCCATTCTTGTTATCCTTTCCTCAAATCTTTTTTTCAATCTTTTTTTAAGGTTCTTAGTTTCTTTGCATTGATTTAGAACATGTTCTTTTAGGTCATGGAAGTTTCTCATTACCCACCTTCTGAAGTGTGCTTTTGTCATTTCATCCTACTCATTCTCCTTTCAACTTTGTTCCTTTGCTGGTGAGGAGTTTTGGTCCTTTGTAGGAGGTGAAGTGTTTTGGTTTCGGGTGTTTTTTTCCTTTTTGCGCTGGTTTCTTCCCATGTTTTTGGGTTTATCCACCTTTCGTCTAGTAGTTGCTGAATTTTTGATTGGGTCTCTGGGTGCACGCCCAGATTGTTGATGATGAAGTATTTCTGTTACTTAGTTTTCTTCTAACAGTCTGGACTCTCTGCTGTACGACTGCTGAGGTCCACTTCGGGCCCTGCTTGTCTGTGGAACACCTGTAGCAGCTGCAGATGAGTGAGGGATGCTACCAGTTTCTTCTTCTGGTATCTTTGTCCCAGAATGATGCCCACCAAATGTCAGTCTGATTAGTCCTTTTTGAGGTGACTCTTTGGATATATAGGGGTCATGGAGTTCCTTGAGGAGACGGTCTTTATTTTATAGGAGGTCAAGTGCTGAACTGTGAGCTCCGTTGTTTATTCAGGGCTGTTCGGCAGGTGCCTTTAAGTCCACTGCAGCGGAACACATAAAACCCTTTTTTTCCTCAGATGCTCTGTTTCAGGGAGTTAGGGCTTTTTTATGAGTATTCGTTGCACTGTCTTTCCCAGGTAGGAGGCAGTCTAGTCACTATTTGCCTGCCGAGGCTCCTCCTTGCTTCTGTGGGCTCTGCCCTGCTGCTGTGGGCTCCACCCTGCTGTCATGGGCTGTGCCCTGTTTCTGTGGGCTCCTTTCTGCTGCTGAGTGTAATTCCCTGTAGTCCTGTTCATATGGGTGCCTCTGTGTACCAGTTTATTATAAAAATGTGGTAAATGTGAAGTGTACTTAGGTGCTCTAATGCTGTGTGTAAGTTTAGTAAAACTAAAATTTTATTCTATGCTTTTGATTGTCGTAATCCTTCATATATTTAATTGTGATTTCTAGAAAGTTTAAATAATAAATGTTTCTTAAAGATGTTAGTTATCATTCTCATAAACTATTGTTGCCAACCTATGTATTACTTTAGTTAGTGGAGATTATTTAAAACTATACATTTCTCCAGGTTCTGGAATTACCGATGTAGCATTCGGACACATTTTGTCTGTGCGTAATAATGTAAATTCTACTTTTTGTTTTTGATGGTAGTTATGTCATGAGGCTTCAAAGTATTATAGTTTTGTGTCATTTATTTTGTATTACATGAATTTCTCTTTATTCATTCAGCTCTGCTATTCCCAACCAGGTCATTCACCTGCCATTTCCAAAAAGGTCAATCGCCTTTGAAGTCATGTATAGTCACTTTTTCTAATCTAGTGATAAGAACCTATGACCTAGATTAGTCTTTCATTCTTTAGTTTTCTTACCTCTATAAATAATTGCAAATATTTCTAATCATAGAAGGTTGAATTTGGATATTTTATTTTTTTCTCTGACTTATGGTCAATGATATGTCTAGAAATTACTGTATTTTCAATCTGTATCTGCAACAACAATGTCTACCAAAAGCAGGTTGGTTACATCAATTACAGTAAATCAATGTAATGGAATACTATACAGCTATAATAAATAGTTATACACCTATATGTAGCTATAGAAATAAAGGTGGTCTGCAGTTACATTGAAAGGACACATTGTAAAAGCATAATGAAGAAAAAGCATATCAACAAAGCTGAAATGAAGACTTTTTTACATGTCTTTAGTTTTACACTTATAAGACTTACTCTTAGAGATAGAACTTTTGGACCATAGCAAATTTTATTAAAACATATATGTGTGCGTAAGTAAAAGTCTAAAATAACATATAATAATATTGTCAGTGTCTATCTGTAAATTGCACAATGTCAAATGACTTTTATTGTATTTATCTCTGTATCATATAAACTTACACATAATAACCTTGCATTATTTTTTAAACATTAAATTATATCACACACAACATATATAAGTGATAGTATATTCAGTTAAGATGTAGAGTTTTATAAAGGACAGCTCACAATGTTAGCAACAAAGAATAACTTAGAACCTGTCCATGAAGTAAAAATTATTTTACAGTAATGCTAAGATATAATTGGCTTTTTCCATTATGTTGACATTTGTAGTCATGTTTCAAAAACAATGTTGTCTAAAGTGGTTGGCTACTTAGCATGAACAAGGCAGTGACACCTAATTGCACTGCTAATCATTGTAATTTATATATTTTTTTAAATTTTTTTTTTTTGAGACAGAGTTTTGCTTTTGTTGCCCAGGCTAGAGTGCAGTGGCACGATCTAAGCTCAGTGTAACCTCCACTTCCCCACCTTCTGGGTTCAAGCAATTCTCCTGTCTTGGCCTCCCAAAGTAACTGGTATTTCAGTCCCCCACCCCCAACCCAGCTAATTTTGTTTGTATTTATAGTAGAGACTGGGTTTTACTATGTTGGCCAGGCTTGTCTTGAACGCCTGACCTCAGGTGATCCACATGCCTTGGCCTCCCAAAATGCTGGGATTACACATGTGAGGCACTGCATCCAGCCTATTCATTGTATTATTTACTGCTACACTGTTAGAAAAGAATAAATAAACATTAAAATTAAAAAATTAAAAAAATAAGGATTCATGTCAGCAAGATGGTTTAGAGGCTCTTAATTCTTGTCTCTCTCATAAAATAAGAACAAAACAGTGAATAAACAATGCCATTTCAACTATGTTATATTTCAAAGAATACTAGAGCATAGCAAGGGAGTAGCAAACACTCTGTGAAACATGTAGGCTCAGGAAGGTTTCACTAACAAGAAAGCAAAGCCCTCTGCTGCTGCTACCTTAACTCCTTAAGTGGGAATTACTCATAACAAAGAGAAACTTCCCTCTGCACCAGTAAGGTAATCAGGAGGTTTCTGACAGCCCTTATTAAAATCATGGACACTTGCAGTCCTTGATGCTGAAGAATCATGCAGTCCTCAGATGCTGAGCCAAGTTTCAGGAAGCTACCAAAATTTCACCAAGCAATACTGTTAAAAATACAATCCCCGAGGAAATACAGGAAGATGGTGCTGTAGAAGCAACTTAGAATTGCAGCTCTCAGTCAAGACGCAGAGTGTGAGTTCACACTGCATTTCCAGATGGATATTTATAGCCCACAGAGCGGGGAAAGCCCAGGTGTAGGAAGGACGCAGGAAACCAGCACAGCGGTCTCTGCTGGCGTGGCCAGGTAGCTGGTGCCACAGCACAACGGCACGGTGCACAAAACGCATGGGTCTGGGCACCCTGTGAAACTGGCACTTTGAGATTTGGGAGGGCAGATTGCCATGTTTATCTGATTGAACGGGATTTGGAGGGTGAGCCAGACCAGGAGATTTCTGGGAGGTGAACTGTGAGACAGCACAGCGGGTCACTGCAAGGGAAATCACACAGATCCCGGTGCCCTTTTGGCTGGCAGCAGAGGCACCTGGGAGAGAGTCAACCCTACAACTTAATAAAATAAAAGCAAAAAGGCTCGGAGGCAGGGAGCCAAGTGATCAGGCTCGATGGGACCCAACCCTACAGGGACAAGCAAAACGGTGATTCAGAGCACTCAGGGTTGAGAGTTTCACTGCGGGCACAGCTGAACCCACAGCTGTGCAGCTCGGTGGGGGAGGGGTGGCTGCCATTGCCGAGAGCTTCTGCCCCTACTGAGGTACCCGCCCATTGCTGATGCAGTCAGCCATTGCTGAGGCAACCCACAATAACAGAGAGACTCCACCAACAGGGCAGAGCCCACATCAGCAGGGCGGAGCCTATGTGAGTAGGTCAGAGCCAAAAACAGCAAGACAGAGCCCACAGCAAAAGGGCAGGTCTTACGCCAGCAGGGCGGAGCCTCGGCAGCAAAATAGTGACTAGACTGCCTCCTAGCTGGGCAGTACAGTGCAATGGATACTCACAAATAAAGCCCCAACTCCCCGAGAGAGAGCATCTGAGAGAAAAAAGGGGTTTTATGAGTTCTGCCACAACAGACTTAAACGTACTTGCCTAGCAACACTGAATGAACAACGGAGTTCACAGCTCAGCACTTGGGTTCCTATAAAGTACAGAACGTATCCTCAAGCAGCTCCCTGAACCCCGTATACCCAAAGAATCACCTCAAAAAGGACTGATCTAACTGACATTTGGGGGAAATCATTCTGAGACAAAGATAGAAAAAGAAACTGGTAGCATCCCTCACTGTTCCACAGCTGCTACAGGTGTACCCCAGGTAAGCAGGGCCCAGAGTGGACCAACAGTCTTACAGCAGAGAGGCTAGACTGTTAGAAGAAAAACTAAGAAACAGAAAAACTTCATCATTAACACTCGGGGCCTCTACTCAGAAACCCAATCCAAAACTCAGCAACTACTCAGAAGACAGGTAGATAAATCCACAAAGATGTGAAGAAACCAGCGAAAAAAGGAGGAAAACACCTGAATCCAGAACACATCACTTCCTACAAAGAACCAAAACGCCTCACTAGCAAGAAAACCAAGCTGTACAGAGAATGAGAGTGATGAAATAACGGAATCAGACTTCACAAGGTGGGTAATGAGAAACTTCTGTGAGCTAAAAGAACATGTCCTAAATCAGTGCAAAGAAACTAAGAACCTTGAAAAAAGATTTGAAAAAAGATTTGAGAAAATGATAACAAGAATGGACAACTCAGAGAGGAATATGAATGAATTGAAAAAACTGAAAAACACAACACGAGAACTTCGTGAAGCATGCAAAACTGTCAACAGCCGAATTGACCAAGCAGAAGAAAGGATATCAGAAGTCGCAGATCAACTCAATGAAATAAAGCAAGAAGCCAAGATCAGAGAAAAAAGTGCAAAAAGGAATGGATGAAGTCTCCAAGAAAAGTGGGACTATGTGAAGAGACCTAATCTACGTTTGATAGGTGTACCAGAATGTGACGAAGAGAATGAATCCAAGCTGGAAAATACTCTTCAGGAAATTATCCAGAAAAATTTCCCCAACCTAGCAAGGCAGGCCAACAACCAAGTCCAGGAAATACAAAGAACACCACAAAGACACTCAAGAAGAAGAGCAACCCCAAGGCACATAATCATCATGTTTACCAGGGTGGAAATGAAGGAGAAAATCCTAAGGGCAGCCAGAGAGAAAGGTCGGGTCACCCACAAAAAGAAGCCCATCAGACTCACAGCAGATCTCTCGGCAGAAACCCTACAAGCCAGAAGAGAGTGGGGACCAATATTCAACATCCTTAAAGGAAAGAACTTTCAACCCAGAATTTCATATCCAGCCAAACTAAGCTTCATATGTGAGGGAAAAATAAAATCCTTTACGAACAAGCAAGTACTCAGAGATTTTGTCAGCACAAGGGCTGCTTTACAAGAAATCCTGAGAGAGGCACTACACATAGAAAGGAACAACCAGCACAAGCCATGGAAAAAATATACCAAATGTTAAAGAGCATCAACAAAATGAAGAATCTGCATCAATCAATGGGAAAAACAGCCAGCTAACATCAAAATGGCAGTATCAAATTCACACATAACAATATTAACCCTAAATGTAAATGGGCTAAATGCACCAATCAAAAGACACCGACTGGCAAATTGGATAAAAAGCCAAAACACACCGGTGTGCTGTATCCAGGAAACCCACATCACATGCAAGGATACACAAAGGCTCAAAATAAAGAGATGGAGGAAGACTGACCAAGCAAATGGAGAGAAAAAAAAGCAGGAGTTGCAATTCTCATCTCTGATAAAATAGACTTTACAGCAACAAAAAACAAAAGAGACAAAGAAGCACATTATATAATGGTAAAAGGATCAATACAACAAGAAAAGCTCATGATCCTAAATATTTATGGACCTAATACAAGAGCACCCAGATATATAAGGCAAGTTCTTAATGACTTACGAAGAGACTTAGACTCCCACACAATAATAGTGGGAGACATTAACACTCCACTGTCAGTACTAGACAGATCAACCAGACAGAAAATTAACAAGGATACCCAGGACTTGAACTCAGACCTAGAACAAGAAAACCTGATAGACATTTACAGAACTCTCCACCCCAAATGCTCAGAATACACATTCTTCTCAGCACCACATCACACCTACCCTAAAATTGATCATATAATTGCAAGTAAGGCACTCCTCAGCAAATGCAAAACAACTGAAATCATAACAAACACTCTCTCAGACCATAGTGCAATCAAGTTAGAACTCAGAATCCAGAAACTAACTCAGAACCGCACAGCTTCATGGAAACTGAACAATTGGCTCTTGAATGTTGATTGGATAAAGAATGAAAGGAAGGCAGAAATAAAGAAGTTCTTCAAAACCAATGAGAACGATGACACAACATACCAAAATCTCTGGGACACATTTGAAGCAGTATCTAGAGGAAAATATATAGCAATAAGTGCCCATATGAGAAGAGCGGAGAGATCCAAAATTGACACCCTATCATCAAAATTGAAAGAGCTACAGGAGCAAGATCAAAAAAACTCAAAACCTAGCAGAAGACAAGAAATAACTAAGATCAGAGCAGAACTGAAGGAGATAGAGACACGAAAAGCCCTTCAAAAAATCAATAAATCCAAGAGCTGGTTTTTTGAAAAGATCAACAAAATAGACAGACCACTAGCCAGACTGATAAAAAAGAAAAGAGAGAACAACCAAATAGATGCAATAAAAAACAATAAAGGGGAAATCACCACAGACTCCACAGAAATTCAAACCATCATCAGAGAATATTACAAACAACTCTACGCACACAAACTAGTAAACCTGGAAGAAATGGATAAATTCCTAGACACCTATGTCCTCCAAAGCCTAAACCAGGAGGAAGCTGAAACTATGAATAGACTAATAACAAGGTCTGAAGTTGAGGCAGCAATTAAGAGCCTACCACACAAAAAAGCCCAGGTCCAGACAGGTTCACAGCTGAATTCTTCCAGACACAGAAAGAGGACCTGGTACCATTCTTTCTGAAACTTTTCCAAATAATCCAAAAATAGGGACTCCTTCCCAATTCATTTTAAGAGACCAACATCATCCTGATACCACAACCTGGCAGAGACACAACAAGAAAAGAAAACTTCAAGCCAATATCCATGATTAACATAGATGCAAAAATCTTCAATAAAATATTGGCAAGCCCATTGCAACAGCACATCAAAAAGCTTATCCATCATGATCAAGTAGGATTCATCCCGGGGATGCAAGGCTGGTTCAACATACGCAGGTCTATAAACATAATTCACCTCATAAACAGATCCAAAAACAAAAACCACATGAAAATCTCAATCGACGAAGAGAAGGCCTTGATAAAATTCAACAGCCCTTTACGCTAAAAGCCCTCAATAAACTCAGTATTGATGGATCGTATCTCAAAATAATAAAAGCTATTTACGACAAACCAACAGCCAATATCATACTGAATGGGCAAAAACTGGAAGAATTCCCTTTGAAATTCGGCACTAGACAAGAATGCCCTCTCTCACCACTCCTATTAAGTATAGTACTGGAAGTTGTAGCTGGAGCAATCAGGCATGAAAAAGAAATAAAGTGTATTCAAATAGGAAAGGAGAAAGCCAAATTGTCTCTATTTGCAGATGACATGATAGTATATCTAGAAGACCCTTTTGTCTCAGTCAAAAGCATCTGAAACTGATAAGCAACTTCAGCAAAGTCTCAGGATATAAAATCAATGTGCCAAAATCACAAGCATTCCTATACAGCAATAACAGACTGAAAGAGAGCCAAATCAAGAATGAACTACCATTCACAATTGCTACAAAGAGAACAAAATAACTATGAATACAACTTACAAGGAGCGTAAGGGACCTCTTCAAGGAAAACTACAAACCACTGCTCAATGAAATAAGAGAGGACACTAACAGATGGAGAAACATTCCACGTTCATGGTTAGGAAGAATCTATATCGTGAGAATCGCTATACTGCTGAAAATAATTTACAGAATCAATGCTATACCCATCAAGCTACCATTGACTTTCTTCCCAGAACTGGAAAAAACCACCTTGAACTGCATATGGAACCAAAAGAGAGCCCGCATAGCCAAGTCAATCCTAAGCAAAAAGAACACAGCGAGAGGCATCACACTACCGGACTTCAAACTATACTACAAGGCTACAGTAATCAAAACAGCATAGTACTGGTATCAAAACAGATACATAGACCAATGGAATAGAACAGAGGCATCGGAGGGAGCACAACATATCTACAACCATACAATGTTTGATTAACCTGACGATAACAAGCAATGGGGAAAGGATTCCCTGTTTAATAAATGGTGTTGGGAAAACTGGCTAGCCATGTGCAGAAAGCAGAAACTGGACCCCTTCCTGAAACCTTACCCTAAAATTAACTCCAGATGGATTAAAGACTTAAACATAAGACCTGGCACCATGAAAACCCTAGAAGAAAATCTAGGCAAAACCATTCAGGACATAGGAGTAGGCAAGGACTTCATGACCAAAACACCAAAAGCATTGGCAACAAAAGCCAAAATAGACAAATGGGACCTAATCAAACTCCACAGCTTCTGCATGGTGAAAGAAGCAGTCACTAGAGTGAATCGGCAACCAACAGAATGGGAAAACATTTTTGCAGTTTACCCATTGACAAAGGGCTGATATCAAGAGTTTATAAAGAACTCAAACAGATTTACAAGAAAAAAGCAAACAAGCCCATGTGAAAATGGGAAAGGATATGAACAGACACTTTACAAAAGAAGACATACATGAGGCCAACAATCATATAAAAAAAATGCTCATCATCACTGGTCATTAGAGATATGCAAATCAAAACCACATTGAGATACCATCTCACACCAGTTAAATGGCGTTCATTAAAAAATCTGGAGACAATAGATGATGGAGAGGATTAGCAGAAATAGGTACACTTTTACACGGCGGGTGGGAGTGTAGATTAGTTCAACCATTGTGGAAGACAGTGTGGCAGTTCCTCAAGGACCTAGAAATAGAAATTCTATTTGACCCAGCAATCCCATTACTGGGTATATATGCAAAGGAGTATAAATCGTTCTACTAAAAGGACACATGCACACGAATGTTCATTGCAGCACTGTTTTCAATAGCAAAGACCTGGAACCTACCCAAATGTCCATCCATGATAGACTAGACTGGGAAAAGGTGGCACATATACACCATGGAAAATTATGCAGCAATCAAAACTGATGAGTTCGTGTCCATTGTAGGGACATGGATGAATCTGGAGAACATCATTCTCAGCAAATTGACACAAGAACGGAAAATGAAACACCATATATTCTCACTCATACACCAGTGATGAACAATGAGAACACATGGACACAGGGAAGGGAGTACTAGACACTGAGGTTTATTGGGGGAAATAGGTGAGGGACAGTGGCGGGGAGCGGGGGAGGGATAGCATGGAGAGAAATGCCAAATGTGTTTGCAGGGGCAAAAGCCAGCAAAACACACTGCCACGTGTGTACCTATGCAACTATCTTGCATATTCTGCTCATGTAACCCAAAACCTTAAACACAATAAAAAAAGAAAAATATATACAACTCCCATTCCCCCCCATTTTATATGACCTTAGGTGCTACTGAACAGTGCTATCTTAGAACTGGATTAACTGCTATATTGTGTCTTGCTCATGAGGGCAGCTGCCACTACAACTCTCCATCCCTGAGGTGTTTTTTATCATTATGCCACACTGACGCCTGATAGTGCACTGTTACTCAGCCAAAGTGTTATGACTCACTTCCCTTTGGGAACAACCTGCCTGGGATGTCTTTCATGTATTTTAATTCCAGTGTCAACCATATCCCAACCATGTCTACTTAAAGCCTAGCTGCAGTAAAGCAGCTGTAAATCTAGCAGCCAAATACACATGGCACTGTGGGCTCTGTGCACAAGCTGGTGAGCCAACTCAGCACTCTTGATGGGAGTGCAAGCCTGGTGTTCTGCCCCAAGGGGAAAAACGGACGAACAGTGGACCAGCTGTATGCTCTCTTGGCACACCAAAGAGCTTAGTGGCATACCTTATGGAACAACACTCATATGAATGCACAAGCTGTGAACTTATTCTGCATGCAGAGGAACTTATGTCCCACTTCCAGTGGAGCAGCATCAGAGATACTGATACTCACAAAGGCATTGCTAGTATTGACTACAGCTGAAGGAACTGCATAGAGAGTATGCTATTGCACTCCCCTGGAATCAAAGCCAGCACTCCCTACCCAACGAACCCATAGGAATCATCAGCAGAAAAAAGGATCTCCTCATGAAGGACACTTGATAATAATGGAAATGGTAACCATACCATCTTATGCATAGATATTAATATAGAAATACAAGACACATGAAAATTCAAGGATATGACATTACCAATGAAACACAATAATTTTCTGGTGACTGACTCCCCAAAAGTGGAAATTTGTAAATCGTTAAAGAAGTAATTCAAAATAATGACTCAAGAAAATGCAGAAAGATACAGGATAACATAGACACACAGTGCAACAAATCAGAAAAGCAATTCATAACATGAATTCGAAATTGATCAAAGATATAGATACAATGAAAACGAAACAGAAATTATGGAGCTGAAGAATTCGGTGAATGAAAGAGATGTAATTGCGAGCTTCAACAGTATACTAGATCCATCAAAATAATTTCTAAACTTGAGAAAGGTGTTTTTAAATAGCTCAGTCCAAAGAAATAAAAGTAAAATAATGTAAAAGAGCAGTGAAAACCTATGAAACAGGTAGGACATCATTAACCCAACAAATTTCTGCATTCTGGAGATTTCAGTAGAAGTGACTGAAAAAAGAACAGAAATTTATTTGACAAAATAATAACTGAAAATTTCCCAAATTTTGAAAGAGATATGGATATCCAGATCCAGAAGCTCAAAGAACTCCAAACAGATTAAACTGAAAGAGGTAATCTCTCAGGCCTGTTAGAACAAAGTGTTAAGACAAAAATAATTATAAAAGAAACATCAGAAAATTGTCAAGTAACATATGAAAGAATCTCAATCTGACTAACAGTAGATTTATCAGCAGAAATCTTGCAGGCCTAGGGAGAATGGGATGGTATATTCAAAGTACTGGGGAATAAATTGAGTTAAAATTTCCATACCCAACAAAACTATTCTTCCAAAATGAAGGAGAAATAAAGTCTTTAGTGGAAAAACAAAAGTTGAGGAACCTCATCATCATTCAATTATCTTTACATTAAATGCTTAAGGGAGTGATTCAGCTGAAAGTAAAATGTTAATTACTAACATGAAACTGTATGAAACTTTCATCTCACTAATAAAGGTAAATTTATTGCTAAAGTTAGAATATTACATTATCATAAAATAATATAATTTTTCAAATCTCATAAAGGTTAAAATCGTGATGGTAAATAATACCTATAGGTACAATAGGCTGTAAACAGATACAAAATATTAATATATGGAAATGAAGATACAAGGTTATAAATTTTAAGAAATCTAGAGTGTTTATATGTGACCAAACTTACCATCAAATTACAATAGTGTATTATAACTGTAAGCTTTTCATGTAAGCCCCGTGGTAGCCACTAAAAGCAAATTACAGCACATAAACATATAAGAAAGGGAAAGGAATATAAAGTTTACTGCCATGAAAAATCTCCAAATGAGAAATGTAAACAATGAGTGAAGAAAGGGACAAAAGACAGAAAAAAAGTTAACAAAATGGGTGAAACTAGTCCTTAGCAAGCAATAATAACCTTAGTAAATAAATTAAATTCTACAATTTTAAAAAATAAAGTGGATGAATAGATAAAGCAATCCCATTACTGGGTATATATCCAAAGGACTATAAATCATTCTACTATAAGGACACATGCACACGAATGTTCATTGCAGCACTGTTTACAATAGCAAAGACCTGGAACCAACCCAAATGCCCATCGATGATAGACTGGACTGGGAAAATGTGGCACATATACACCATGGAATATTATGCAGCAATCAAAAACG
>CM052670.1:49812136-49824853 GCA_028533165.1 Leontopithecus rosalia
TATTATAACCCACCTGCATGCTTCCCATGGGAGACTCCTATCTCTTGTGAGAGCTCATATAGACTGAAAATGAAGGGACCAAAAATGATATTCTATGCAAATAGAACCAAAAGTGAGAAGAAGTATTGAAACTTAGCTAAAACACACCTTTGACCAACAACTGTAAAAGAGACTAAGAAGATCTTCATATAATGACAAAGAAGTTGATTCAGCAAAAGGATATATATAACAAAAAATTGTTAATATACATGCACCCAACACTGGAGCACAAAAACATATAAAGCAAATATTAGATATAAATGAAGAGGTATTCTGCAATATAATAATAGTTGGGGACTTCATTCACTTTCAGCAATGGAATGATTATCTAGCCACAAAATTAATGAAAAATCAGATATAAACTGTATTATAGACCAGAGGTCCTCAAACCCAGGTCATGAAACCAGTACTAGTCCATGGTCTTTTAGAAACTGGACTGCACAGCAGAAAGTGAGTAGTGGGTGAGCAAGCATTACCACATAGTTTCTGCCTCCCATCAGATCAGCAGCAGCATTAGATTCTCATGGGAGCATAAACACTTTTATGAACTTAGTATGCAAAGGACCTAGGTTATGTGCTTCTTATGAGACTCTAGCTAATGCCCGAAGATCTGAGGTTGAACAGTTTTATCTCAAAACCATCTGGTCTCACAGTGTATGTAAAAAATGTCTACAAACCAATATCCCTGATGAACATGGATGCAAAAATCCACAACTAAATACTAGATAAGTGGGTCAACAGGATATCAAAAACATAATACACCATGATCAAGTGGGTTTCATACCAGGGATGCAGAGATCATTTAACAGACACAAGTCATTAAATGCAATACACCACACAAACAGAATTAAAAACAAAGTCACATGATAATGGATGCAGAAAAGCATTAGACAAAATCCAGCATCCTTTCATGATTAAAACTCTCAGCAAAATCTACGTTCAAAGGACATACTTCAGTGTAATAAAAGCCATCTATGGGACACCCACAGCCAACATAATTCTGTACTGGAAAAAGTAGAAAGAATTCCTCTGAGAAGTGGAGCAAGACAAGTATGTCCGCTCTCACCAATTTTCTTCAACATAGTACTAGAAGTCCTAGCCAGAGCAATCAGAGAAAAGGAGGCATAAAAGGGTATCCAAATTGGTAAAGAGAAAGTTATATTGTCACTGTTTGCTGAAGATATTATTGTATACCTAGAAAACTATAAAGATCCCTGCAAAAAACCTTCTAGAACTGATAAATAAATTTAGCAAAATTTTAGGATACATAATTAATGTAAACAAATCAGTAGCTCTGCTTTATACCAACAGCAAACAAGCTCAGAGTCAAATCAAGAACTCAATCCGTTTTATAACAGCTGCAAATGAATAAAATACTTAAGAATATACCTAACCAGGGAGGAGAAAGACCTGTACAAGGAAAACTACAAAATGTTGCTGAAAGAAATCATAGATGACACAATGAATGGAAACACATCCCATTCTCATGGATAGATAGAATCAATGTTGTGAAAATGACAATACTGCCAAAGGCAGTCTACAAATACAATGCAGTCTCCATTAAAATACCACCATCATTCTTCATGAAACTGGAAGAAACATCCTAAAATTCATAAGAAACCAAAAAACAGTCCACATAGCCAAAACAAAGCTAAGCAAAAAGATCAAACCTAGAGGCAATGCATTATCTAATTTTAAACGATAGTTTAAGACCATAGTAACCAAACAACATGATACTGCTTTAGAAATGGGCACGTATACCAGTGGAACATGATAAAGAACCCACAAAAAATCCAAAAATTTATAGTCAACTGATCTTTGACAAAGAAAAAAATGAAAAAACATAAAGTGGGAAAGGGAAACCTTATTCAACAAATGGTGCTGGAATAATTGGCTAGTCACATGTAGGATAATGAAACGATTCTCATCACTCACTTTATACAAAAATCGACTCAAGATAGATCAGAGACTTAAGTGTAAGACCTGAGACTATAAAAATTCTAGAAAATAATATTGGAAAAACCCTTTTAGACATTGGCTTAGGCAGTGACTTCACAACTAAGAACCCAAAAGCAAATGCAAGAAAAACAAAGATAAATAGGTGAGACTTAATGAAACTAAAGAGCTTTTGCATGGCAACAAAAAATCTGTAAACAGACAACCCACAGAGTGGGAGAAAATCTCCACAATCTATATATTGTCAAAAGACGAATATCCACAATTCAGAAAAAACTCTAAAAACATCAATCCCATCAACAAATGAGGTAAGGACATGAACAGACAATTCTCAAAAGCAGATATACAAATGACCAATTAGCATATAAAAAATTCTCAACATTACTAATAATCAGGGAAATGCAAATCAAAACTACAATGTGATACCACTTACTCTTGCAAGAATGACCAAAATTTTAAAAAATCAAAAAACAGTAGATTTTAGTGTGGATCTAGTGAAAAAGGTACACTTCTCCATTTCTGGTGACTATGTCAACAGCATATGAAAATTACTCCAGGATACATCATATGTTTATCTACAAATAAGTATAAAAATTTGCTGTTTTTGTGTTTTATTTTATTTTCAACTTTTATTTTAGATCGAGCGAGTACATATCCATGTTTGTTAATAAGGTCTACTGTGTGATGCTGAGGTTTGGGATGTGATTGAATCTGTAACCCAGATAGTGAACAAAGCACCCAATAGGTACATTTTTGACACTTGCCCCCTTCAAACCCTTCCCAAGCCTATAGTCTCTCACGTCTAAACTTTATGTTCACGTGTACCCCATGTTTGGCTCCCACTTACAAATGAGAACATGCAGTATTTGGTTTTCTGTTTCTGTATTAGTTTGCTTAGTATACTGGCCTCTTTCTCAATTTTTCTTGGTTAATACAGTCTATCATTCATGGGTATTTGGGTTGGGTCCAAGTCTTTGCTACTGTGCTGCAATAAATATACATGTGCATGTATCTTTATAGTAGAAAGATTTATAATCCTTTGGGTCTATATCCAGTAATGGGATTGCTGGGTCAAATCGTATTTCTAGTTCTAGATCTTTGAGGAATAGCCACACCGTCTTCCACAATGATTGAACTCCCACAAACAGTGAAAAAAAGTCCTATTTCTTCACATTCTCTCCAGCATCTGTTGTTTCCTGACTTTTTAATAATTGCCATTCTAACTGGTGTGAGATGATATCTCATTGTGATTTCAATTTGTATTTCTCTAATGACCAGTGATCATGAGGTTTTCTTCATGTTTGTTGGCTGCATAAATGTCTTTTCTTGAGAAGTCTCTGTTCATATTCTTCACCCACTTTTTGATGGGGTTGTTTGTATTTTCTTGTAAATTTGTTTAAGTTCCTAGTAGATATGGACATTATCCCTTTGTCAGAAGGATAGATTTCAAAAAATTTCTCCCATTCTGTAGGTTGCCTGTTCACTTGGGCCCATGCCTATGTCCCTAGTAGTATTGCCTAGGTCTTCTTCTAGCATTTGTACGTTTTTTAGGTCTTACATTTAAGTCTGTAATTCATCTTGAGTTACTTTTTGTATAAGGTGTTAAAAAGAGGTTCAATTTCAGTTTTCTTCCTATGGCTAGCCAATTTTTTCAACACCATTTATTAAATAGGGAATCCTTTCTGCTTTTCTTGTTTCACAAAGATCAGATGATTGTACATGTGTGGCATTATTTATGAGGCCTCTGTTCTCTTCCATTGGTCTATATATCTGTTGTGGTACAAAGGCCATGCTGTTTCGGTTACTGTATTCTTGTAGTATAGTTTGCAGTCAGGTAGCATGATGCCTCCAGCTTTGTTCTTTTTGCTTAGGATTGTCTTGTCTATTTGGTCTGTTTTTGGGTTCTGTGTGAAATTTACAGTAGTTTTTTTCTTTTTTCTAATTCTGTGAAGAAAGTCAATGGTAGCTTGATGGGGATAGCATTAAATCTATAAATTACTTTGGGCAGTACGGCCATTTTCATGGTATTGATTTTCCATCCATGAGCATGGAATGTTTTTCCATTTGTTTGTGTCCTCTCTTACTTTATTGAGCAGTTGTTTCTAGTTCTCCTTAAAGACGTCCTTCACATCTTTTGTAAGATGTATCCCTAGGTATTTTATTCTCTTTGTAGCCATTGTTAATGGAAATTCACTCATGATTTGGCTCTATGATTATTATTGGTGTATAGGAATACTTGTGATTTTTACACGTTGATTTGGTATCCTGAGACTTTGCTAAAGTTGCTCATAGATTAAGAAAATATTGGGCTGAGGGATTGTTGGTGGTCAAGAAAGGCCTTATAGTTTCAATTAAGTCTTGAAATCTTTTTATCCACCTGGCATGTTAAATCGTGAAATGCATCATAAGCAGTGGAAATGACATACCAAAAGCCATAAATAAACATCAAAAATAACCTGTTATTTGTGGAAAATTGCAAACATTTTGTCATGACTTCTGTTTAGGCATCTGGTTGCAGAGAAATTTGTATACAAGCTAATGGAATTTTGACCTTATCTTCTAGGGCAATAGATTTCTATCTGTATTCTAACTAGTGCTTATCCATATAAGCTCTGCGGTCCCTGAGAATCATCTCCAGAAAGAGAGAGTAGTCTAATGAGTAGGGACCCAGTTTCTATTAGAGTGGCTTTGGTGGTTTTGCATGTTTTATTTTGGAATTCTTTGTTGGACTTTATTAGGAATAAAAAATTTACTGCTTTTAAAAAAGCTAGTAAAATTGTGAAACTACTCCAATAAAAAATAAGAAGGCTTGGAAAAGTTTTAACAGGGAGAAAAAATATTTAAGATAGATTAAACACCATAATGAAGTAGAACATTCAGGGATTATTTCTTATTTTGAGTAGCAACCTGAGTGTTTAACCTTTCAGGTGTGGTACCCAACAAAGGACAGTTTCCCTTGGCTGTGGGAGTCCAGGAGTTGTTTCAGTGCACTGGTCCAATGTGCCGCTATGCTGAAGACCTTACCCCCATGCTGAAAGTCATGGCAGGACCTGGGATCAAAAAGTAAGTTTGTTTATTTTTATTTCCTTTGACTGTTATCCTGACATCCATTCTCTCTTTGTTTATTAGTGTCATAGAGGTAGATTTTCTGTCCTAAAGCAAAATATTACTGTGGATTTTTATGAGAGAGCTTTTATATAGTACCATAAGTGAATGTCATGCTTCACAAATTGGGGAAATGCTGTGCAAAAGTATTTTACTGGGAAAATACAAAGAGAGAACTTATTTTGGAATGGAAATGGGGAATCTTTTTGTTTTTCATTTGGGAACTTGAGTATAAAGACTAGGATCACTTTAAGTTCAGTCTTTCTGATTCTTCTGCTACCTGTCACCACATGCAGTTTCCAGTCTCACCTGGATCATCAATGCTGCTTGAAAATCTCTTTCCATAGACACTTCTTTTTTATATATAACATTTACTATACAGTGATTTTAAATTACTTTCATTTTCAGTGAACCTGTGATCTCCTCCTCTTATTTACACTCAAGTAAATAATCCCACATTTTATTTCAAAAAAATGCAATCTATATGTAACTTACTTCAGTTTCTTTCCATCAATATTTTCTTGGTCTCCAGCCATTTATTCTCTTCTCCATTTTATTTTTTATTTTTATGTATTTGAAGTTTTGGGGTACGTGTGAACAGCATGCAAGATTGTTGCATAGGTACACACATGGAAGTGTGATTTGCTGCCTTCCTCCCCATCACCTACTTCTGGCATTTCTCCTGATGCTATCACTCCCCAACTCCTCACCCTCCTCTGTCCCTCCCCTATTTCCCCATGACAGACCCCAGTGTGTGATGCTCCACTCCTTGTGTCCATGTGTTCTCATTGTTCAACACCCATCTATGAGTGAGAAAATGCATTGTTTGATTTTCTGTTCTTGTGTCAGTTTGCTGAGAATGATGGTTTCCAGGTTCATCCATGTCCCTACAGAGGACAAAATCTCATCATATTTGATGGCTGCGTAATATTCCATGGTGTATATGTGCCACGTTTTCCCTGTCCAGTTTATCATCAATGGGCATTTGAGTTGGTTCCAGATCTTTGCTGTTGAAAACTGCTGCAATGAACATTCGTGTGCACATGTCCTAATTGTAGAACGATTTATAATCCTTTGGATATATACCCAGTAAAGGGATTGCTGGGTCAAATGGAATTTGTATTTCTAGGTCCTTGGGGAATCGCCACACTGTCTTCCACAATGGTTGAACTAATTTACACTCCCACCAACAGTGTCAAAGTGTTCCTATTTCTCTACATCCTCTCCAGTATCTTTTGTCTCCAGACTTATTTTTTTGGGACAGAGTTTTGCTCTTGTTTCCCAGGCAGCAGTGCAATGGCGCAATCTCGGCTCACCACAACCTCCACCTCCTGGGTTCAGGCAATTCTCCTGCCTAAACCTCCTGAGTAACTGAGATTACAGGCATGCGCAACCATGCCCAGCTAATTTTTTGTATTTTTAGTAGGGACGCGGTTTCACCATGTTGACCAGGATGGTCTTGATGTCTTGACATCCTGATCCATCCACCTCAGCCTCCCAAAGTTCTGGGATTACAAGCTTGAGCCACTGCGCCCGGCCCGTCTCCAGACTTTTTAATGATTGCCATTCTAACTGGCATGAGATGGTATCTCAAAGAAGTTTTGATTTGCATTTCTCTAATGACCAGTGATAATGAGCATTTTTTCATATGTCTGTTGGCCTCATGTATGTCTTCTTTTGTAAAGTGTCTGTTCATAACCTTTGCCCACTTTTGAATGGGCTTGTTTGTTTTTTTCTTGTAAATCTGTTTTAGTTCTTCGTAAATTCTGGATATCAGCCCTTTGTCAGATGGGTAAACTGCAAAAATGTTTTCCCATTCTGTTGGTTGCCGATTCACTCTAATGACTGTTTCTTTTGCCGTGCAAAAGCTGTGGAGTTTGGTTAGGTCCCATTTGTCTATTTTGGCTTTTGTTGCCAATGCTTTTGGTGTTTTGGTCATGAAGTCCTTGCCTACGCCTATGTCCTGAATGGTTTTGCCTAGGTTTTCTTCTAGGGTTTCTATGCTGTTAAGTCTTATGTTTAAGTCTTTAATGCATCTGCAGTTAATTTTAGTCTTAGGTGTCAGGAAGGGGTCCAGTTTCTGCTTCTGCATGTGGGTAGCCAGTTTTCCCAACACCATTTATTAAACAGGGAATCCTTTCCCCATTGCTTGTTTTTGTCAGGTTTGTTCAAATATTGTATGGTTGTAGATACGTTGTGTTGCCTCCGAGGCCTCTGTTCTGCTCCATTGGCCTATATCTCTGTTTTGGTACCCATACCATGCTGTTTTGATTCCTGTAGCTTTGTAGTAGAGTTTGAAGTCTGGTAGTGTGGTGTCTCCCACTTTGTTCTTTTTGCTTAGAATTGATTTGGCTGTGTGGGCTCTCTTTTCATTAAATATGAAGTTTAAGGTGATTTTTTTCTAGTTCTGTGAAGAAGGTTATTGGTAGCTTGATTTATATAGCGTTGAATCTGTAGATTACTTTGGGCAGTATGGTCATTTTCACAATATTGATTCTTTTAACCATGAACATGGAATGTTTCTCCATCTGTTTGTGTCCTCTCTTATTTCATTGAGCAGTGGTTTGTAGTTCTCCTTGAAGAGGTCCTTTATGTTCTTCTTTAGTTGTATTCCTAGGTATTTTATTCTCTTTGTATCCATTGTGAATGACAATTCATTCTTTATTTGGCTCTCTTTAAGTCTGTTATGGGTGTAGAGGAATGCTTGTAATTTTTGCACATTGATTTTGTATCCTGAGACTTTGCTGAAGTTGCTTATCAGTTTCAGGAGATTTGGGGCTGAGATGATAAGGTCTTCTAGACATACAATGATGTCATCTGCAAATAGAGACAATTTGACTTCCTCCTTTCCTATTTGAATACCCTTTATTTATTTATTTATTTATTTATTTATTTATTTATTTATTTTTTGCCTAATTGCTCTGGCTAGAACTTCCAGGACTATATTGAATAGGAGTGGTGAGAGAAGGCATTCTTGTCTAGTGCCAGATTTCAAAGAAAATACTTCCAATTTTTGCCCATTCAGTATGATATTGGCTGCTGTTTTGTCATAAATAGCTTATATTATTTTGAGCTAGGTTCTGTCAGTACCTAGTTTATTGAGGATTTTTAGCATAAAGGGTTGTTGAATTTTGTAAGGCCTTCTCTGCCTCAATTGAGATAATCATGTGGTTTTTGTCTTTGATTTTTTATGTGGTGAATTATGTTTATAGACTTGCATATGTTGAACCTGCCTTGCATCCCTGGATCAATCCTACTTAATCATGGTGGATAAGCTTTTTGACGTGCTGTTGCAATCGGTTTGTCAGTACTTTATTGAAGATTTTTGCATCTATGTTCATTATGAATATTGGCCTGAGGTTTTCTTTTCTTGCTGAGTCTCTGCTGGGTTTTTGTATCAAGATGATGTTGGATTCATAAAATGATTTGGGAAGGATTCCCTCTTTTTCTATTGCTTGGAGTAGTTTAAGAAGGAATGATACCAGCTCCTCTTTTTATGCCTGGTAATATTTGGCTGTGAACCCATATGGACCTGGTCTTTTTGGGTTGTAGGCCCTTAATTGCTTCCTCAGCTTCAGACCTTGTTATTGGTCTATTCCACGTTTCCACTTCTTTCTGGTTTATGCTTTGGAGGATGCAAGTGTCCAGAAATTTATCGATTTCTTCCTGGTTTACTGGTTTATGTGCATAGCGTTGTTTGTAATAATCTCTGAGGATGTCTTGACTTTCTGTGGAATCTGTGGTGATATCTCCTTTATAGTTTTTTTATTGCATCTATTTGATTATTCTCTCTTTTCTTTTTTATTAATCTAGCTAGTGGTCTGTCTATCTTGTTGATATTTTGGAAGCACCAGCTCCGGGATTTATCAGTTTTTTTGGAGTTTTCTTTCGTGTGTCTCTATCTCCTTCAGTTCTGCTCTGATCTTAGTTATTTCTTGTCTTCTGTTAGGTTTTAGTTTTTTTTATCTTGCTCCTCTAGCTTTTTCAATTTTGACGATAGGGTGCCGATTTTAGATCTCTCCTTGCTTCTCATGTGGGCATTCATTTGCTATATATTTTCCTTTAGAGACTGCTTTAAATGTGTCCCAGAGATTCTGGAATGTCGTGTCTTGGTTCTCGTTGATTTCAAAGAACATATTTATTACTGCCTTCATTTCATTGTTTATCCAGTCAACATTCAAGAGCCAGTTTTTCAGTTTCCATGAAGCTGCGTGGTTCTGTCAGTTTCTGAATTCTGAGTTCTAAGTTGATTGCACTGTGGTCTGACAGGCTCTTTGTTATGATTTCCATTCTTTTTCATATGCCGAGGAGTGAATTACTTTTCATTATGCTGTCAATTTTAGGGTAGGTGTGATGTAGTGTTGAAAAGAATGTATATTCTGTGGAAATGGTGTGGAGAGTTCTGTAAATGTCTATTAAGTTTGTTTGGTTCTGGTCTGACTTCAAGTCCTGAATATCCTTGTTAATTTTCTGTCTGGTTGATCTGTCTAATATTGACAATGGGGTGTTAACGTCTCCCACTATTATTGTGTGGGAGTCTAAGTCTCTTTGTAAGTCATTAAAACTTGCCTTATATATCTGGGTGCTCCTGTATTGGGTACGTGTAAATTTAGGATCGTTTGCTCTTCTTGTTGCATTGATCCTTTTGCCATTATGTAGTGTCCTGCTTTGTCTCTTTTGATCTTTGTTGGTGTAAAGTCTGTTTTATCAGAGACGAGAATTGCAACCGCTCCTTATTTTTGGTCTCCATTTGCTTGGTAAATCTTCCTCTATTTCTTTATTTTGAGCTTTTGTGTATCCTTGCATGTGAGATGGGTTTCCTGGATACTGCACACCAATTGATTTTGGCTTTTTATCCAATTTCCCAATCTGTGTCTCTGATTGGGGCATTTAGTGCATTCACATTTAGGGTTAATATTGGTATGTGTGAATTTGGTCCTGTCATTTTGATGTTGGCTGGCTGTTTTGCTTTTTACTTGATGCAGTTTCTTCATTGTGTTGATGCTCTTTACAGTTTGGTATGTTTTTGGATTGGCTGGTTCTGGTTTTTTCTTTCTATGTGTATTGCCTCTTTCAGGAGCTCTTGTAAAGCAGGCCCAATGGTGATGAAATCTCTGAGTGCTTGCTTGTTTGTAAAGGATTTTATTTTTCCTTCACTTATGAAGCTTAGTTTGTCTGGATATGAAATTCTTGGTTGAAAGTTTTTTCTTTGAGAATATTGAATATTTACTCCCACTGTCTTCTGGCTTGTGGGGTTTCTGCTGAGATATCTTCTGTGAGTCTGATTGGCTTTCCTTTGTGAGTAACTCCACCTTTCTCTATGGCTGCCCTTAGCATTTTTTTTTTAATTTTAACCCTGGTGAATCTGACAATTATGTGTCTTGAAGTTGCACTTCTTGAGGAATATCTTTGTGTTGTTCTCGGTATTTCCTGGACTTGAATATTGGCCTGCCTTGCTAGGTTGGGGGAGTTTTCCCGGATAATATTCTGAAGAGTGTTTTCCAGCTTGGATTCATTCTCTTTGTCACATTCAGGTACCCCTATCAAATATAGATTAGATCTTTTCACATAGTCCTGTATTTCCTGGCGACTTTGTTCATTTTTTTTTACCCTTTTTCTCTAATCTTGCCTTCTAGTTTAATTTCATTGAGTTAGTCTTCGACCTCTGATATACTTTCTTATGCTTGGTCAATTCAGCTGTTGAAACTTGTGTTTGCTTTGTGAAGTTCTCTTGTTGTGTTTTTCAGCTCCATCGATTCACTTATTTTCTTCTCTAAGTTGTTTATTCTCATTAGCATTTCATCAAATCTTTTTTCAAGGTTGTTAGTTTCTTTGCATTGGGTTAGAACATGTTCTTTTATCTCACAGAAGTTTCTTATTACTCACCTTCCAAAGCTTGATTCTGTCAATTCATCACACTCATTCTCCATCCAGCCTTGTTCCCTTGCTGGAGTGGAGTTGTAAACTTTTGTAGGAGAAGAGGCATTCTGGTTTTGGTTGTTTTTATCCTTTTTGTGCTGGGTTCTTCCCATCTTTGTGGATTTATCCACCTCTCGTCTCTGTAGTTGTTGCCTTTCAGATTGGGTCTCTGAGTGGACGTCCAGTTTGTTGATGATGAAATTATTTCTGTTTCTTTGTTTTCCATTTAACAGTCTTGCCCATCTGCTGTAGGAGTTCTGAGATCCACTGCAGGCCCTACTTTCCTGGGGATCACTTGAAGTGGCTGCAGAACAGTAAGGGTTGCTGCCACTTTCTTTTTCTGCTTTCTTTGTCCCAGAAAGATACCCTCCTGATACCAGTCTGAGCTCTCCTTTATGGGATGACCCTTTGGATATACAGAGGTCTGGGGGCTGCTTGAGGAGACAGTCTGTCTTTTATAGGAGCTCAACTGCTTATCTGTGAGTTCTGTTGTTCATTCATAGTTGCTGTTCAGGTACATTTACGTCTGCTGCAGCAGAACTCATAAACCCACCTACCCCTTTTTTTCCCCAGGTGCTCTGGCCCGGGGAATTAGGACTTTATTTATGAGTTTCTGTTGTGCTGTTGCCTTTATTCAGGGTCGCCCTCCCCAGAGAGGAGGCTGCCTAGTCACTCTCTGTCTGTAGAGGCTTTGCAGAGCTGCTGTGGGCTCTGCCCAGCTACCATGTGAACTTCCCTGCAGTCCTGTTTATACGGGTGTAGATAGAACTGCTTTGTCAATGACAGCCCACCTCTATAATGGCAGACTCTCTCTGTAATGGTATGCTGCCTTGGCAATGGTGGGCTGCCTCAGCAATAACAAACTACCTCCTCAGTGGTGGACTGCCTCGGTAATGGCAGACTCCCCTCGTCCACAGAAATGGCCTGTCCCAAGTTCAGCTGTGCTTGCTGTAAAACTCTCCATCCACAGCATTTCAGATTGCTGTTTTTTAGTTGGGTGGGACCAGCTAAGCCTGATCACCTGGCTGCTTGCATCAGGTCTTTTTTTGTTTGTTTGTTTCCCAGGTGTTCCAGTCGCCTGTTGAAAAGGTGCCAGGATCTTTGTGATTTCCCTTGCAGTGACCCAGTGCACCAGCTGAAACAGTGGTGCTGAGATTCACCGCCCTTTTTTGCCCAGTAATCTCCTGGCCTGTCTCCCTTTTGCAGTCCCTTTTTTTTTTTTAGATTTTTATTGCATTTTAGGTTTTGGGGTACATGTGCAGAACATGCAATATAGTTGCATAGGTACACACGTGGCAGTGTGTTTTGCTGCCTTCTGCCCCCTCACCCATATTTGGCTTTTCTCCCCATACCATCTCTCCCCTGCTCCCCCCTGGTTTAACTCCCCTATTCCCCCAATAGACCTCAGTGTGTGGTGCTCCCTTCCCTATGTCCATGTGTTCCCATTGTTCATCACCCACCTATGAGTGAGTATATACGGTGTTTCCTTTTCTGTTCTTGTGTCAATTTGCTGAGAATGATGTTCTCCAGATTCATCCATGTCTCTACAAAGGACACGAACTCATCATTTTTGATTGCTGCATAATATTCCATGGTGTATATGTGCCACATTTTCCCAGTCCAGTCTATCATCGATGGGCATTTGGGTTGGTTCCAGGTCTTTGCTATTGTAAACAGTGCTGCAATGAACATTCGTGT
>CM052670.1:49825353-49872302 GCA_028533165.1 Leontopithecus rosalia
TGTGAGCTCCGTTGTTCATTCAGTGTTGCTACGCAAGTACATTTAAGTCTGTTGTGGCAGAACTCATGAAACCGGTTTTTTTCCTCAGATGCTCTGTCTCGGGGAGTTAGGGCTTTATTTGTGAGTATCCGTTGTGCTGTCCTGCCCAGCTAGGAGGCTGTCTTGTCACTATTTGGGTGCCGAGGCTCCGCCCTGCTGGCGTGAGGTTCGCCCTTTTGCTGTGGGCTCCATCCTGCTCTTTTGGGCTCCGCCCTACTGACGTAGGCTCCGCCCTGCTGATGTGGGCTCTGCCCTGTAGGTGGAGTCTCTCTGTTATTGCGGGTTGCCTTGGCAACGGCTGACTGTGTCAGCAGTGGGCGGGTACCTCAGTAGGGGCTGAAGCTCTCGGCAATGGCAGACGCCCCTCCCCCACGGACCTGCACAGTCATGTGTTCCTCTCTTCCCGCAGTGGAACTCTCAACCCCCAGCACTCTGAATCGACTTATTGCATGTCCCTGTGGGGGTGGGACCCGTCGAGCCTGATCAATTGGCTCCCTGCCTCGGAGCCTTTTTGCTTTTTTTTCTTTTTAAGTTGTAGGGTTGACTCTCTCCCAGGTGCCTCAGTCGCTGGCCGAAAACGCACCGGGATCTGTGTGATTTCCTGTGCAGCCACCCGCTGAGCTAGTTCACAATTCACCTTCCAGAAATCTCCTGGTCTAGTTCACCGTCCAAAACCTGTTCAGTCAGATGAACATAGCAATCTGCCCTCCCAATTCTCAAATTGTCGGTTTAACAGGGCGCCCAGACCCGTGTGTTTTGTGCGCCTTGCCGCTGTCGCAGCGCTGGCTGCCTGGCCGCACCAGCGGAGAGCGCTGCCCTTGAGTCCTGCGTGCCTTTTACACCTGGGCTTTTCCCTCGCTCTTTTGGCTATAAGGATCCGTCTGAAAATGCGGTGTTTGCTTACCCTCTGCGTCTTGACTGAGAGCTCAGTGGTGAGTTGCTTCTAGAGCTCCATCTTTCTCCCCCTCCCTGCAGTACCCTTTTAATCAGATGAATGGGTGACTCTTCCTTCCCGAAGCTCCAATCGCCAACTAAAACTGCACCTTGACCCGTGTATTTTGTATGGAGAAATGCTGCACCAGGGCACTAGCAAAACAGCCACAGCAGCGAAAACAGCTACGTTTGCCAATCCAGCCATGCTGATGATCCGTGGAGCTCCTCAGCCTGGGAATCTCCTGGTCTTTGGGCAATTAAAATCCTTCTGGAAATGCGGTGTCCACTCACTTTCCATGCTTTACCTGGGAGCTGCAATCCTGTGCTACTCCTAATTGGTCATCTTGGATTTCTCTTCCTCATTCTCCTTTTATAGTGGAGAAAATATCTTTCCATTTTGGTTTTACATATAAGTATTTTCAGTTATGCTCTCATTCTTATTTCATCACATTCTCTCAGATCTTTGTTCTGTTACTTACCTTACCTTAGTATGACTTTAGTCACTCTCACACCCCACACACCCTTTTTATTATTATTGAACATGCCAAAATGTCTTTCATCTTAAAAACAGACAAAAATTTTTAGCCCCATATTCCCCTGAAGCCACTACTCTATGTCCCATTTTACTCCATTTCCAGACTGTCTGTGTGAATTATTTATTCTCATTGACTCTAAAATTTGATATTGCCATCTCAGATTAATCCATTGTATACTGGTTTTTACCACCAGAATTGATTTTGCCAAGGTCCAGTTTTTGCATTTTTTGCATTTTTGCTAAGAATAATGATTTCTCAATACTTACCATTTATTACCTAGTTATAACTGGTGGCAATATTTGTAGTTCACTATCATTTTTGAAACATATTCTGCCCTTTGCTTTTGTGATTTAATCTTTTTGAAAATCATTTTTGGTTGGCTGAATAGGAACAGTTCTGGATTGCACTTTCCAATGAAAATGCCATAAATGAGTGATCACTGCATTTTCAAATGAAGTTTTACTGCCCACAGTCCAGGAGATTCCTGCAAGGAAATAAACAACGAGTCTCTAGCAAGGCTGTTGCAGCCAGCAGAGCCGGTACTACACAAAAACTTACACAAATCCAGGCACCATTTCAACTGGGAGACAGTTGAAATGGGAGACAGACTCGTGCATTCAACTGAAGATAAGGGGACTAAAACAGGGAGCCAGGTTATTTCGCTTGGCTGGTCTCATCCCCACAGTGGCCAGCAATATGAAACGCTCTGAACTGAGAGTTTCACAAAAGCACAGCTGGACCCAAGATGGTCCAGCTCTGTGGGGGAAAGGGAATACGCCATTACTGTGGCAGTCCATAACTATCAAGGCAGTCTGCCATTACCAAGGCAGTCCACCATTACTGAGCCAGTCTGCAATTAACAAGGCAGTTCTAACTGTAACCCTATAAACAAAACTGCAAGGAAGTTCACACAGCAGCTGGGCAGTTCATGGCATCTCAGCAACACCTCTGTTGGCAGACTGTTACTAGGCTACCTTCTCGTTGGGAAGGGCATCTCTGAAAAAGGCAGCAGAATGATAGAAACTTATAAATGAAGCCCTACCTTCCTGGGACAGAGCACCTGGGAAAAAACGTGGTTATGAGTTCTGCTGTGGCAGAGTTAAATGTATGTGTTTAGCAGCTCTGAACAGAACAACGGAGGTCACAGTTCAGTAATTTAGCTCCTATAAGGGAAAGAATGCCTCCTCAAGCAACTCCCCAACCCCCATAAAACCAAAGAGATGCCTCATAAAGGAGAGCTCAGGCTGACATCTGAGGGGTATCCTTCTGGGACAAAGATAACAAAGGAAACTGGCAGCAACACTTACTGTTCTGCAGCCACTGCAGATGATCACCAGGAAAGCAGGGTCTGGAGTGGACCTCCCACAGTCCTACCACACGGGGGCCTGACTGTTAGAAGGAAGACTAAGAAACAGAAAGAAAGAATTTCATCAGCAACCAAAAGGACGTCCACTCAGAGACCCCATCTGAAAGTCACCAATGACAAAGGCCACAGTTAGATAAATCCACAAAGACGGGAAAAAGCAGCGTGAAAATGATGAAAATACCCAAAACCAGAACGCCTCTCCTCCTTCAATGGATCAAAACTACTCACAAGCAAGGGAACAAAGCTGGTTGGAGAATAAGTCTGACGAATTGATAGAAACAAGCTTCAGAAGGTGGGTAATAACAAACTTCGCTGAGCTAAAAAATCATGTTCTAATCAAATGCAAAAAAACTAAGAACGTTGAAAAAGGTTTGACAAAATGTTGACGGAAATAAACAGCTTAGAGAGGAATATAAATGAATTGATGGAGCTAAAAAACACAGCATGAGAACGTCGCAAAGCATACACAAGTTTCAAGCTGAATCGACGAAGCAGAGGAGAGAATATCAGAGATTGAAGATCAACTCAATGAAATAAAATGAGAAGTCAAGATTAGAGAACAAAGAATAAAAAGTAATGAACAAACCTCCAAGAAATATGTAAAATTATCTAAAAGTTTTTAATTTACGTTTGATGGGTGTACCAGAATGTGATGGAGAGAATGAATCCAAGCTGAAAAACACTCTTTAGGATATTATCCAAGAGAATTTCCCCAACCTTGCAAGGCAGTCCACCATTGAAGTCCAGGAAATACAAAGAACACCACGAAGATATTCCTCAAGAAGAGCAACTTGAAGGCACATAATCACCAGATTCACCATGGTTGAAATAAAGGAGAAAATGCTAAGGGCAGCCAGAGAGAAAGATTGGGGTACTCACAAATGAAAGCCCACCAGACTCACAGCAGTTCTCTGAGCAGAAACACTAGAAGCCAGAAGAGAGTGGGGGCCAATATTCAACATTCTTAAAGAAAAGAACTTGCAACCTTGAATTTTACATCCAGTCAAACTAATCTTCATAAGCGAAGGAGAAATAAAATCTTTTATGAACAAGCAATTGTTCAGAGATTTCATCACAACAGGCCTGCTTTACCAGAGCTCCTGAAAGAAGCACTAAACATAGAAAGAAAAAACCAATGCCAGCCATGCCATAAACATACAAAATGTTAAGGAGCATTGACACAATGAAGAAACTGTGTCAACTAATGGGTAAAACAGCCAGCTTGCATCAAAATGGCAGGATCAATTTCACACATAACAATATTAAACTTAAATGTAAATGGGCTAAATGCTCCAATCAAAAGATGCAGACTGCAAAATTTGATAAAAAGTCAGAACCCTTTGGTGTGCTATATCCAGAAAAACCATCTCACATGCAAGGATACACATAGGCTCAAAATAAAGAGATGGAGGAGGATTTACCAAGAAAATGGAGAACAAAAAAATAAAACAAATAAACAACAGGAGTTGTAATCCTAGTCTCTGACAAAATAGACTTTAAACCAACAAAGATCAAAAGAGATTTAAAAAGATATTACATAATGGTAAAAGAATCAAAGCAACAAGAAGAGTTAATGATCCTAAATATATACGTGCCCAAAACAGGAGCACCCAGATACATAAAACAAGTTTTTAATGACCTACAAAGAGACTTAGACACCCACACAATAATAGTAGAAGACTTTAACACTCCACTGTCAATATGAGAAAGATCAACAAGATAGAAAATTAACAAGGATATCTAGGACTTGAATTCAGACCTGAACCAAGCAAACCCAAGAGACATTTTTAGAACTCCTTACCTGAAATCCACAGAATATACATATTTCTCAGCACCAGATCACACCTACTCAAAAATTGACAACATAATTGGAAGTAAATTGCTCCTCAGCAAATGCAAAAGAATGAAAATCAAAAGGAAGAGTCTCTCAGACCACAGTGCAATCAAATTAGAACTCTGAATTCAGAAACTAACTCAGAACAGCACAGATTAATGGAAACTGAACAACTGGCTCTTGAATGCTGACTGGATAAACAATGAAATTAAGGCAGAAATAAAGATGTTCTTCGAAATCAATGAGAATGGATACCCACTGTACCAGAATCTCTGGGACACATTTTAAGGAGTGCCTGGAGAAAAAATTTATAGCAATAAATGCCCACATGAGAAGCAAGGTATGATCTAAAGTCAACACCCTGTAATCAAAATTGAAAGAGCTAGAGGAACAAGTTAAAAAATCTCAAAAACTAGCAGAAGACCAGAAATAGATCAGAGCAGAACTGAAGGAGATAGAGAAAGAAAAAAACCCTTCAAAAATCAATATATCCAGGAGATGGTTTTTTGAAAAGATCAACAAAGTAGACCACTCACCAGATTAATAAAAACAAAAGAAAAAATAGTCAAATAAATGCAATAAAAATGATAAAGGGGATATCACCACAAATTCCACAGAAATATGAACCACCATCAGAGATTACTATAAACAATTTTATGCACATAAATCAGTAAACCTGGAAGAAAGAGATAAATTCCTGAACACTTACATGCTTCCAAGACTAAACCAGGAAGAAGTCGAAACACTGAATAGAGCAATAACAAGGGCTGAAGTTGAGGCAGCACATAATAGCTTACCAACTAAAAAAGCCCAGTTCCAGATGGGTTCACAGCCGAATTCTACCAGATATACAAAGAGGAGCTGATATCACTCCTTCTGAAACTATTCCAAACAATCCAAAAGGAGGGAATCCACCAGAAATCATTTTATGAGACTAACATCATCCTGATACCAAAACTTGGCAGAGACTCAACAAAAAAAAAACCTTCAGACCAATATCCATGATGAACATAGATGCAAAAATCTTCAATAAAACACTGGCAAACAACTTGCAACAGCACATCAAAAAGCTTATCCATCACAATCAAGTAGGCTTCATGCTGGGGATGTAAGGCTGGTTCAACATACACAAATCTATAAACGTAATTCCCCACATAAACAGAACCAAAGACAAAAACCACATAATTATCTCAATAGATGCACAGAAGGCCTTTGACAAAATTCAACAGCTTTCTATGCTAAAAACCCTCAATAAACTAGGCATTGACGGAACGTATCTCAAAATAATAAAAGCTATTTACGACAAACCCACAGCCAATATCATACTGAATGGGCAAAACCTGGAAGCATTCCCTTTGAAATCTGGCACTAGACAAGGATACCATCTCCCACGTCTCCTATTCAATATAGTATTGGAAGCTCTAGCCAGAGCAATCCGGCAAGAAAAAGACATAAACGGTATTTAATTAGGAAAGAAGAAAGTCAAATTGTCACTATTTGCAGGCCAAGTGACTGTATATTTAGAAGACCGTATTGTCTCAGCCCAAAATTTTCTTTAACTGATAAGCAACTTCAGCAACGTCTCCATTTACAAAATCAGCGTGCAAAAATCAGAAGCATTCCTGTACATGAACAACCGATTTAAAGAAAGTCAAATCAAGAATGACCTGCCATTCACAATTGCTACAGAGAATAAAATACCTAAGAATGCATTTCATAAAAGATGTAACGGACATTTTCAAGGAAAACTACAAACCATTGCTCAACGAAATCAGAGAAGACATAAACAGATGGAGAAATAGTCCATGCTCAAGTCTATGAAGAATTGATATAGTGAAAATGATCATACTGCTGAAAGTAATTTATAGATTCAAAGCTATCTCCATCAAGCTGACAATGACCTTCACAGACCTGGAAGAAAGCACCTTAAACTTCATATGGAACTAAAAGAGAGCCCGCATAGCCCTGTCAATTCTCAGCAAAAAGAGCAAAGCCAGAAGCATCATGCTACCTTACTTCAAACTATACTACAAGGCTACAGTAATAAAAACAGCAGGATACTGATACCAAAACAAAGGTATAGAACTATGGAACAGAACAGAGGCCTTGGAGGCAACACCACACATCTACCACCATCTGATCTTTGACAAACCTGACATAAACAAGCAATGGGGAAAGGATTCCCTGTTTCATAAATGGTCTTGGGAAAACCGGCTAGCCATGGGCAGAAAGCAGAAACTGGACTCTTTCCTTACACCTTACACCAAAATGAACTCCAGTTGGATTAAAGACTTAAACATATAACCTAACACCTAATAATTTTATAAGAAAACCTGGGGAAAACCATTCAGGACATCAGTGTAGGCAAGTACTTCATGCCTAAAACACCAAAAGCATTAGCAACAAAAGCCAAAATATACAAATGGGGCCTAATTAAATTCTAGAGCTTCTGCACAGCAAAAGAAACAACCAATAAAGTGAACCAGCAATGAACAGAATGAGAAAAATTTTTGCAATCTACCCATCTGACAAAGAGCTAATATCCAGAATCTACAAAGAACTAAAACAGATTTACAAGGAAAAAACAAACAAACCCATCCCAAAGTGGGTAAAGAATATGAACAGACACTTTTCAAAAAAAGAAATATATGAGGCCAACAAACATATGAAAAAATGCTAATCATCACTGTTCACTAGAGAAATGCAAATCAAAAATACAATGAGACGCCATCTCACATCCATTAGCATATCCATAATTTAAAAATCTGGAGACAACACTTGCTGGAGAGGATGTGGAGAAATAGGAACATTTTTACACTGTTGATGGGTGTGTAAGTTAATGCAACCATTGTGGAAGACAGTGTGGCTATACCTCAAGGACCTAGAAATAGAAATTCCATTTGACCCAGCAATCTCATTACTGGGTATACATCCAAAGGATTATAAATCATTCTACTAGAGGGACATATACACACGTATGTTCATTGCAGCACTGTTTACAATAGCAAAGACTTCAAACCAACCCACATGCCCATTGATGATAGACTGGACAGGGATCACATGGCACATATACACTTTGTAATACTATGCAGCCGTAAAAAATGATGAGTTCGTGTTCTTTATAGAGAAATGTATGAACCTGGAAACCATCATTCTCAGCAAACTGACACAAGAACAGAAAGTCAAATACCCCGTGTTCTCACTCATAGGCAGGTGTTGAACAATGAGAACACGTGGATGCAGGGAAGGGAGCATCACACACTGAGGTCTGTTGAGGGAGACTCAGGGAGGAATAGTGGAGGGTAGGGAGTTGGGGAGGGATAACATGGGGAGAAATGTTAGATGTGGTTGATGGAAATGGAGGCAGCAAATTAGATTGCTATGTATGTATCTATGCAACAATCCTGAATGTTCTTTACATGTACCCCAGAACCTAAAATGCAATAAAACACACACACACACACACACACACACATATATTTATGTATAAATCATTTTTACATTTTGTTGGTACATGGAAGTTATATATGTCTTTATTGGCTATGTGAGATATTTTGAATTAGTCATGTAATGCATAATAATTACTCATGGAAAATGGGGTAGGTATCCATCCCCTTAAGCATTTATCCTTTGTGTTGTAAACAATCCACCCTTTTGACATTGCCCCTTTCCCTTTTCGTCTGATTTTCTGGCTTTTGTTTTTGTTCATCTTTTATACATTTGTATTTTAGAAGGACCTGGTTTACTTCTCTCTGTTCTCTACTTACCCTCTCAGTACGACTCCATCTACACTTGAAACTTCCACCATTTTCCATAAACAGATCATGCTCAATTATGCTTCATCTACTCACTCTTTTCACTTAGGCTAGAGGACAGTCTATTTGCTACTACGGGAAGACTGGCCATTTCAGATAACTGAAACTCAACATAACTAAAACTGATCTTATTTTTCCTTCAAGTTCTTGAATCCTGATTCACTACTTCAATTCTTATCCAATCCCAGTCACCAGGTGACCAAAATAAACTCAGTTGCTAAAGCCTCATTTCAAAATTCTCTCAGTCATTACATCTAAGCAATGCCGAGTCATATTGAAACTACCTACTAATGATTTCTTACATTGTTACATCTCTCTTCATCCCCATGGTTACAGTTCTAGTTCAGGTTACAATTGCTTCTCTCATGAACTACTACCAAAGTCTTTTGACTTGTCACCACATCTACAATTTTGGTGCATTTCAAACCTTTCTCTCACCTGCAACCCAAGTACAAATTTTAAATGCAAATCTAAATTCTAAAGGTATAAAACTGTTTCTGGTACACAGCATTTATGGAAAAACACATTAGAGCTGAAGCTCAGATGTTAGTATTGAACTATTAAGAATATCTACATAATTTGTTGATGTCAATTTATTTTTAATACTGCACAGGTTGAAACTAGATGCAAAGGTACATTTAAAAGACTTAAAATTTTACTGGATGGAACATGATGGAGGCTCATTTTTAATGTCCAAAGTGGATCAAGATCTCATTTCAGCTCAGAAAAAGGTAATTTAAAATAAAATTTGTTTAATAGAATTATTTTTATTCTAAGAGGTGCCATTCTGAACCCTTCACTTTCTGCCAAATATTTCTGCATCAGCTTACAAAATTAAGGGTATCAGAACAATTATACTAAGCAGTTTTGGGTGTGATTTTTCATGGTTATTTTAGATATTTTATGTTTTTAGTAATGACACTAGTATCTTATATATAAAGTATGATATATCAAATAAGTTGCTCATAGGTAACTTAATTTGGTGTGTATATATATATATATATATATATATATATATATATATATATATATATCTCCAGTGGTTCTATGCCAATGTGTAGATGTAAATTTTAGGTAATTAAGATAATATTATATATGTAATCATTTTATCCTGAGTTTTCTTTTAAATACTTTTTTAATCAGATGAAGTAGTAGAATAAATTTGTCTTTTTAAAAGCAAAAACTTATTTGGAAAAGAAGAAGAATAAGGAGAATGGTCCTATCAAATTTTGAAAGTAATTTTTAAACTAATATTTAATTTAATAATAATACAGATCATCATTTGAAAACAATGTAATTGTATATCTCAGTCCTCAAGAGAATCAGTGTAGTAACTCACAGTAAGAGTTAGGAAAGTAGCTTAGTGAAAGTCAAGTAATCCCCAAGTTAGAATCATCCAAACAGATGGAAAATCACTAGTAGAAAATTGGTTTTTTATACTTATGAATTATGAAACATACATGCAAAAACTAGATGAAACTTGAGTGCAGTAAAAGAAGGGTTTTGGCCGAGTGCTGTGGCTAACGTCTGTAATCCCAGCACTTTGGGAGGCTGAGGCAGGTGGATTATGAGGTCCGGAGATTGAGACTATCCTGTCTAACATGGTAAAACCCAATCTCTACTGAAAATACAAAAAATTAGCCAGGCGTGGTGGCATGTGCCTATAATACCAGCTACTATGGAGACTGAGGCAGGAGAATTGCTTGAAGTTGGGAGGTAGAGGCTGCAGTGAGCCGAAATTGTGCCACTGCACTCCAGCCTGGGTGACAGAGTGAGACTCCATCTCAACAACAACAACAACATGGCTTTTGTATTCTTTGTTTTGTGCCACCATGAAAAAATGCTTGTGACTCCACAACTTACAAAGAACAAAAATTTATTTCCCACAGATCTGGAGGCAGGAAAGCCCAAGATCAAGGTACTAGCAGGTTCAGTGTCGGGTGAGGACCATCTTGCTGCATTCTCCAGAGTGGAGAAACATAGCAGAAGATTGGGAGAGACATCTGCTAAGGCCGCATGAAGCCTTTTAAAAAATGTCTCTAATCACTTTAATTAGGGGCAGTCCTCATGGTCTAATCACCTCTTAAGGGCCCCACCTGTTAGTACTAACGCATTGGCAACACCTGAATTTTGGAGTTGATGCATTCAAGCCGTAGCATACATAGATGCATAATTGTGTTGCTAGATTTAAATATCATGCTATCAAATTATGAGTTATTTTTGAATCTATAGGTAAAATATAATTCATAGTGGATTATAAAATTTCTTTTAGTAATGTTTAATGATGAAAAGAGAAAAGTAAGATCTTCATAATAAGCTCTAATCCTAGAAACAGACTTTCTTTTAAATTAGCTTCTTTTTCTTGTTTTTAATTTTTATTTTACTTTACATTCTGTGGTACATGTGCAGATCTTGCAGGATTGTTACAAAGGTATACACATGCTATGGTGATTTGCTGCCTCCATACCCCCATCACCTACGTTAGGTATTTCTCCTAATGTTATTCCTCCTCATCTTCCCCACCCCCTGCTATTCCTCCACTAACCCCCCACCCTTCAACAGACTCCAATATGTGCTGTTCCCCTCCATGTGTCCATGTGTTCTCATCGTTCAATATCCACTTATGAGTGAGAACATGTGGTGTTTGGTTTTCTGTTCTTATGTCAGTTTGCTGAGAATGATGGTTTCCAGGTTCATACATTTCTCTATAAAGAACACGAACTCACTATTTTTTATGGCTGCATAGTATTACGAAGTGTATATGTGCCATGTAATCCCTGTCCAGTCTATCATTGATGGGCATTTGGGTTGGTTTGAAGTCTTTGCTATTGTAAACAGTGCCGTAATGAAAATACGTGTGCATGCAGAGATGGCTGTTGACTATATTAATGGTTTACCTGTATTATGATAGATTCACAAATCTGAATTAATAATGTCTAAAAGGAATTAATTATAGAAAATATTGTCAATAAAATCATAGAGGGTTATTAACCTTGTACAGGTGATAACCCATTATAAGAGAAATACCACCATGGGCATAGGAAAATGAGAAAGACAAATTATAAAAGAATATATATAAGTGAATAATAAAAATCTAAGAAGTGTTAAGACTTACAAGTAATTAAAGAAAGAAACTAGAAAAATTGAGATACTATTCCTTGTCTGCTTGGGTTGATAAATCATAGAATGCTAGTGGCAAAGCAAATTGGTGCTTTTCTGGGGAGCTGGAGTATAAATACTAAATTATGAAGACAGGAGTAGGAGAAAAAAAGGAAAAAAAATGAATGGAAGTAAATTACTCACACCAAATTCTTAGCCCATATAAGTTACTCTCACAGCAGATTTACCTCTTCCTGTTCAGTAACTTAAGCAAAAATTTTAATAACTTAATGTATAGACTTTTAATCTTTATTACCAAATTATCTAGCCAATTTAATATTATGACCCAAAGCCCTTCTTTTCATGATCTTAAAACCATATTTTTGCTGAACTGAAATTAACGTTTATGAAGAACCAATTTTTCTAAGTGTTTTTTTAGTGAAAATAAAAACACTATTCAAGTGTCTCACTGTTATTGAAACTTTCTTTGCAGTGTCAGATGTGACAATGTTGCAGACCTCATCACCTGCTGGCATAATCTAGCAGGTAGAGCTATCATGGAACAGTTTATTTTGAGATAGTAGTTTAAAATAGTCACATGCTATAAAAGAGACAGATTGAAATACATGTGAATTATCTTAGGAGTTTCATTTTATATTGGATAATCTTAGAACATGATCTAGTGAAGGTTGATGTATGGAAAACAAGGCTCTATAATGCTGTCATATGCTTTACCAGTTGGGTCAACAAGAGAAATTTTATAACCTCAATATTTTTAAAGAAAGCAGTTTATAAAATTCAGATGTCTATTTCTAATTAAAAATTCAATTTTGCCATATTATGTTCTTTTTTACTGTATGTGCATAAAATTCAGGGGCAGTGTCTTTAAAATATAAAATAAGATAAGCATGCTATCACCATTATTATTCATAGAATTATCTCAAATAGAAATTAAGAATAAGAGGTGTGGCAAGAAAGACAAATCTATAATTATATATTAATATATAAGTATATTCTTGTAAAACTGGAGGAGTGCTATTTAAAAACTCTTAGAATAATATAAAATTTATAATCAGGGGAACGGGGAAGATGGCGCTGAAGGAGCAGCTCAGGATTGCAGCTACCAGTGAAAGCGCAGAGGGTAAGTGGATGCCGCATTTCCAGATGGATCTTTATTGCCCACAGACAAGGAGATTCCCAGGGAGAGGAGACCCACGGGTCACCAGCACAGCTGTTTTGGCCGGTATGGCTGTTTTGGCAGGCACCACAGCGCAGCGGTTTTTCATACAAAATATACTGGTCTGGTTGTCCTGTTAAACTGGCAATTGGAGATCCCGGAAGGGAGATTAACCCATTCATCTGATTAAATGGGACTGAAATATAAAGCCAAGCAAGAAGTTTCCCTAGCAGTGATGTTGTTTCAGCCAGCACAGTGGGTTGCTGCATGGGAAATCACACAGATCCCGGCATCCTTTCAGCAGGTGACTGGAATACCTGGGAGAGAGTCAACCATTCAACTAAAAAAAAATGGGCTCTGAGGCAGGGAGCCATGTGATCAGGCTTGGTGCATCGCATGCCCACAAAAACAAACAAAGAAACAAACAAAAACAGCAAATGGAAATGCTCTGGGTTGAGAGTTTCATGGCAAGCACAGCTAAAACCAGGTCAGCCCAACTCTGTGGGGGAGGAACGTCCACCATTACCGAGGCACTCCACCCCTACAGAGGTAGTCTGCCATTGCTGATGCAGCTGGCCATTGCTGAGGCAACCCGCCATTGCCAAGGCAACTCGCCATAACAGAGAGAGTCCTCCATTTCAGAGGTGGACCAACATTGCCGAGGCACTTCTAACCACATCCATATAAACAAGACTGCAGGGAAATACACACTGCAGCAGGGCAGAGCCAGCAGCAGGGCTGAACTCAAAGCAGCTAAGTAAATCCTCTGCAGGCAATGACTAGGCTGCCACATGCTGGGAAGGACAGCCCTGAAAAAAGAAGAAAAAAAAAAGGCAGCAATGCGAAGGATACTCATAATTAAAACCCTAACACCCTGGAACAGAGCACCTAGGAACAAAAGGGGGTTTATGAGTTCTGCTGCAGCAGACTTAAACATACGTGCTTAGCAGCTCTGAATGAACAATGAAGCTCCCAGCTCAGCGCTTGAGATCCTATACAGAACAGACTGTCTCCTCAAGCAGCCCTCTGACCCCCATATATCCAAAGAGTCACCTCACAAAGGACTGATCAGACTGACACTTGGTGGGCATATTTCTGGGAAAAACATAGCAGAAGAAAAAACTGGTAGCAACCCTTACTGTTCTGCAGCTGCTGCAGGTGACCCACAGGAAATCAGGGCATGGAGTGGACCTTAGCAGTCCTACAGCAGAGGGGCCAGACTGCTAGAAGAAAAAATAAAAAACAGAAATAACCTCATCATCAACAACCCTGACGTCCACTCAGAGAACCAATCTGAAAATCAGCAACTACACAGACGACAGGTGGATAAATCCACAAAGATGGGAAGAAACCAGCGCAAAAAGGAGGAAAACACCCGAAACCAGAACACATCACCTCCTACAAGGGATGACAACTCCTCACCAGCAAGGGAACAAAGCTGGATGGAGAATGAGTGCGATAAAATGTCGGAATCAGACTTTAGTAGGTGGGTAATGAGAAATTACCGTGAGCTAAAAGAACATGTTCTAAGTCAATGCAAAGAAACTAAGAATCTTAAGAAAAGATTTGAGGAAATTCTAACAAGAATGGACAACTTAGAGAGGAATATGAGTAAATTGATGGATCTCAAAAACACAAAAGGAGAACTTCGCGAAGCATGCACAAGTTTGAACAGTAGAATTAACGAAGCAGAAGAAAAGACATCAGAGGTCGAAGGTAAACTCAATGAAATAAAATGAGAAGCCAAGATTACAGAAAAAAGAGCAAAAAGGAATTAACAGTCTCCAAGAAATGTGGGACCATGTGAAGAGACCTAATCTATGTTTCATAGGTGTACCCGAACGTGATGAAGAAAATGAATTTAAGCTAGAAAATACTCTTCAGGAAATAATCCAGGAAAACTTCCCCAACCTAGCAAGGGAGGCCAATATTCAAATCTGGGAAATACAGAGAACACCACAAAGATATTCTGCAAGAAGAGCAACCACAAGGCACATAATGGTCAGATTCACCAGGGTTGAAATAAAGCAGAAAATGCTATGGGCAGCCAGAGACAAAGGTCGGGTCACCAACAAAGGGAAGCCCATCAGACTCACAGCATATCTCTCGGCAGAAACCCTAAAAGCCAGAAGAGAGTGGGGGCCAATATTCAACATGCTTAAAGAAAAGAACTTTCAACCCAGAATTTCATATCCAGTGAAAATAAGCTTCATAAGTGAAGGAAAAGTAAAATCCTTTGTAAACAAGCAAGTACTCAGAGATTTTGTCAGCACCAGGCCTGCTTTACAACAGCTCCTGAAAGAGGCACTACACATAGAAAGGAACAACCAGTACCTGCCACTACAAAAACACACCAAATGCTAAAGACCATCAACAAAATGAAGAATCTGCATCAACTAATGGGAAAAACAGCCAGCTAGCATCAAAATGGCAGTATCAAATTCACACATAACAATATTAACCCTAAACATAAATGAGCTAAATGCACCAACCAAAAGACACAGACTGGCAAATTGGATAAAAAACCAAAACACATCGGTGTATCCAGGAAACCCATCTCACATGCAAGGATAAACAAAGGCTCAAAATAAAGGGATGGAGGAAGATTTACCAAGCAAATGGAGAGCAAAAAGAAAAAAAAAAAAAAAAGCAGGAGTTGCAATTCTCATCTCTGTTAAAATAGACTTTAAAGCAACAAAGATCAAAAGAGACAAAGAAGGACATTACGTAATGGTAAAAGGATTGATACAACAAAAAGAGCTAACGATCATAAATATATATGGACCCAATACAGGAACACGCAGATATATAAGGCAAGCTCTTAATGACTTACAAAGAGACTTAGACTCCCACACAATAATAGTGGGAGAATTTAACACTCCACTGTCAATGTTAGACAGATCAACAGACAGAAAATTAACAAGGATATACAGGACTTGAACTCAGACCTGGAACAAGCAAAGCTGATAGACATATCCAGAACTCTCCACCCTAAATCCACTGAATATACATTCTTCTCAGAACCACATCACACTTAATCTAAAACTGATCACATAATTGGAAGTAAATCACTCCTCAGCAAATGCAAAAGAACTGAAATCATACCAAACCATTTCTCAGACCACAGTGCAATCAAGTTAGAACTCAGAATTCAGAAACTAACTCAGAACCGCACAGCTTCATGGAAACTGAACAACTGGCTCTTGAATGTCGACTGGATAAACAATGAAATGAAGGCAGAAATAAAGAAGTTCTTCAAAACCAACGGGAATGAAGACACAACATACCAGAATATCTGGGACACATATAAGCAGTATCTAGAGGAAAATATATAGCAATAAGTGCCCATATGAGAAGAGTGGAGAGTTCCAAAATTGACACCCTAACATAAAAATTGAAAGAGCTAGCAGAGCAAGATCAAAAAAACTAAAACCTAGCAGAAGACAAGCAATAATTAAGATCAGAGCAGAACTGAAGGAGATAGAGACACGAAAAACCCTTCAAAAAATCAATAAATCCAATAGCTGGGTTTTTTGAAAAGATCAAGGAAATAGACAGACCACTAGCCAGATTAATAAAAATGTAAAGAGAAAAAAACAAAATAGATGCAATAAAAAACTATGAAGGGAAAATCACCACAGAGTTCAAACCATCATCAGAGAATATTACAAACAACTGTATGCACATAAAGTAGTAAACCTGGAAGAAATGGATAAATTCCTGGACACTTGTGTCCTCCCAAGCCTAAACAAGGAAGAAGTTGAAACTATGAATAGAACAATAACAAGATCTGAAGTTGAGGCAGCAATTAAGAGCTCACCACATACAAAAAAAGCCAGAGGCCAGATGGGTTTACAGCTGAATTCAACCAGACACACAAAGAGGAGCGGGTACCATTCCTTCTGAAACTATTCCAAATAATCCAAAAAGAGGGAATTCATCCCAACTCATTTTATGAGACCAACATCATCCTGATACCAAAATCCGGCAGTGACTCAATAAGAAATGAAAACTCCAGGCCAATATCCATGAAGAACATAGACGCAAAAAGCTTCAGTAAAATACTGGCAAGCCGATTGCAACAGCACATCAATAAACTTATTCACCATGATCAAGTAGGAGTCATCCCGGGGGTGCAAGGCTGGTTCAACATACACAAGTCTATAAACATAATTTACCACATTAACAGAACCAAAAACAAAAACTACATGATTATCTCAATTGATGCAGAGAAGGCCTTTGACAAAATTCAACAGCCGTTTATGCTAAAAACCCTCAATAAACTCGGTATTGATAGAACGTATATCAAAAAAATAAAAGCTATTTACCCCAAACCAACAGCCAATATCTTACTGAATGGGCAAGACCTGGAAGAATTCACTTTGAAATCCGGCACTAGACAAGGATGCCCTCTTTCACTACTCCTGTTCAATATAGTACTAGAAGTTCTAGCCAGAGCAATCAGGCAAGAAAAAGAAATAAAGGGTTTCAAATAGAAAAGGTGGAAGCCAAATTGTCTCTATTTGCAGACGACATGATAGTATATCTAGAAGACCTCATCATGTCAGCACAAGAACTCCTGAAAGTGATAAGCAACTTCAGCAACGTCTCAGGATAAAAAATCCATGTGCAAAAATCACAAGCATTCCTAGACACCAATAACAGACTGAAAGAGAGCCAAATCAAGAACAAACTGTCATTCACCATTGCTACAAAGAGAATAAAATACCTAGGAATACAATTAACAAGGAACAAAAAGGACCTCTTCAAGGAGAACTACAAACCACTGCTCAACAAAATAAGAGACGACACAAACAGATGGAGAAACATTTCATGTTCATGGTTAGAAAAAATCAATATCGTGAAAATGGCCACACTGCCCAAAGTAATTTACAGATTCAAGGCTATCCTCATCAAGCTACCAATGACCTACTTCACAGAACTGGAGAAAACCACCTTAAACTTTATATGGAACCAAAAGAGAGCCCGCATAGCCAAGTCAATTCTAAGCAAAAAGAACACAGCAAGAGGCATCACACTACTGGACTTCAAACTATACTAAAAGGCTACAGTAATCAAAACAGCATGGTACTGGTACCAAAACAGAGATATTGACCAATGAAATAGAACGGAGGCATCAGAGGAAACACAACATATGTACAATCATACAATCTTTGATAAACCTGACAAAAACAAGCAATGGGGAAAGGATTCCCTGTTTAATAAATGGGGTTGGGAAAACTGGCTGGCCATGTGTAGAAAGCAGAAACTCGACCCCTTTCTGACACCTTTCACTAAAATTAACTTCAGATGGATTAATGACTTAAACATAGGACCTGGTACCATAAAAATTCTAGAAGAAAACCTAGGCAAAACCATTCAGGACATGGGAGTAGGCAAGGACTTCATGACCAAAACACCAAAAGCATTGGCAACAAAAGCCAAAATAGACAAATGGACCTAATCAAACTCCACAGCTTCTGCACGGCCAAAGAAACAGCCATTAGAGTGAATCTGCAACCAACAGAATGGGAAAAAATGTTTGCAGTTTACCCATCTGACAAAGGGCTGATATCCAGAATTTACAAAGAACTCAAACAGATTTATAAGAAAAAAATCAACAAGCCCATTCAAAAATGGGGAAAGGATATGAACAGACACTTTACAAAAGAAGACATACATGAGGCCAACAAACATATAAAAAAATGCTCATCATCACTGCTCATTACAGAGATGCAAATCAAAACTACATCTCATACCAGTTAGAATGGCAATCATTAAAAAATCTGGAGATAACAAATGCTGGAGAGGATGTAGAGAAATAGGAACACTTTTACACTGCTCATGGGACCTAGGAGTGTAAATTAGTTCAACCATTGTGGAAGACAGTGTGGCGATTCCTCAAGGACCTAGAAATAGAAATTTCATTTGACCCAGCAATCCCATTACTGGGTATATATCCAAAAGATTATAAATCGTTCTACTATAAGGACACATGCACACGAATGTTCATTGCAGCACTGTTTATAATAGCAAAGACCTGGAACCCACCCAAATGTCCATCAACAATAGACTCGAATGGGAAGATGTGGCACATATAAACCATGTAATATTATGCAGCAATCAAAAACGATGAGTTTGTGTCCTTTGTAGGGACATGGATGAATCTGGAGAACATCATTCTCAGCAAACTGACACAAGAACAGAAAATGAAATACTGCATATTCTCACTCATAGGCATGTTTTGAACAATAAGAACACATGGACACAGGGAGGGGAGCACTACACACTGGGGTCTATTGGGGGGAATAGGGGAGTTACAGCAACCATGGGGAGTTGGGAAGGGATAACATGGGGAGAAATGCCAGATGTGGGTGAAGGGGAGGAAGGCAGCAAATCACACTGCCACGTGTGTACCTATGCACCTATCTTGCATGTTCTGCACATGTACTGCAAAGCCTAAAATGCAATAAAAAACGCTTAGCATAAATGAGTTCAACTTGAAATAGGATGTACAATGACTATAAAAAGAATGTAGTTAAATATCTATCAGAAATAACCAGTTAAAAAGTAGAATGGGGAAAATTGAGAAGACATAGAGAAAATCCTGTTAAATTTCTACAGACTCTAAAAGGAACAATGTAGAACCTACCAGAGAAAAATCCCGCAACTTTAATATGTGTCCTTAGATGAGTTCTGAATGATAAGGGAAACTTTATTTTATAGCTTGGGTTGTTTGTGGATAGATCATATGGCTTATATAATCAGTGTCGCTGGGTTTACAATTATCATCTTATATTATAAATTATCTAGGTGCACTACAAAATTTCATCACAGTGATAAAGGTATTTCTGCAATACAAACAGCCTTGCTGTTCCGTAATCTGTCATTGCATGAATTAGTTTACGTCTCTTTATATCTCTATATTTTCTGAAAAGTAGGAAGTGGAGGAACATGAGAAAAATGGCATGTGTATCTGAGTAAGAAGGAGATAAATAGAAAAAAATAATTCTTATATTATTCAGGTTTGGGCAAGGATGTGTGCCACCTCCACCATTCCTAAGCTATTGTAAGAAAAATACCATGTTTTAGGACAGGAACGCCATATTTTATAGTAACTTAAATCAAGTTAGCAATTTTGATTATGGAAGTTGAGAAAATGATGTTAAACTCCTGCCAGAATAGATAGCCAAGAATACATGAAAACTTTTGATTTCAGAGAATCAAAAATTTTAAGGATTTAATATTGCAGAATTTTAATATGGCATAATATATTTAAATATTTCTCCAAAGTTAATACATGAACATAGCAATTTGTACTTTATCTACTTCCAGGTTCAATATAAAGAGTGAGGGTTTTGATTTTCTAGCAGAAAGCAAATTGGTGCTAACTGATGTAAGTCTGTAATTCTTTCTAATTCAGAAGAAAATAAAAGGAGTTAAGGCATTAAATGTTGTTGAGGATATTGTATGATCCAGGTATTTTTTTCATTTCTATATTTCCGAGAAACAACTTACTTTACCCGTTTTGTAGAAAAAGATGGCAAGGCTTTGTGTGCTGTTGGATTTATTTTTTTTATATAATTTCATTTTTAGAACATTTATAGATTTACCAAAAATTGAACAGATAGTACAGAGTTTGCATGGATAGCCCCTCTTTCTTGCACTACTAGGGTACATGTTTTATGACTGATGTACCGATATTGACATATTTAGTCCATAGTTTAGTGTTTATATTGCACAGTTCTACAGCATTTGACACATGCATAATTGTATGTAACTGTCATTACAATATCATACAGAATAGCTTTTACCACCTTAAAAACTTCTGTGCATCACTTATTTCTACATTCTCTTCACTCCTACTGAAAACCACAGACTTTTACTATTTGTACACTTTTGACTTTTTTATAATATCATATATCTAGAATCTAAATTATGTAGTCTTTTTATACTTGCTTCTTTCACATCAAAACAAGCATTTAAGTTTCTTCCATGTCTTTTTTGTGGCTTGGTAACCCATTTCTTTTTATCTCTGAGTAATATGTTATTATAAGTATGCATCATCATGATTTATTTATTTACCTAGTAAAGAACATCTTTGTTGTTTCCAAATATTTTTATATTTGAACAAAAGCTGTTATAACCATTATTGCACACCATTTCAATAGACAAAGGTTTTCTATTCAATTCTATTCAAGGAACATAATATATTTTGCATTGTTAAAAACCTTGATATCGTCTTCCAAAGTTGCTTTATTAGGACACTCCAGAAAAGGAGAAGGAATTTCTTCTGCTTCTCTGGAGTACCCTAATATTAGTAACCTCACACATTAATATAAATGAATGTTTGTAAACACTGACCAACACAGCTTTATTTCATCCCCTCACTCCACCCACAATTCCTGGCAACTACCCTCCTACTTTCTACTTCCTTACTTCTTAGAGATTCTTATTTGAATTGCTTCTAATATATTACTAGAAGTAGCATTGCTGGATCATATGGAAGCTCTATTTTTAAAGTTTTCAAAGGCTGTACAAATTGACATTACTAACACAGTGTACAAGGGTTTCTTTTTCTCTGTCCTCACCAACACTTACCTTAAGAAATAAAAAATAGCCAAAATAGACAAACAGTATCTAATTAAACTTAGGAGCTTCTTCACAGCAAAGGAAATGATTATTAGATTGAACTGGCACCCAACAGAATGGGAAACAATTTTTGCAATCTACCCATTTGACAAAGGGCTGATTTACAGAATCTACCAAGAATTTAAACAAATTTACAAGATAAAAACAGACAAACCCATCAAAAAGTGGGCAAAGGATATGAATAGACCCTTCTCAAAAGAAGATATTTATGCAGCAAACAAACATATGAAAAAATCCTCATCATCACTGGTCATTAGAGAAATGCAAATCACACCACATTGAGATACCATCTCATGCCAGTTAGAATGACGATTATTAAAAAAATCTGGAGACAACAGGTGCTGGAGGGGATGTGAAGAAATAGCAGTGCTTTTCCACTGTTGGTGGGAGTTTAAATTAGTTTAACCATTGTGGAAGACAGTGTGGCGATTCCTCAAAGATCTAGAAATAGAAATACCATCTGACCTAGCAATCCCGTTGCTGGTTATATACCCAAAATATTATAAATTATTTTGTTATAAACACACACAGGTATATTTTTTTGTGGCACTATTTACAATAGCAACGACCTGAAACCAACCCAAATGCCCATCAATGATAGACTGGAAAAAATAAATGGGGCACGTATACACCATGAAATAGTATCAGCCATAAAAAAGGATGAGTTTATGTCCTTTGCAGGGCACAGATGAGTCTGGAAACTATCATTCTCAGCAAACTGACACAAGAACAGAAAACCAAACACCACATGCTCTCACTCATAAGTGGGTGTTGAACAATGAGAACACATGGACAAAGGGAGGAAAACATCGAACACTGGGTCTGTTGGGGAGTGGGGGGCTGGAGGAGGACTAGGAGGGTGTGGGGGGATTGGGGAGGGATAACATTTGGAGAAATGCCTAATGTAGATAATGAGGGGATGGAGGCAGCAAACAACCAAGGCATGTGTATACCTATAAAACAATCCTGCATGATCTGTACATGTACCCCAGAACTCAAAGTATAATAATAATAAAAAAATAGCTATGCTATTGGGTGAGAGGTGATAGCTTATCATGGTTTTGATGTGAATTTAACTGATGATTAGGGTTGTTGTTGTTCTTTTTTATATACCTAGGAGTCAGTTGTTTGTCTTCATTGCAAATATGTCTATTTGGATTGTTTGCCCATTTAAAAATTATTTAATAGTGATAATTCTATGAATTCCTTCTATATTTTGAATATTAACTCTATTTCAAATATGTTTTATAAATATTCTATCCCATTCAATAGTTTGCCTTTTTATTTTATATTGTTTTCTCTGCAAATGATTTTTAGTTTGATATAAATCAATTTGTATATTTTTGCTTTCTTAGCCTGTGTTTTCAGAGATATATGCAAAAAAATAATTGCCAAAACCAATGTCACAAGTATTTTCTTTTTATTTTCCTCTAGGAATTTCAGTCAAATCTTATATTTATTTTGTTTTATTTTTCATCATTTTAGATTCAAAAGGTACTTGTGCATGTTGTTGCATAAATATATTGTGTAATGGTGAGATTTGGGTTCCTAGTGTACCCATTATGTGAACAGTGAACCTTTAATCTAATAGATAATGTCTCAGTCCTCATCTACCTCCCACTCTTTTCCATTTGGGAGTTGCCAGGTTCAATTATTTACATCTACTTGTCCATGTATATCCATTGTTTATTTCACACTTACGAGTGTGAAGTAAGCAGACTTTCTGTTTCTGAGTTATTTCACTTAGGATAATGGCCTCAAGCTAAATCCACGTGTCTGCAAAATACATGATTTCATTTTTTTGTCTGTATTGTATTCTGTGGTGTTTATACATCAAATTTCTTTATTCAGTCAACCATTAATAAAAATTTAGGTTCATTCCATGACTGTTATTTTAAATAGTGTTGCAATAAACACAACACAAAAGTTTAGGTGTTTTTTTGATATAATAATTTCTTTTCTTTTGGTTAGTCAGGAATGGAAATGCTATGTCGAAAGGTAGTTTTATTTTGGTTCCTTGAGAAAACTTCATACTGTTTTCCATAGAAATTGTACTACTTTACAATATACCAACAGTGTATAAGCATTCTTTTTTTTTTGCTTTCTTTCCAACAACTGTTATTTTTTTCCTTAAAAAAAAATAGCCATTCTGACTGGTGTATCTCATTGGTGGTTTTAATTTACATTTCTCTGATGACTAGTGATGTTGAACACCTTTTCATGAATTTTTTAGCCAATTGCATGTCTTCTTTGTAGAAATGTCTGTTCATGTTTTGTACTCACGTTTTAATGGGGTTGGGGTTTCTTCTGTTTCTTCTGGTTGATTTGTTTGGGTTTTTTGTAAACTGTGGATATTAGACAATTTTCAGAGGCATCATTTGCAAATATTTTCTTCTGTCCTACAGTTTATTTTTTTGCTCTGTTGATTATTTCCTTGTTGTACAAAAGCTTTTTAGTTAAATTAAGTTCCATTTGTCTAATTTTGTTTTTGTTGCACTTGCTTTTGAGATCTAAGTCATAAATACTTTCCCAAGGGCAATGTCAGAAGAGGTTTTTTTTTTTTTTTGCTAAGATTTTTCTTGTTTGAGGTCTTACATTTAAGTCATAAATAAAACTTGACATCATTTTTGAATCTCATATGGTGACAGAGAGGGATCCAGATTCCTTATTCTAAATATTGCTAGGCAATTTTCTCAGAACTGTTTACTGCTATTCAGTAAAGCAGTATTTTGTGTCCTTTCTTCATTGTTTACTTTGTCAACATTGTGAATGTTCAATTTGTTATAGAGTGGCTTTACATCTTGGTTCTCTATTTGGTTACATTCTATGTCTTCATTTTTGCACCATTACCATTTTCTTTTTTTTCTTTTTATTGCATTTTAAGTTTTGGGGTACATGTGCGTAACATGTAAGATAGTTGCATAGGTACACACGTGGCAGTGTGTTTTGCTGCCTTCTGATCCTTCACCCACATTTGGAATTTCTCCCCATGCTATCCCTCCTCCACTCCCCCCCACTGTCCCTCCCCTATTTCCCCCAATAGACCCCAGAGTGTAGTACTCCCTTCCTTGTGTCCATGTGTTCTCATTTTTCATCACCCGCCTATGAGTGAGAATATATGGTGTTTCATTTTCTGTTCTTGTGTCAATTTGCTGAGAATGATGTTCTCCAGATTCATCCATGTCCCTACAAAGGACACGAACTCATCATTTTTGATTGCTGCATAATATTCCATGGTGTATATGTGCCACATTTTTCCAGTCCAGTATATCATCGATGGGCATTTGGGTTGGTTCCAGGTCTTTGCTATTGTAAACAGTGCTGCAATGAACTTTCGTGGGCATGTGTCCTTATAGTAGAACAATTTAAGGTCCTTTGGATATATACCCAGTAATGGGATTGCTGCATCAAATGGAATTTCTATTTCTAGGTCCTTGAGAAATCACCACACTGTCTTTCACAATGGTTGAACTAATTTACACTCCCACCAGCAGTGGACAAGTGTTCCTATTTCTCTACATCCTCTCCAGCATCTGTTGACTCCAGATTATTTAATGAACCCCTTTCTAACTGGCATGAGATGGTGGCTCAATGTGGTTTTGATTTGCATCTCTCTAATGGCAAGTGATGATGAGCATTTTTTCATATGTTTGTTGGCCTCTTGTATGTCTTCTTTTGTAAAGTGTCTGTTCTTATCCTTTCCCCATTTTTAGATGGGCTTGTTTGCTTTTCTCTTGTAAATCTGTTTGAGTTCTTTGTAAATTCTGGATATGAGCCCTTTGTCAGATGGGTAAACTGAAAAAATGTTTTCCCATTCTGTTGGTTGCCGATTCACTCTAGTGACTGTTTCTTCTGCCGTGCAGAAGCTGTGGAGTTTGATTAGGTCCCATTTGTCTATTTTGGCTTTTGTTGCCAATGCTTTTGGTGTTTTGGTGATGAAGTCCTTGCCTACTCCTATGTCCTGAATGGTTTTGCCTAGATTTTCTTCTAGGGTTTTTATGGTGTTAGGTCTTATGTTTAAGTCTTTAATCCATCTGAAGTAAATTTTAGTGTAAGGTGTCAGGAATGGGACCAGTTACTGCTTTCTTCACATAGCTAGCCAGTTTTCTCAACACCATTTATTAAACAGGGACTTTTTTCCCATTGCTTGTTTTTGTCAGGTTTGTGAAGGATCACATGGTTATAGATGCATGATGTTGCCTCCGATGCCTCTGTTCTATTCCATTGGTCTATATCTCTGTTTTGGTACCAGTGCCATGCTGTTTTGATTACTGTATTCTTGTAGTATAGTTTAAAATCCGGTAGTGTGATGCCTCCCACCTTAGTTTTTTTTTTTTTTTTTTTTTTTTGCTTAGAATTGACTAGGCTGTGCAGGCTGTCTTTTGGTTTCATATGGACTTTTTCCAGTTCTGTGAAGAAGGTTATTGGTATCTTCATGAGGTTAGCATTGAATCTGTAGATTACTTTGGGCAGTATGGCCATTTTCACGATATTAATTCTTTCTAACCATGAACATGGAATGTTTCTCCATCTGTTTGTGTCCTCTCTTATTTCTTTGAGCAGTGGTTTGTAGTTCTCCTTGAAGATGTCTTTTACATTCTTTGTTAGTTGTAATCCCAGGAATTTTATTCTCTTGTAATAATTGTGAATGGCAGTTCCTTCTTGATGTAGTTCTCTTTAAGTCTGTTATTGGTGTATAGAAGTGCTTGTGATTTTTGCAGATTGATTTTGTATCCTGAGACTTTGCTGAAGTTGCTTATCAGTTTTGTGAGACTTTGGGCTGAGATGATGGGTCATCTAGATATACAATCATGTCGTCTGCAAATTGAGACAATTTGACTTCCTCCTTTTCTATTTGAATATTGTTTATTTCTTTTTCTTGCCTGATTGCTCTGGCTAGAACTTCCAATACTATATTGAATAGGAGTGGTGAGAGAGGGCATCTTTATCTAGTGCCAGATTTCAAAGGGAATGCTTCCAGTTTTTTGCCCATTCAGTATAATATTGGCTATAGGTTTGTCATAAACAACTTTTATTATTTTGATATACGTTCCATCAGTACCTGGTTTATTGAGGGTTTTTAGCATAATGCACTGTTGAATTTCTTCAAATGTCTTCTCTGCATCAGTGGAGACAATCATGTGGTTTTTGTCTTTGGTTCTGTTTATGGGGTGAATTACGTTTATAGACTTGCATATGTTGAACAAACCTGGCATCCCGGGGATGAATCCTACTTGATCATTGTGGATAAGCTTTTTGATGTTCTGTTACAATAAGTTTGCCAGTATTTTATTGAAGGTATTTTTATTTATGTTCATCATGTATATTGGCCTGAAGTTTGATTTTCTTGCTGGGTCTCTGCCAGGTTTTGGTATCAGGATAATGTTGGTATCATATAATGATTTGGGATAGATTTTCTCTGTTTGGAATCATTTCAGAAGGAATGGTACCAGCTCCTCTTTGTATTTCTGGTACAATTCGGCTGTGAATCTTCCTGGACCTGGGCTTTTATTGGTTGGTAGGCTCTTAATTGCTGCCTCAACCTCACACCTTGTTATTGCTCTCTTCAGGGTTTCAGCTTCTTCCTGGTTTAGGCTTGGGAGAATGAAAGTTTCCAGGAATTTATTCATTTCTTCCAAAATTACTAGTTTATTTGCATAAAGATGTTTGTAATAATCTCTGATAATGTTTTTTTTTATTTCTGTGGAATCTGTAGTGATATCCCCTTTATCATTTTTATTGCATCTATTAGTTTATTCTCTCTTTCCTTTTTTTTTTAATCTGGCTAGTGGTCTGTTTATTTTGTTGATATTTTTGAAATACCAGCTTCTGGATTTATTGATTTTTTGACGAGTATTTTGTGTCTCTACGTCCTTCTGTTCTGCTCTGATCTTAGTTATTTCTTGTCTTCTGCTAGGTTTTGAGTTTTTTTAATCTTGCTCTTCAGCTTTTTCAGTTTTGATGATACAGTGTCTAATTTAGATCTTTCCTTGCTTTGCACATCAGCATTTATTGCTGTATATTTTCCTCTAGACACTGCTTTAAATGTGTCCCAGAGATTCTGGTATGTTGGGTCTTTGTTCTCGTTGATTTTGAAGAATATCTTTATTTTTGCCTTCATTTCATTGTGTATCCAGTCAGCATTCAAGAGCTAATTGTTCAGTTTCCATGAAGCTGTGTGGTTCTCAGTTAGTTTCTAAATTCTGGGTTCTACCTTGATTACACTGTGGTCTGAGAGACTGTTCTTTATGATTTCCATTCTTTTGCATTTGCTGAGTAGTGATTTACTTCCAAGTATGTGATCAGTTTTAGAGTAGGTGTGATGTGGTGCTTAAAAGAATGTATATTCTGTGGATTTGTGGTGGAGAGTTCTGTAAATGTCTATTAGGTTTTCTTGTTTCAGGTCTGTGTTCAGGTCTTGGATATCCTTGTTAATTTTCTGTCTCATTGCTCTGTCTAATATTGGCAATGGGGTGTTAACATTTCCCACTATTATTGTGTGAGAGTGTACGTCTCTGTAAGTCATTAAGAACTTGTCTTATGTGTCTGGGTGCTCCTGTCCTGTGTGCATATATATTTAGGATCGTTATTCCTTCTTGTTGCATTAATCCTTTTACCATTATGTAATGTATTCTTTGTCTCTTTTGATTTTAGTTGGTTTAAAGTCTGTTTCATCTGAGATGAGATTTACAGATCCTTCTTTTTTTTTGCTCTCCATTTGCTTGGTAAATGTTTCGCCATTCCTTTATTTTGAGCCTTTTTGTATGCTTGCATGTGAGATACGATTCCCGGATACAGCACCCCAATGGGTTTTGCCTTTTTATCCAATTTGCCAGTCTGTGTCTTTTGATTGGGGCACTTAACTCATTTATATTTTAGGTTAATATTATTATGTGTAAGTTTGATCCTGCCATTTTGATGCTAGCTGGCTGTTTTGCCCATTAGTTGATGCAGTTTTCTTCAAGTTGATTCTCTTAACCATTTTGTATCTTTTTGCAGTGGCTGGTACTGCTTGTTGCTTTCTGTGTTTACTGCCTGTTTCAGTAGCTCTTCTCAAGCAGGCATGATGGTGATGAAATCTCTGAGTGGTTGCTTGTTCGTAAAGGATTTTGTTTTTTCTTCACTTGTGAAGCTTAGTTTGGCTGGATATGAAATTCTTGGTTGAAAGTTCTTTTCTTTAAGAATGTTGAATTTTGACCCCCACTCTCTTCTGGCTTGTGGAATTTCTTCAGAGAGATCTGTTGTGAGTCTGATGGGCTTCCTTTTGTGGGTAACCTGACCTTTCTCTCTGGCTGCCCTTAGCATTTTCTCCTTTATTTCAACCCTGGTGAATCTGATGATTATGTGCCTTGTGGTTGCTTTTCTTGAGAAATATCTTTGTGGTGTTCTCTGTGTTTCCTAGGCTTTAGTATTGGTTTGCCCCACTAGGTTGGGGAAATTTTTCTGCATAATATCCTGAAGAGTGTTTTCCAGCTTGTATTTATTCTCTCCAGCACATTCAGTTACACCTATCATACGTAGATTAGGTCTTTTCACATAGTCCCATATTTCTCGGAGAATTTTTTCATTCTTTTTTACTTTTTTTCTCTAATCCTGCCTTCTCTTTTTATTTAATTGAATCAATCTTTGACCTCTGATATTTTATTTTGCTTGGTCAATTTGGCTGTTGAATCTTGTGTATGTTTCACAAACTTCTCGTGTTTGGTTTTCAGCTCCATGACTTCACTTATATTCTTCTATATGTTGTTTATTCTGGTTAGCACTTCATTAAATCTTTTTACAAAGTTCTCAGTTTCTTTGAATTGGGTTAAAACATGCTCTTTTTGCTCCCAGAAGTTTCTTATTACCCACCATCTGAAGCCTCATTTTGTGAATTCATTACACTCATTCCCCATTTAGCCTTGTTCCCTTGCTTGTGAGGAGTTGTGATCCCTTGTAGGAGGAGAGGCTTTATGGTTTTGCGTGTTTTCATCCTTTTTGTGCTGTTTTTTTTTATCTTTGTGTATTTATCCACCTGTCATCTTTGTAGTTGTTGCCTACCAGATTGGGTCTTTGAGTGGATGTACAGTTTGTTGATGATGAATTATTTCTTTCTGTTTCTTAATTTTCCTTCTACAAGTCTGGCCCCTCTGCTGTAAGACTGCTGACATCTGCTCCTGGCCCTGCTTTCCTGGGGATCACCTGTAAGGCTGTAGAACAGTAAGGGTTGCTGCCAGTTTCTTTTTCTGCTATCTTTATCCCAGAGGGATACCCACCTGATGTCAGTCTGAGCTCTCCTTTTTGAGGTGACTCTGGATATATGGGGGTCAGGTAGCTGCTTGAAGAGACAGTCTGTCCTTTATGGGAGCTCAAGTGCTAAGCTGTGAGCTTTGTTGTTCATTCAGAGATGCTGGGTAGGTACGTTTAAGTCTTCTGCAACAGAACTCATAACCCCCCTTTTCTTTCCTGAGGTGCTCTGTTCTGGGGAGTTAGGGCTTTATTTATGAGTTTCTGCAGTGCTGCTGCCTTTATTCAGGGCTGCCTGCACAGCGAGAAGGCAGCCTAGTCACTGTCTGCCTGCAGAGGCTTTGCTGAGCTCCCGTGGAATCTGCTCAGCTGCTGTGTGAACTTCCCTTTAGTCCTGTTTATACAGGTATAGTTAGAACTGCCTCGGCAATGGTTGCTCACCTCTAACGGTGGAGTCTCTCTGTAATGGCTGGCTACCTTGGCAACAGTGGGCTTCCTCAGCATTGGAGGACTACCTCCATAGTGGTGGAGTGCATTGATAATGGTGGATGACCTTCCTTCACAGAGCTGGATCATCCCTGGTTCAGCTGTGCTGGTGTGAAACTCTCAATTCAGAGCATTTCAGATTGCTGTTTATTTGTGGGTGTGGGACCAGCCAAGCCTGATCACCTGGCTCCCTGCCTTAGAGCCTTTTTTTTTTAGTTGAACAGTCGACTGTCTCCCAGGTGTTCCAGTCGCCTATTGAAAATGCGTTGGGATCTGTGTTATTTCCCATGCGGTGACCTACTGCATCTGCACTGGCTGAAACAGCTGCACTGAGATTCCTAGTGCTTTTTGGCTCTGGAATCTCCCCTCCTGTTTCCCTGTTTCAGTCCCCTTTTCTGTCAGTTGCTTGGGTGATTCTGTATTCCCAGAACTCCAATCACTAGCTAAAACAGTGCCCAGACCCGTGCACTTTGTACAGAGAATCACTGCACTGTGGCACTGGCCAAGGCAGCCACACTGGTCAAAACAGCAATGACAGCTGAAGCAGCCATTCTGGCCAATACAGCTTCACTGGCCGAAACAGCCATGCTGGTGACCTGTGGGACTCCTCTGCCTGGGAATCTCCTGGTCTTTTGGCAATAAAAAGCCATCTGGAAATGTGGCATTCACTCACCCTATGCACTTTTGCTGGGAGCTGCAATCCTGAGCTGCTCCTAATCAGCCATCTTGGATCCATTCCCCATATGTGTCATTTTTACACCAATACCATGCTGCTGTAATTTCTGTAGCTTTGTAGTATAATTTGAAGTAGGAAATGTGATGCAGCCAACTTAGTTCCTTTTGCTTAGGATTGCTTTGGATACACAAGCTCTTTTGTGGTTTCATATGAATTTTATCATGTTTTCTAACTCTGTGAAAAATTACATTGGTATTTTGAAGAGAATTGCATTGAACCTATAGATTATTTTTGATAATATGGACATTTTGCTGATATTTATTCTGATTTATAAGCATAAGATGTTTTTCAATTTATTTGTGTCATCTCCAATTCCTTTCATCAATGTTTGATAGTTTTCTTTGTAGATATTTTTCACTTCTTGGGTTAAATATATTCCTAGGTATTTTATTTTTGTAGCTATTGTAAATGGTAACAAACTGACTCCTTTATTTTGTTCTAAGCTTGATTATTATTAGTTAATAGATTTTGTTTTCTGAGATTTTACTTGATTCATTAATCAAATCTAGGAAGCCTTTGGGTGGAGTCTTTAGAATTTTCTTTTTTAAATTATTTATTTATTTATTTATTTATTTATTTTATTGCATTTTAGGTTTTGGGATACATGTGCAGAACATGCAAGATAGTTGTATAGGTACACACATGGCAGTGTGTTTTGCTGCCTTCTTCCCCTTCTCCCACATTTGGCATTTTTCCCCAGGCTATCCCTCCCCTTCTCCCCCCCATGCTGTCCCTCCCCTATTCTCCCCAGTAGAGAATTTTCTATATATCAGGTCATATCATCAGCAAATAGACATAATTTGACTTCTTTTTAAATTCAGATGTCTTTTATTTATTTCCCTTGACTGAGTGCCCTGGCTACAACTGCCAGTATTACTTTAAAAAGGAGTGGTTAAAGTAGGCTTTTTTGTCTTCTTTCAGTTATTAGAAGAAATATTTTCAACTTTTCACCATTTATTATAAGGTTGGCTATGGGCTTGTTATATATGGTTTTTATAACTTTGTAGTATGTTTTCTCTAAGACTAGTTTTAAAGGGTTTTTATAATGGAAGTCATGCTAAATTCTATTAATAATTTTCTGTAGCTATGAAGATGATCATGTGGATTGTGCTTTTAATTCTGTTTATGTGACGAATTACTTCTATTGATTTGTGTATGTTGAACCATCCTTGCATCTCTGGATTAAAAGCAACTTGATCATAATGTATTATCTTTTTGATGTAGTATTGGATTCAGTTAATTAAAATTTTGTTGAGACTTTTCACATCTATATTTATCTGTATTATTGGTTTGTAGATTTCTTTTTAATTTTTGTATGTTTATAACTGGCTTTAGTAATGTTTATAACTATGCCAGAGAGGGAATGGGACAAGGGCAAGCAGAAATGACATAAAATTTTCCCAACATTTTGAGTGTAGTTTTTCTTTTTTAGACATTTCCTTGGTTGCTGTAGCTTCTCAGCTTGTTTTAGAGTTTTCATAAAAACCACTTTTCTGTATATATTGTGGGCTGTTTTGCTTTGTTTTTGTTTGTTTGTCTTTTGGTGTTTCCACGGGGCAATGAGGGTCTGGATCTTCCTGGTCTGCCATCTTACTGATGTTACTCTTCCATAGTATCTCCTCTTCTCATCAATATTTGTCTGTTTTTGTATCTTTTTTATAAGGTTGTGGTTCACATTGAAACTATTCTAGGAGCCTCAGTTCAGCATGTTAAACTGAAGAAAATGAAGTACTCTTTTCAGTTGTGGATCACAATGATGTCAGCAAAGGGACATGATGGAAAGGTATGTTTGCTTCTTTCTTTCCTTATATTTTCCGTGTGTAAACATTTATTGAGCTTCTATTGTGGTCCATATGTTAGAAGTGTAGAGAAAAGAAACTCATGAGAAAAATAAGTAAATAGTAAAGTATTTAAAGAAAGCACAGTTTGGTGAATGCTTTGCTGGTATAGGCACATATGGTTGTGTGATCACAGAGAGTTTGCCTACTCCTGTATGGAAGTCAGTGAAGGCTTCTTGGTGGAAGAATTGCTGTCTCTCAAATCTTGAATGATTTGGAAGCCTTAACTAGTTAGAAAAGTGATAAAAAATTATGCCAGGCAAAGGCGAAACCATAGCATGGGCAAGGGCATAGGAGAATAAAGCTAATCTTAGTATGTTGTATGCTAGGTACTCAAAACATGTAGGTTTTAATAAAGCATAAAGTGACTAGATAACTTCAGTTGTCAACTGCCAGCTTTACCTTACCCCTGAGATGTTTTAAAAGTACATGTATAGAGCTATCTGTTTATTTTTTCCTTCCTCTTCTCATCTGTTATAATTAGAAGCTGATATAGGTACTTGTAAACGAAGCTTCCCTTAGGCCGGGATTTTTCAGGCATGCTGAAGACTTTAAATATGAACACTTTGAGAAATATGAGATAAATTCAAAATTCTGAAGATTTTAACTTTTGTGAATATAGGCATGTTTTATGCCAATGGGAATGTTTGTGTTAGAGCATGACATATCCAAATTCAAAGTGCAGGATACCTCCTGGTTTTATTATCTTGGGCAAGCTACTTAGCTAATCTGCAGTTTACTCATATGTAAAATTAATTTATTAATACCCATGTTACAGTTTTATTATGTGGATTAAGAATATTTTTAATAAAGTGTCTCACATACAGTAGCCCTTCCATCGGCAAAACACACATGATACCCTCTACTTTAAATGAAATAAAGAGTCACCTTTTTACTTTTTCAAATAGCCAGTTTTCTTTGTAGAAACACTTTGGAAATCTCACAGAACAAAAAGTTTAGAAAAATTCACACAATGTGGATTTTTGGCTCTGACATGAAAGTTTATAATCAGAACTTTAGAACAAAACTAAAGCAAAAATCAAAAACAAAATATTTATTTTGAATTTGCTTCCAGAAGACATGCTCTTATAATTTGAATAAACTGTTAACATACATGCCAACTGTCAAAATTGGTCGTATAATATCAAATCTGAAGGAAAAGATAAAGAGGAGGGAAAAATCTGTTCTCTTCTTACTTTGAATTATGACTACTGATTTAGAGATGATGTCCATACTTACTTTATCATGTTGCTTATTAATAATCTCTTAAAATAGGTATACTGTGTAATTAGTACTTGAAGCTTTTAAAGGGAAAACGGAGGTTGCCATTTTCTACACCATACTTCTTATGCCATTGTGGATGCTTTTTTATTACAGACCTAACTTTAATTTTTTAGTTTTTGTGACTATATAACAGTTGTATGTGTTTATGGAATATATGAGATGTTTTGACACATACATACAATGTGTAATGATGAAATCAGTGTAATTGGGGTATACATCAGCTTAAACATTTATTATTTTTTTGTGTTGTAACATTCCAATTCCACTCTCTTAGTTGTCTTATACATACAATAATGTAATTTCAACTATAGTTACCCAATTGTGCTACCAAATACTAAATATTATTCCTCTTATTTTCTACTCAATAATTATCCCCACTTCTCTTGCAGTTTCTTGTGCATTTGCATGTTAACATATCCTCCTTTTTTCACCTTTATCTTAGATTCAGGAGAACATGTGCAGGTTTATCATATAAAGAAATTGTGTGGTGCATGGGTTTTGTGTACTGATTATGTCATCACCCAGGTAATCAGCAGAGTACCTGATAGTTTGCTATCCTCAGCCTCCTCCCATCCTCTGCCCTTAAATAGGTGTTGGTGTCTTTTGCTCCCTTCTTTGTGTCCATATATACTCAATGTTTAACTGCCACTTATAAGTGAGAACATGTAGGATTTGGTTTTCTGTCCTTGTGTTAGTTTGCTTAGGATAATGGCAACCAGCTCCATCCATGTTGCTGCAAAGGACTTGATCTCATTTATTTTTATGGCTGCCTAGTATTTCTTTTTCTTTTTCCAGTATACCACTGATGGACATTGCGGTTGATTGCATGTCTTTGCTATTGTGAATAGTGCTGTAATGAACATACATGTGCATGTGTCTTTGTGGTAGAATAATTTATATTTCTTTGGGTATATTCCCAATAATGAGATTGATGGATCTAATGGTAATTCTGTTTTAAGTTATTTGGGAAATCACCAAACCACTTTGCGCAATGGCTGGCAAAACTTAACATTCCCCACTGTGTATAAGCACATAAAAATTTTCTTTTCTCCACAACCTCACCAACATCTGTTATTGTTCTATTAATAGCCATTTTAACTGATGTGAGATAGTATCTCATTGTGGTTTTGATTTGCATGTCTCTAGTGATTTGTGATATTGAGCATTTTTATATTCTTATCGACCATGTGTTGAACTTTGTCTGGGAAGTGTCTATTCAGGTAATTTGTTCATGTTTTAATGGAGTTGTTTGTTTTCTTGTGTGTTAATTTTTAAGTTCCTTATAGAGTTTTCTATTAAATCTTTGTTGGATGCATAGTTTGCAAATATATTCTGCCATTCTATAGGTTGTCTGTTTACTCTGTGGGTAGTTTCTTATGCTTTTCAGTCAATTTGTTACTTGGTCATTTGGCAAATTTTTCTCTTATAATTGCTTTTAGCCTCCTCATTCTAAAACCTGTTCTAACTCTACATCCATAATGGTTTTTCCTAGGTTATTTTTCTGGGATTTTATAGCTTTAAGTTTTACATTTAAATATTTAATCTGTCTGGAAGGTTTGTGTGTGGTGTGTGTGTTTGTGTGTGTGTGTGTGTGTGTGTGTATGGCATAAGGAAGTGTGGTCCAATTTTAACCTTCTGCATATATCTAGCAAGTTTTCCAAGAACCATATATTGAGTAGGGGTACCTTTCTTTATTGCTTGTTTTTATTGAGTTTGCTTATGATCAGAGGACTGTAGATGTTTGGCAATATTTCTGAACTCTGTATTTTTTCCCATTGACCTATATGTCTGTTTTTGTACCAGTATCATGCTATTTTAGTTACTGTAGCTCTGTGGTATAGTTTAAAGTTAGGTCAAGTAATATAGCCACAATATAGTTACTGTAGCCTTATAGTATAATTTGAAGTTGGATCAGCTTTGTTCTTTTTGCTTAGGGTTGCCTTGGCTATTCAAACTTTTTATTGGTTCCATGTGAATTTAAAAATAGTTATTTTCTAATTCTCTGAAGAGTAACATTGGTAGTTTGATAAGAATAGTATTGCTTTGAGTACCTTTTGAACACTGGTCCCACGGGACTTGGTTTTCTCAAGCTCTGCCTGTCCAAGACGTTCCGGTTGAGGTCCTGCCTGCTCTGGGTGAATACCTAAACCCCAGATGCCCCTCCGTGCTGCTGTGTGCAGAGGTGGCCTTCCCATCTGCCTGTCGCCCTGGAGCTCTCTCCAACGGTGCAGGATCCCGAGCCCAACACCCGCCTCAGTCCTGCAGTGTGCATTGGGGTGCGTCCTGCATACACAATGCAAGTCTGGGTCTCTGCGCCCGCCATCCACGTGAGCCTCTTCCGCTGCCCACGTCTGTTATTTATGGTGTGACCCCCTGGAGGCGCCGTTGGCTCACTGAGGCTATTTATTGTTTAAATTTACTCGTCGAGGTTACTTCCTCTGAGCAGCCTGCCTCCCCCAGAGCCCAGGGGACAGTGGGGAGTGTAAGGGAGGGGTTGGCCATGGTCCGGGGATCCCAGGCCCTGATTCCTGTGCCTGGTGTCTGTCCTGGCCCCTCCTGTCAGAAGATGAACTTGTACAGTGGCTAATTTAAGGGGAGTGGTGACCCCGCACTTCCAGGCGCTGCAACTGGGGTGTGGGTTTTAAATTATTGACTTTGTACAGTCCGCTTGTTGGCTCTGAAGGCTGGGGTGGGGCCAGAGCCCGAGTGTTCAATTTATTCAGCACCTGTGTTTCTGTGAACGCGGTGTGTGTGGGCATCGTAGATGGGGGTTCTTTCAGTTCAAAAGTGAGATGTCTGGAGATCATATTTTTTTATACAGGTATTTCAATTAAAACTTTTTTTGTATATAGTGAAAAAAAAGAATAGTCTTGAACCTTTAAATTGTTTTGGGCAGTATGGCCATTTTAACCATGTTGATTCTTTTTATGCATGATCATAGAATGTTTTTCATTTGTTTGTGTCATCTCTGATTTCTTTTAGCAGAGTTTTTGAATTATCACTGTAGAGATATTTTACCTCCCTGGTTAGCTCTATTCCTAGATATTTATTCTCTTTGTGCCTATTGTGAATCAGTTATTCTCAATTAATCCCCCTTTCCCAGCTACCCTTCCCAGTTTCTGGTAATCATCATTCTACTTTTTATTTCCATTAGGGTTTTCTTTAGCTCTCAAATTTCAATAAAACCATGCATTATATGTTTTTTTGTGTGTCTGGCTTATTTTACTTAACATAATTACCTCTAGTTCCATTCATATTGTTACAAATGACAAGATTCTGTTAGTACTGGAGGCTGAATAATAATGAATTGTGTATATGTACAACATATTCTTTACTTATTCATCTGCTGATGGACACTTAGGTTGATTTTACATCTTGGCTACTGTGAAAAGTGCTGCAATAAACACATACATGAGTGCATATATCTGTTTGATGCACTGATTTTCTTTCTTTTTTTTATACTTTAATTTCTGGGATACATGTACAGAATGTGCAGGTTTGCATACATGTGCCATAGTGGTTTGCTACACCCATCAAACCATTATCTTCATTATGTATTTCTCCTAATGCTATCCCTCCCCTAGCTCCCCACCTCCTGACAGGCCCCAGTATGTGAAGTTCCCCTCCCTGTGTCCATGTGTTCTCATTGTTTCATTGCTAAACTCCAACTTATGAGTGAGAATGTGTGGTGTTTGGTTTTCTGTTCCTTTGATAGTTTGTTGAGAATGATGGTTTCCAGCCTAATTCATTTCCCTGCAAAGGACATGAACTCATTTTTTAAATGACTGCATAGTATTCCGTGGTGTATATGTGACGTATTATCTTTTTTCATTCTATCATTGATGGACATTTGGGTTGGTTCCAAGACATTACTACTTAAAATAGTGCTGCAATAAACATATGTGTGCATGTGTCTTTATAGTAGAATAATTTGTAATCCTTTGAGTATATACCAAGTAATGACATTGCTAGATTATATGGTAATTCTGGTTCTAGAACCTTGAGGAATTGCCACACTGTTTTCCACAATGTTTAAACTAATTTACACCACAACCAACAGTGTAAAAATGTTCTTATTTCTCCACATCCTCTCCATCATCTGTGGTATCCATACTTTTTAATGATCAACATTCTAATGGGCATGAGATGGCACTGCACTGTGGTTTTGATTTGCATTTTTCTAATAACCAGTGATGATGAGATTTCTTTCATATGTTTATTGGCTGGGTAAATGTCTTCTTTGGAGAAGTGTCTGTTCATACACTTCACCCACGTTTTGATGGGGTTGCTTTTTTGTTTTCTCTCGTAAATTTGTTAAATTTTCGTGTAGACTATGGATATAATCCTTTGCCAGATGGAAACACTGCAAACATGGTCTCCCATTCTGTAGGTTGCCTGTTCACTCTGATGATAGTTTCTTTGTGTGTGCAGAAGGTTTTTAGTTTAAGTTTTTTTCTAGGGTTTTTATTGTTTTAGGTCTTACGGTTAAGTCTTTAGTCCATCTTATGTTAATTTTTGTATAACGTGTAATGAAGGTGTCCACTTTCAGTTTTCTGCATATGGCTAGCCAGTTTTCCCAACACCATATATTAAATAGGGAATCTTTTCCTTATTGCTTGTTTTTGTCAGGTTTGTCAAAGATACGATGCACGTAGATGTGTGTTGTTATTTATGAGGCCTCTGTTTTTTTTTCATTGGTCTATATATCTGTTTTGGTACCAGTACTATGATGTGTTGGTTACAGTAAACTTGTAGTATAGTTTAAAGTCAGGTAGTGTTCTGGCTCCAGCTTTTTTCTTTTGCTTAGAATTGTCTTGGCTATACAGGCTCTTTTTTGGTTCTGCATGAAATTTAAAAAAGTTCTTTTTTAATTCTGTGAAGAAACTTAATGGTAGCTTGATGGGGATAGTATTGAATCTATACATTACTTTGGGCAGTATGTCTATTTTCACAATATTGATTCTTCCTATCTATGAGCATGGAATATTTTTCCATTTATTTGTGTCCTCTCTTATTTTCTTGAGCAGTGGTTTGTAGTTCTTCTTGAGCAGGTCCCTCACATCCCTTGTAAGTTGTATTCCTAGGTATTTTATTCTGTTTTTAGCAATTGTGATGCTTGTAATTTTTTCACACTGATTTTGTATTCTGAGAGTTTGCTAAAGTTGCTTATCAGCTTAAGAAGTTTTTGGGCTGAGACAATAGAATTTTCTACATATACAATCGTGTCATCTGCAAATGGAGACAATTTGACCTCCTCTCTTCCTGTTTGAATTTTCTTTATTTTTTCTGTTGCCCGATTACCCTGATCAGAACTTCCAACATTATGTTGAATAGGAGTGGTGAGAGAGAACATCCTTGTCTTGTGAAGGTTTTCAAAGGGAATGCTTCCAATTTTTGTGCACTCAGTATGGTTTTGGCTGTGGGCTTGTCATAAATAGGTCTTATTATTTTGAGATGCATTCCATCTATTCAAGTTTTTGAAAGTTTTAAAATTTTATTTATTTAACTTTAGGTGTGTACTATATCTGGCATTTCCCCTCATGTTGCCCCTTTCCACCCTCCCCTACCCCCGCCCCCGCTGTCTCTCCCCTACCTCCCCAACTGCCCCCAGTGTGTGACGCTCCTCTCCTTGAGTCCACGTGTTCTCATTGTTAACACATGTTAGAACATGTAGTGTTTGGTTTTCTGTTCTTGTGTCAGCTTGCTGAGAATGATGGTTTCCAGATTCAGCCAAGTCGCCACAAAGACAACAAACTCATCATTTTTTATGGCTGCATAGTATTCCATGGTGTATATGTACCACATTTTCTTTGTCCAGTCTATCATTGAATGTTATCTAGGTTGGTTCCACATCTTTGCTATTGTACACAGGGCTGCAATGAACATACGTGTGCATGTGTCTTTATAGTAGAATGATTCATACTTCTTTAAGTATATGCTCAGTAATGGGATTGCTGAATCAATTGGAATTTCTATTTTTGGATCTTTGAGAAATCGCCACACTGTCTTCCACAGTGGTTGAACTAATTTACATTCCCACTAACTGTGTAAGAGTGTAACTATTTCTCCACATCCTCTCCAGTATCTGTTGTCTCCAGATTTTTTAATGGTCACCATTCTAACTGGCATGAGATGATATCTTATTGTGGTTTTGATATGCAGTTTTCTAATGATCAGTGATGAACATTTTTTATATGTTTGTTGGCCTCATAGATGCCTTCTTTTGAAAAGTGTCTGTTCATATTTTTTGCCTACATTTGCATGGGCTTGTTTGTCTTTTACTTATAAATCTGTTTTAGTTCTTTGTAGATTCTGGATATTAGCCCTTTGTGAGATGGGTAGATTGCAAAAATATTTTCCCATTCTGTTGGTTGCTGATTTGCTCTAATGATGGTTTCTTTTGCTGTACAGAAGCTCTGAATTTTAATTAGATCCCATTTATCTATCTTGGCTTTTATCACCATTGCTTTCGGTGTTTTAGTCATGATGTCCTTGCCTATGCCTATGTCCTGGATGGTTTTGCCTATATTTTCTTCTAATGTTTTTATGGTGTTTGTTTTTATGTTGTTAGATTTTATGTTTAAATCTTTAATCCATCTGGAGTTAATTTTAGTGTAAGATGTCAGGTAGGGGTCTAGTTTCTGCTTTCTGCACATTGCTAGTCAGTTTTTCCAACACCATTTATTAAACATGGAGGTCGTTTTTGTGTCTATTGAGGTAATCATGTGTTTTTTGCCATTGGTTCTCTTTATATGATGGATTACATTATGGATTTGTGTATGTTGCACCAGCCTTGCATCCCAGGGATGAAGCTGACTTGATTTCAGTGGATGAGCTTCTTGATATGCTGCTGGATTTGGTTTGCCAGTATTTTACTGAGGATTTTTGCATCGGCATTCATCAGGGATATTGACCTAAAATTTTCTTTTCTTGTGTTCCTTCAAGATTTTGGTATCAGAATGATACCTCATAAAATCAGTGAGGGAGGAGTCCCTCTTCTTTTATTGTTTGGAGTAGTTTCAGAACGAATAGTACCAGCTTTTCTTTGAACCTCTGGTGTAATTCAGCTATGAATCCATCTGGTCTTGGGCTTTTTTTAGTTGGTAGGCTATTAGTTACTGCCTCAGTTTGAAAACTTGTTATTGATCTATTCATGGATTCAAATACTTCATGCTTTAGTCTTGGGAGGTTGCATGTGTTCAGGAATGTATCCATTGTTTCTTGATTTTCTAGTTTGTTTGCATAGAGGTGTTTAGAGTATTCTCTGATGGTAATTTGTATTTCTGTTGGATCAGTGGTGATGTCCCCTTTATCATTTTTTGGTGTTTATTTGATTATTCTTTTATTCTTTATTAGTCCAGCTAGCAGTCTACCTATTTTGTTAATCTTTTCAAGAAAGCAGGTCCTGAATTCATTAATTTTTTTGAAGGGTTTTTTCTGTCTCTATCTCTTTCAGTTCTGCTCTGATCTTAGATATTTCTTGTCTTCTGCTAGCTTTTGAATTTGTTTGCTCTTGCTTCTCTAGTTCTTTTAATTGCGATGTTAGGCTGTCGACTTTAGATTTTTCCCTCCTTTTTTCTGTGAGTATTTAGTGCTATAAATTTTTTTCTAAACACTGCTTTAGCTGTGGTCCCAGATTCTGGTTTAAACACTGCTTTAGCTGTGTCCCAGATTCTGGTACATAGTTTATTTGTTCTCATTGGTTTCAAATAACTTATTTATTTCTGCTTCAATTTCATTATTTACCAAGTAGTTATTCAGCAGCAGGTTGTTCAGTTTTCATTTAGGTGTGCAGTTTTTAGTGAGTTTCTTAATCCTGAGTTCTAACTTAATTGCACTGTGGCCTGAGAGGCTTTGTTATATTTCCATTCTATTGCATTTACTGAGGAGTATTTTACTACCAATTATGTGATCAATTTTAGAATAAGTGAGATGTGGTACTGAGAAAAAAATGTATATTCTGTTGATTTGGGGCAGAGAGTTTGTTAAATATCTATTAAGTCCACTTGATCCAGAACTGACTTTGAGTCCTGAATATCCTTGTATATTTTCTGTCTCATGGATCTGGTTAATTGAGAACTGGGTGTTAAAATCTTACACTAATGTCATGTGAGAGTCCAAGTCTCCTTGTACATTTTTAAGAACGTGCTTTTTAAATCTGGGTGATCCTTTATTGGGTGCATATTTATATTTAGGATAGTTAGCTCTTATTGTTGCATTGATCCTTTTACCATTATGTGATGCCCTTCTTTATTTTTCCTTTTTGATCTTCGTTTGTTTAAAGTTTGTTTTATCAGAGAGTGGAATTGCAACCCACCTTTTTTTTTTGCTTTCCATTTGCTTGGTAAATTTCCCTCCATCTCTTTAATTTTAGTCTATATGTGTCTTTGTGCATGAGATGGGTCTCCTGAATATAGCACACTGATGGGTCTTGAATGTGTCAGTCCAATGTGTCCTTTGGATTCAATGTGTCTTGAATCAAATGTGTCAGTCTGTGTTCTTAAATTGTGGCATTTAGCCAATTTACATTTAAGGTTAATGTTGTTATGTGTGAGTTTGATCCTGTCATTATAATGTTAGCTCATTATTTTATCTGTTAGTTGATGCAGTTTCTTTTGGTATGTTTTTGCAATGACTGGTACCAGTTTTTCCCTTCTACATTTAGTGTTTCCATCTGCTCTTGTAAGGCAGGACTAGTGGTGACAAAATCTCTCAGCATTTGCTTGTCTGGAAAGGATTTTATTACTCCTTTGCTTATGAAGCTTAGTTTGGTGGAATATGAAATTCTGGTTTGAAAATTCATTTCTTTAAGAATGTTGAATATTAGCTCCCATTCTCTTCTGGCTTATAAGGTTTTTGTAGAGAGACCTACTGTTAGTCTGATGGGCTTCCTTATGTGGAGAAACTGATCTTTCTTTCTGCCTGCCCTTAACAGTTTTTCTTCATTTTAACCTTGGTGAATCTGATGATTATGTGCCTTGGGGTTGCTCTTCTTGAGGAAAATCTTAGTGGTGTTCTCTCTGTTTCCTGAATTTCAATGTTAGCTTGTGTTGCCAGGTTGGGGAAAGTCTCCTGGAAAATATCCTAAGGAGAGATTTCCAAAAAGCTTCCATTCTCTCCATCAATCTCAGGTACACCAATCAAATGTAGGCTTGGTGTTTTCATATAGTCATATTTATTGGAGACTTTGCTTGTTCTTTTTAATTATTTTTTTCTAATCTTGTCTTTACATTTTATTTCATTAAATTGATCTTAAATTTCTGATATCCTTTTTTCCACTTAGTTGGTTCAGCTATTGATGCTTGTGAATGCTTCATGAAGTTCTGTTTGTTTTTCAGCTCCATTGGATCATTTATATTCTTCTCTAAACTGGTTACTTAAGTTGTTAATTTCTTCAAACTTTTTTAAAGGTTGTTAGTGTCCCTGAATTGTGTTAGAACATGCTCCTTTAGATAAAAAAAATTGTCATTACCCACTTTATGAAGCCTACTTCTGTCAATTTGTGAGTCTCATTCTCCATCCAGCTTTGTTCCTTTGCGGTGAGGAGTTGTGATCCTTTGAGGGAGAAGAGGCATTCTGGATTTTTGGAATTTTCAGCTTTTTGCACCGGTTTTAATTTATCTTCCTGGATTTAACTATTCTTGGTCTTTGGTGTTGGTGACCCTCGGATGAGGTTTCTGTGTGAACAGCATTTTTGAAGATGTTGATGCTATTTCTTTCATTAGTTTTCCTTCTAACAGTAAGGCCCCTCTACTGCACGTCTGCTGGAGTTTGCTGGAGGTTCACTTCAGACTCTTTGCCTGGGCATCACCAGCAGAGGCTGCAAAACAGCAAATATTGCTGCCTGTTATTTTCTCTGGAAGCTTTATCCCAGAAGAGCACCCACCAGATGCCAGCCAGAGCTCTTCTGTATGAGGTGTTTGTTAACCCCCACTGGGAGATGTCTACCATTCAGGAGTCACAGGTGTTAGCGACCCACTTGAGGAGGCAGTCTGTTCTTTAACAGAGCTCGAACAATGTGCTGGTAGATCCACTGCTCTCTTCAGAGCCAGAAGGCAGGAATATTTAAATCTGCTGAAGCTGAGGCCACAGCCACTCTTTCTCTTAGGTGCACTGCCCCAGGGAAATGGGATTTTGATATATAAGGCCCTGACAGGGGTGGCTGCCTTTCTTCCAGAGATGCATTTCCCAGAGAGGAGAAATCTAGAAAAGTAATATGGCTACAGAAGATTTGTCAAGCTGTGGTGGGCTCCACTCAGTTCAAACTTTTGGGTGGCTTTGTTTACACTGTGAGGGGACAACTGATTACTCAAGCCTCACTAATGGTGGACGACCATCCCCATTAACCTTGTTCCCTCCATTAACCTCGAGCATCCCAGGTTGACTTCAAACTGCTGTGCTGGCAGAGAGCATTTCAAGCCAGTGGATCTTAGCTTGCTGGTTTCCCTGGGGGTAGTATCTGCTGAGCTAGACCACTTGGCTTTCTGGCTTTATCCCCCTTTCCAGGGGAGTGAATGGTATTGTCTTGCTGGTGTTCCTGGCACCACTGGTGTGTAAAAATGAACTGCAGCTAGCTGGTGTCTGCCCAAATGGTCACCCAGTTTTTTGCTTAAAATTCGGGGCCCTGGTGGTGTATGCACCTGGAGGTATCTTTTGGTCTGTGGGTTGCAAAGACCATGAGCCAAGCATAGTATAAGGGCTGGAACGCAGAATTTCTCCTAGCATAGTCCTTCATGGCTTCCCTTTTCTAGGTAAGTTTCCCAACCCCTTGTGTTTCCTGCATGAGATGACACCCTATCCTGATTCTGTTCACCCTTCGTGACCTGCACCCATTGTCTATCCAGTCATAATGTGATAAGCTGAGTACCTCTGTTGGAAATACAGAAATAATTAAGCTTCTGCGTTGATCTCTCTGAAACCTGAAGACTGGAGCTATTCCTATTTGGCCATCTTACTAAAGATAGTCTGTTATTTGCTTTCTGGTTGTTTTGCTAGTCTCTTTCTTTCTTCTTTTCTATATTTTATCCTTTGTGTAAAAGTAATTTTTTTCCTATAGTATCTTTTAAAGTTTTGCCTATTATTTTTTATGTGTGCATTATAGATTTTTGTCTTATGGTTACCAGGAGTAAATAATAATAACATTTTTTTATTTGCATTGTTTTCTTTCTTTTCTCTCTCTCTCTTTTTTTTTTGCAATTTAGGTTTTGGGTTACATGTGCAGAACATGCAAGATAGTTGCATAGGCACACACATGGCAGTGTGTTTTGCTGACTTCCTTCCCTTTACCCACATTTGGCATTTCTCCCCAGGCTATCCCTCCCCACCTCCACCCACACTGTCCCTCCTCTATTCCCCCCAATAGACCCCAGTGTATAGTACTCCCTTCCCTGTGTCCACATGTTCTCATTTTTCATCACCCGCCTATGAGTGAGAATGTGCGGTATTTCATTTTCTGTTCTGTGTCAGTATGCTGAGAATTATGTTCTCCAGATTCATCCATGTCCCTACAAAGGACACTAACTCATCATTTTTGATTGCTGCATAATATTTCATGGTGCATATGTGCCACATTTTCCCAGTCCAGTCTATCATCGATGGGCATTTGGGTTGGTCCCAGGTCTTTGCTATTGTAAACAGTGCTGCAATGAACATTCGTGTGCATGGGTCCTTATAGTAGAACGATTTATAGTCCTTTGGATATATACCTAGTAATGGGATTGCTGGGTCAAATTGAATTTCTATTTCTAAGGCCTTGAGGACTCGCCAAACTGTCTTCCACAATGGTTGAACTAATTTAAACTCCCACCAACAGGGTAAAAGTGTTCCTATTTCTCCACATCCTCTCCAGCATCTGTTGTCTCCAGATTTTTTAATGATCGCCATTCTAATTGGTGTGTGATGGTATCTCAATGTGGTTTTGATTTGCATCTCTCTAATGACCAGTGATGATGAGCATTTTGTCATGTTTGTTGGCCTCATGTATGTCTTCTTTTGTAAAGTGTATGTTCATATTCTTTGCCCATTTTTGAATGGGCTTGCTTGTTTTTTTCTGTAAATCTGTTTGAGTTCTTTGTAAATTCTGGATATCAGCCCTTTGTCAGATGGGTAAACCGCAAAAACTTTTTCCCATTCTGTTGGTTGCCGATTCACTCTAGTGACGTTTCTTTTGCCGTGTAGAAGCTGTGGAGTTTGATTAAGTCCCATTTGTCTGTTTTGGCTTTTGTTGCAAATGCTTTTGCTGTTTTGGTTAAGAAGTCTTTGCCTACTCCTATGTCCTAAATGGTTTTGCCTAGATTTTCTTCTATGGTTTTTATGGTGCCAGGTTTTATGTTTAAGTCTTTAATCCATCTGGACTTAATTTTAGTGTAAGGTGTCAGAAAGGGGTCCAGTTTCTGCTTTTTGCATATGGTTAGGCAGTTTTTCCAACACCATTTAATAAACAGGGAATCCTTTTCCCATTGCTTGTTTTTGTCAGGTTTATCAAAGATTGTATGGTTGTAGATATGTTGTGCTGCCTCCAATGCCTCTGTTCTGTTCCGTTGGCCTATATGTCTCTTTTGGTACCAGTACCATGCTGTTTTGATTACTGTAGCCTTGTAGAATAGTTTATTTATTTATTTATTTATTTATTTATTTATTTTTTTAATTTTTATTGCATTTTAGGTTTTGGGGTACATGTGCAGAACATGTAAGATAGTCGCATAGGTACACACGTGGCAGTGTGTTTTGCTGCCTTCTGCCCCTTCACCCATATTTGGCATTTCTCCCCATGCCATCCCTCCCCCAGTCCCCCCCCCGCTGTACCTCCCCTATTTCCCCCAATAGATCTCAGTGTGTGGTGCTCCCTTCCCTGTGTCCATGTGTTCTCATTGTTCATCACCCGCCTATGAGTGAGTATATATGGTGTTTCCTTTTCTGTTCTTGTGTC
>CM052670.1:49872802-49907036 GCA_028533165.1 Leontopithecus rosalia
GCCTATAAGCGAGAATATGCGGTATTTCATTTTCTGTTTTTGTGTCAGTTTGCTGAGAATGATGTTCTCCAGATTCATCCATGTCCCTACAAAGGACACGAACTCATCATTTTTTATTGATGCATAATATTCCATGGTGTATATGTTAGATTGGACTTGGAAAATGTGGCACATATACACCAAGGACTTGGTTTTATCCATCCTTATTGAAAAGGCTTTCCATGTATTCAAAGAGAATTGAGTGTTTTCCTGTAGGCATATGTTCACTGAATCCATAACAACGCTAGGAAATGTCTTAAACTCAGGAATGCTGCAACTCTTGCCTACTTCTAAAGGTACTGCTTTGGTGGGATTGAGTAATATAAGGAAAAACTTCTTGGGTCACCAGGTAAAATACCTCACTCTCTTCTCTCTCTTTCCCCCAATATGAAGGAGTCTGTTTTCTTACTGAGTTCTCTAGAATTGGGAAAGGGGTAACATGAGTACCCCTGTGGCCGCTATGGCTGGCAATGTGCTGGGTTAAACATTAAGCTAGCACAGTACTGGGTCTCATATACAAGGCTCATGGCAACTAGTGCCTGACTCATGTTTATAGGAGACTCAAGTGCTCTTGAGTCAGAAGGTGGGGAATCCTCCTGGTACTGAGTTCTTTCCTTCAGGACAGTCAATTTCTTTCTGGCTAGAATGGGTCTAGAAAGACCATTCAGGAGCCCCTGACCATATCAGGGGCTTCAGAAATCTCCTTGTTGCTTCATTTTACTATATCTGAACTGGTACACAAGTTGAAAGGCCAAGTCCTCTATACTCTTCCCACTACTTTCCCAGAGCCACAGAAGTATCTTCACCAGCTAGACTGCCTGGAATTAACGGAAAGATTATGCATACATTGCTTTGGTCACCACAGCTGGTGTTGCACTAGACTGGATGCATCCCAAATCAACTGCCTACAAGGTAACAGTGCAGCTCCAGGGTTTTTCCAAGGACCATAGTTCTTGTGGCCTGATTGCCACTCATGTTTATTTCAGGCCTCTAGCCATGTTAGTCAGCTAGTGGTGGAGCCAGTCAGGACTGATCTCCCACTGGAGTTAAGAATTTCCCTCTCATTCATAACTGATCTAAATATTCCCTGCTTTGGTGCCAGCTTAATTTTTCTCTGTGTTGCATTGCACTGGGACAGGGCAAGACTGAGTTCCAATGCAAAGTAGCCCATTCATTTTACTCACTGTCCTGTAAGCATACAAATTCTCTTACAATGAGGTGCCCATGGACAATGGGCAGTGAAGGGTGGGGTTGTTGTAGGCAGTGAAAGATCATTTTTTCTACTCTTCTCAATGCCTCTTTTATTGATATTGTTTTAAAACCAGTTATTGTGATTGCTCACTTTATTGGCTCTTATTAATGAGCTTTCTTGTATGTATAGTTGTTTAATTTGGGGTTCTTACAGGGAGGCTGATTGGTGAAGCATTGTATTCAGCAATCCTGCTCTGCTGTCACTTCCCTATAACAGGTTTATTGAGTTATAATTCACATGCCATGCAATGTTCCTATTTAATGCATACAATTTAATGGGTTTTAGCACATTCAGAGTTGTGCAAAAATCATCACAATTTTAGAACACATTTTTTTTAGACAGTCTCACTCTGTCACCAGATGCCAGGCTGGAGTGCAGTGGCATGACCTTGACTCACTGCAACCTCCACCTCCCGGGTTCAAGCAATTCTTCTGCCTCAGCGTCCTGAGTAGCTGGGACTACAAGAGTGTGCCACCATGCCCAGCTTTATTTTTTTTGTATTTTAGTAGAGATGGGATTTCACCATGTTGGCCAGGATGGTCTCGATCTCTTGACCTTGTGATCTGCCCACCTCGGCCTCCCAAAGTGCTGGGATTACAGGTGTGAGTCACTGTGCCTGGCCTAGAACACTTTTATCATTCCTAAAAGAACTTCATTCTCATTATCAGTCACTCTACAATCCACTTGCCCCTCCACACTCTTAAGCAACCAAGAATCTACTTTCTGTCTCAATAGATTTGATTATTCTGGATATTTCATGCAAAAAGACTCATACATTTGTGATGTTTTGTTACTGGCTTCTTTAACTAGGCACAATATTTCAAGTTTTATCTATATTGCATTATCTATCAGTATTTAATTATTTTGTGTGGCTGAATAATATTTTATTGCATCAATGAATTTTATTTATGTACTTATCTGGCATTTGGCTGTTAAGAATAATCCCACTATAAAATTTTTATAGATGTTTTTGTCCTAACAATAATATTTTGAGAAAATACTTTTGTGTTTTATTTCTTGTCTTTATCTCAGGAACCCATAAAATTTGTGGATTTGCTTGGTGACCATGGAAAACATGTAACTCCTCTGTGGGAGTTGATCAAATGGTGCCTGGGTCTGTCAGTGTACACCATCCCTTCCATTGGTATGTAAATAATCTTCTACCTAGACCAGTTTTTTTTTTGGTCCTGTAATATTTCTATATAAGTGTTTGAATAAAAGCCCCATGCAAGTCCAAAATCCAGGAGGGCAGTGAAATCTTAAAGCTCCAAAATGATCTCCTTATACCCCATGTCTCACATTCTGGTCATACTGATGCAAGAAGTGGGTTCCCATGGTCTTGGGCAGCTCCACCCCTATGGCTTTGCAGGATATAGCCTTTCTCCCAGTTGCTTTCATGTGTTGGAATTGAGTGTCTGCAGACCTTCCAGGTGTACTGTGCAAGCTGCCAGTGGATCTACCATTCTGGGGTCTGGAGGATGTGGTCTATTCTCACAGCTCCAGTAGGCAGTGCTCCATTGGAGACTCTGTGTGAGGGCTTCAACCCCACATTTTCCTTCCACACTGCCATAGCAGAGGATCTCTATGAAGAACTTGTCCCTTCAGCACACCTCTGATTGGTCAGTCAGGCATTTCCATACATCCTCTAAAATCTAGGCAGAGGTTCCCAAATCTCAATTCTTGCTTTCTGTTCACCCACAGGCCCAACACCATGTGGAAGCCACCAAGGCATGGGGCCTGCATCTTTGGGAGCAATGACCTGAGCTCAATATTGGACCCTTTTAGCCATAGCTCTAGCCATGGCTAGAGGGGCTTGGACGCAGGGCACCAAGTCCCTGGACTGCACATAGCGGTGGGGCCCTGGGCCTGGCCCATAAAACCATTTTTTTCCTGTTAGGCAAGACCATCTTTCCTACTCTTTTAGGCCTCTGACCCTGCACTGTTCTGTCAGAGGCTTTTGACCTTGTGATGAAGGGGCTGCCACAAATGCCTCTGACATGTCCTGGAAACATTTTCCCCACTGTCTTGGAGATTAACATTTGGCTCTTCCTTATGCAAATTTCTGTCGCTTTCTCTTTTTCTTTTTCTATTCATCCTCAGGCTGCAAATATTTCAAACTTTTTTCTGTTTCCCTTTTCTAAGTGTCTCATTTTGATGTCTGAGCTGGAGTGGAGTGGGACAATCATGATTCTTAGCATCAACCTCCTGGGCTTAAAAAATCTGGGACTGCAGGTGTTCACCACCACACCTGTCTAATTTTGGTATTTTTAGTAGAAATGGTGTTTCATCATATTTTCAAAGCTGGTCTTATACTCCTGGGTTCAAGTGATCTGCTGGTCTTTGTCTCACAAAGTGCTAGGATTACAGGCATGAGACACTGTGCCCAGCTATAATGGGTTTTTAATAATGTTAACAATACTTGTAATATACTATGCAGTAGCAGAGGCTAAAAATTTTATATATAGCATTACTGAAACAAATTAGAAGGAGTTAAATGATTGACAATGGTTGGTAAGATTATAAAGTATTTTTTTCATTGCTTTCTTACTTTCTCACTTTCTCAGTATTCTATAATGAATATGTATTACTTGAATAAGAAAAGATAAAGAACACTAGAAATTAAAATGAAGGTTATTACTTTGACTTTATATGTGTTATTATTCTGTAGGACTGGCTTTGTTGGAAGAAAAGCTCAAATATAACAATGAGAAATACCAAAAGTTTAAGGCAGTGGAAGAAAGCCTGCGTAAAGAGCTGGTGGAGATGCTAGGTGATGATGGTGTGTTCTTATATCCCTCACATCCCACAGTGGCACCTAAGCATCATGTTCCTCTGACACGGCCTTTCAACTTTGCTTACACAGGTACCTAATTGTATTTCTTGCATTCTATAAATCTTGAAGAGATAGAGATGTATGTTTTAAAAAAGAACCACAATTTTCTTTTGCAGTTGGACAAGTTTTAAACATGCAGGTATAAAAATACCATGTGACTGAAAACTCCAGAAAACAGTTTCTAATGTCACATGTGAAGGATACTTTGCCAATATCTGATCTGCCAACAAGAATCCTACAAGTGCATATGAGTATTTACATTTTACAGAACTGTGGCTCAGGGAGTTTCAGCCACTTTTCTTCTATCACACAGTGTTATCACACTAGATCTAAAGTCTCCCCTGGCTGCTCTGAATTAAACCAAGTTAAGCTTTTCTCAGGATCTGTGGCTTCCCAGAAGGTTCTTATGCAAAAGACAATTCTCCAAGGGATTATTTACTCACCTTAGCTATCATTCCCTTTGAATTCAGTTTGTTCTGTTGTTGACCAAACTAGTTTTTTCAACTGGTTTTAAAGCCATGGATGGATCACGATTATGTGGGGTTTAAAGGCCCCTGGATATGTACTAGATCAGTTTCTGTGGTTTCTCCCTTCTTGTGCCAGGAAACCACACTATTATTTGAGATGAAGATAGAAACGTCTTCATCAAATACACGTTCACACTCAGTAAACCTGTGTTCCACTTAAACTTGGAATTCAGAACCTTTCAGTCTGCAATTTTCTACTTGTGAATCCTGGAGGAAGACACTGAATCTTTCTCAACTTATTTTCTGTATAGGAAGTCAGAGTAAACTATGCCTTGCAGTGTTGCTGTTAAGAATAAATGAAATAATGCATGTAAATTAACATAAACGTTGTGGAGGATGAGGGAGAGGGTATAAAATAGTTCCTATCCACATTTGGCATGCCAAATGTGGGTGAAGGGGAGGAAGGCAGCAAAACACACTGCCGTGTGTATACCTATGCAACTATCTTGCATGTTCTGCACATGTACCCCAAAACCTAAAATTCAATAAAATAAAAAAATAGTTCCTATCCATAATTTTCTCACTCTAACACACTCCTTGGTGTTAGTCACTCATTCTTAACTTCCCCTTCCTTCCTTCCTTCCTTAGTTCCTTCCTTCCTTCCTTCCTTCCTTCCTTCCTTCCTTCCTTTCTTCCTTCCTTCCTTTTTCTTTCTTCCTTCCTTCCTCTTTCTTTCTTTCTTTCTTTCTTTCTCTCTTCTTTTGACAGAGTTTCACGCTTGTTATATAGGCTGGAGTGTAATGGCACAATCTCTTCTCATTGCAATCTCCAGGTTCAACTGATTCTGCTGCCTTAGCCTCCCAAGTAGCTGGTATTACAGGAATGTGTAATATTTCTGTAGTGTTACACACCTGGCTAATTTTTATATTTTTAGTGGAGACAGGGCTTCGCCATGTTAGCCAGGCTGGTCTCGAAGTCCTGACCTCAGGTGATTTGCCTGTCTTGGCCTCCCAAAGTGCTGAGATTACAGGCATGTGCCACCATGCCTGCCCTTAATTTTTTAAGTCTTTGAAAAAAAGTTTCTGCCTAAGTTGCTCTGTTTATGCTTCCATCACCTAGTTTCTCAGTTTCTGAAGACAGGGAAAACACTTTAGTCAATAGGATGGAACCCAAGGAGAAATATACTGTTTATAACTTTTGGGGAAGATTTTCCTCAGCTTAAGGCTTCCCATGGTTTGCAACTTTTCCCTCTAGCTTAGCCCTTGAACACATTTAGAGAGTATCCATTGTAAGCTGGATGATATTCTAGATCATATGGATACAAGACCCATGATAAATAATAGCTGCAATTTATCAAGTACCTAAAATATAGGAGATACTATGAGCTAGAAATTCTATAGATTATCTCATTTATGTTTCCCCCAAATCCCTCACAGCAAGTGAAAGTGCTTCAAGGGTCAGGGTCAAGACTGAAATTCAGTTGTATTTTATCTGACTTCAAATGCAATGTGATTTTCACTACATGCATGCATTGATAATACTCAGTAATGTTTTGTTTTTGTTGTCCTTACTAAAGCTAAAAATATATGAGGTTTAAGAGACCTTGTGTCAAAGATGTAGAATTGTTGGATGCCAAATAGGTTAATATTTTGTTCCTGGTTCTTATTCTTTTTTTTTCTACTAAGAAACACACTTCTCAGTTTCTCAAGCTTGTATAGACTTCTTATGTTTGTCTCCTACTTACAAGATATGTAAATTAAATCAGATATTTAGTTTTTCAGCCTTGACTTTCTTACAGCTAAAATGAGAATGCTACATTGACTTTTCAGGATGGTTGGAAAGATATAATGTAAGAATGTGGACAGTTCTTTAAAAGTATTAATAGTGATAATAGCATCATTTATTGAGCACATGTATATATTTATATTGATATTAATGTAGGTAATATCAATATTTCTGCTTTACTTCATGGTATTAGCTATATATATTTTCCTTGCTTTATCTGTTCCTAGAATTGTTCTGAGTTTTGCCTATCTCATCTCATTTTATCTTACAGCAGCCCTATAAGAGGGAGTAACTATTATTGTCCTAATTTCACAGATGAAGGATTTTATATTAAAAATCTTTAGGAGACATTTCCAAAATCACATAACTAAGATAGTATAGAAACTGGGAATTTAACCCATGACCACTGATTTCAGAGGAAGTGACAATACTTACTACACAGAAGAGGAAACAGGAGGTTGGACAGGGTCTGTCAGCTATGAAGTGAAGTGATAAGAATTCAAACCCAGCTCTGTCTCCAAACCCTATTGCTCTTAATTCTTTTCCCTTGATCTTCTGCCTCACCTGGTGGTCAGTAAGCCAAAGCAACTCCTCCTACTTTGCTACATTGACACTCTACAATGAGAATAAACTTTTAAAGTATTTGTGGTGGACTACATTTTGTGCACTGGTGTTATATGAGTCAGATACATTCCATGTTCTCAGGGAACTCTAACTTAGGACAAGAGACAAACAAATGTTAACAGAGAATTACAATAGAAGAAGACAAAAGAATGTTTTCTGGAATAGGTGACCCCTTACCTGGATCTTGAAGGAAAAGTAAAAATTACTTAGAGGAAGGATGTTGGGTAAGTAATACAATGGTCCAGGCAGTAGAAACCCCATGAGCAATGGAACAGAAAGACACATCAGGAACACCAGGAACAGAGGATATAAACACTACACTAACTGGAGAACACAAATTTTTAATGTAGGAGTGAGAGGAGAAGCATGAGTTTGAAAAGGTAAGCATGTCATGGATAACATTCACAACCATGCTAAAAATTGCAACAAACATATATTATGTTACTTGTCTTGGCAGCCTGCTTCATGCTTTTTGCTTTGCATACTGTCACTGGAATTACACTAAAATGAAAGACTAGACTGCAGATCCTTAGAATATTTGATTAGCCTATGCTATTTCCTGATATCATACAATTAATAATATTTTACATCATTGTATCTCAAAGAAGTTATTTACAGTTTTCTTCCACTTTGGTCCTACCACAATTATCACACAATACCTATATGTCATAATAATTGGGAGAGGTGATTACTAGGAGACATGAAAGGAAACAGCTTAAAATAGTGGCCTTCCACTGGCTTTCTCCTCTCTCTCTACTTTAGTTTAGGTGTTTGTTTGTACCCAAAGATCTCTTGGACCATTTATATCCTGAGATAAACAGCATTCGTTATACAGCATTTTAATGATCTCATCCAAGAAAACAATTGATCATGGTGCTAGGAATACTAAGCAGATTTTTTGTAACCTCTGCAGCAACCAGCATTAGCATGAAACTCAAGATTTATATGTCAGGTTTGACAAGATCATAACATGTCATTCTCAAGGGTCCGTTTTGTACCTATGCCAGTCATTAAAAATTGATCACAGCATTCTTTTTCTCTGAGAACAAACTTGACTTTGTGATGTTTCAACAGAATGGGCTTGGTCATCTCACCAATGGATAAGATAGACACAAAAAATAAAGTGTTCATGTAGTCTAAGCAAAAATTCTACATAACAAAATACCATGCTATATTTTAAGCTCCAGAAAGGCTGTGGTTTGTATCTATCTTGTTCATCTATGTAATCCCAATTGACTAGGGCATTGCATTTGCACAAAATGCATAATTACTTTTCGTTAAACTAACAAAAATACATGTAAATAAAAATATGAATAAGTAAGAATGAGCCTTCCAGAATAGTTTAGTAAGAAGCTCAGCAAATTCTTTTTCAAACAAATCAGCAATAAAACTGAAAAAAATTATGGAAACAACCATTTCAAGTGTGAAAATTGATTAAATGGTGTAAATAAAATTCAGGAGCATTTATTCAAGAAAAATTAGTGATTCCTAATAAGAAAAGTTACAGTCTATTATATTTAAGCTGAGATCTGTTTCCCCCTCCCACTCCTTAGATACAGCTTTGAGTCACAAAAGTTTTATACTGGGTAGAGCAAGGCAGACCTTAAAGACTCACAACTTCCATTCTTTCTAGACCCATGTTACACAACATCAGTTGTGGGTAAGTAGAGTATACTGCTACATGTAGCAGCTTCCATTACCTGTGGCACCTTATTGTGGAATTTCTAAACAAAGTCATGGCAAGTCATAAGCACTTGCAGCTCTGCAACCCTGCCTGAGAGAGGCTGATTTTACATGGAGTAAAATATGGAAGATCTTAGATTCAAAAAATTCAGTGAAAGTGATAATTTCAGTGATACTAATGTGACACCTGCAGTAACATGCCCCAGAAGTAGAGAAAAATCAGAATCAAGAGCTGATAAAGTAAATTAACTAAAGCATCTAGTTTTCAACAAAGATTTATGAGGCATACAAGAAAAAAATAATGATTCCCATATACACAAACAACAATGCCCACTCCCACCAGTTGTAGCCAGCAGACCATGTCTGCTAGAGCTTCCAAACCAGTAGTTCCTCTTCTTTCTGACTATTCCAGTGGACACAGCCTCTTGTTATCCAGGGAAACAGCCAAACGGAAGTATAGGTGATTCAACACACCCCCTACCACTCGTAGCCAGTCAGCTAGAACTTCCAGCACAGCACTTCTACTTTTGTCTGAACTCTGATTTCAGGAAGGGCCTCTAGAAAACAACCCAACGTCAAGTCAGGCAATACCATCCATACCCACCAATCATAACCAGGAAAACCATGCCTGCGAGAGCTTTCAGCCCAGTATTCCCACCTCTGCCTGAAATCTGTGTGTGGCCACAACACTATGAACCCCAGGAAAGCACATAGACAAAGGATCAAGTGACCCTATCCCCTCCCACAGCTCTTAGCTGAGCAGGATTTGGTAGTGGCCAAGCAAAAGGGAGCTCTCAGTCTCAGATCACTGAGAGAGGTGGAGATACCCAGGTTCAAGGGATGGCAGAGGATTGGGGTGTGCCTTGCTCCATGGGACCAGCCTGGCAAGAATATGACCTGTCTACCAACTGTGGTCCCTGCCTGAGGAAGCCCATGAGCCAGAACACTTAACAAAAGAAATGCAGACATGGAATAAGTGATTGGAGGGGGCTACTCCAAGGCCCAGGAGTCATCTAGGTGAGGCAGTCACCTGTCTCCTCAATACCACAGAGGACTATGGTCATCTTCCACAAAACACAATAGAGCCCTGAAACAGAGTAGGAGCCCATCTGCTTGCTGTTGCTCTTAAGTGTCACCTGCTGTATCTCAAGACAAAATGCAAACCTAAAATATTTTGCAAGTATGTATCACCTGGGAGAATGAAAGAAAAGATCCAGCCAGAAATAAACATTATGTACAAAGTCATGACTCTTTGAAAATACCAGAAACAAAGCCAGCTGACTATACTCAACTTATCTCACAGTTAAGTAGACATCAATCCTTACACATAAGAAAGAATAAATGCAAGAACTGGCAACTCAAAAAGCCAGTGTTTGCCCTTACCAATAAACATACACACTACCCTCCCAGAAATGGCTCTTAACCAGAGAGGTGACTGTGGACACAGAATTCAGAAGCTGGATGACAAGGAAGCTCAGTGAGAATGCAAAAGAATGTTGAAACATAATCTAAGGAATCCAGAAAAACACTTCAGAGGCTGAAAGATGAAATATCCATTTGAAGAAAGAACCAAATTGAATTTCTGGAACTGAAAAATTTACTTCAAGTCTCCACAATACAATCTGAAACATCAGCGGTAGAATAAATCAAGCTGAGGAAAGAATCTCAGAACTGAAAGACCAGTTTATGCAATCAACTCAGTAAGACATAAATAAAGAAAAAAAGAATTTAAAAAAATTTAAAAAATCATTTGAGAAATATGGGATTATGTAAAGAGACCAAATGTATGACTCATGGTGTTTTCAAAAGAGAAGGAGAGAGAGTAACTTGTAAAACATAATTGAGGATATAGTCCATGAAAATTTTCTCAAATGTCCTAGGGTGAAGAACATGAATTCAATACACAACCCCCCTGCAGATACTATAGAAGATGATCAACCAGAAGGTACATAGTCATCAGATTCACCAAGATCAATCCAAAGCAAAAAAATCTTAAAAGCAGCAAAAAAGAAAAGTCAGACTACCTATGAAGGAAACCCCATCAGACTAGTGGCAGAAAGCTCAGCAGAAGCCCTACAAGTCAAAAGAGAGTGGGGCTTATTTTCAACATACTCACAGTGAAGAATTTTCAACCAAGAATATCATATTCCATGAAACTAAACTCATAAGCAAATGAGAAATAAAATTCTTCCCAGATAAACAAGCACTAAAGGAATTCATTATTAGCAGACAACTTTTCCAAGAGGTTCTTAAGGGAGTGCTAAATATGAAAATACAAGACAAAAAATTGCTACTTTAAAAATTCACTCAAGCACATGGCCCACAAGCAACATAGGGCAACCCATGCAATCAAATCTAAAAAACAAGTAGTCAACAACATGATGACAATTAAAATCTCATAAATCAATAATAACCCTGAATGTAAACGTCTAAATGTACCACTTCAAATGCATAGAGCAGAAAGCTAGATAAAAAGATAAGACTCAACAATCTACTGTCTTCAAAAGACCCATTTCAACTGCAATGACACACACAGGCTCAAAGTAAAAGGATAGAGAAAGATCTAACAAGCAAATAGAAAACAATTTAAAAAAAGGAGCAGGAGTCATTTTTCTGACATTAGATAAACATATTTTAAACCATCAACAGTCAGGAAGGAAAAACAAGGGAAATAGAGTTGGGGGAGATTCAAGAAAGCCGAATAGGAACAGCTTTGGAGTGCAGTTTCCAGTGAGAACAGTGCAGAGGGTGAGTGCTCACTGCATTTCCAAACAAGTTTTCATTGCCCACACACCAGGAGATTCCTGAGACAAAAAGTGCTATGAGTTTTTAGCACAGTGGTTTCAGACAGTGCCATGTCAGCACACAAAAAGTCACAAGTCTGGGTGGCAGTTTTGATTAGTGCCTGGATCACCTGGAAGACAGAGCCACCCATTCAACTGAAAGAGAGGGGGCTGAGACAGGGAGCAAAGCAATCTGGCTTTGTACCCCAGATTGGGGTGGTGGGGGGTACCACCATCCCAAAACAAGCAAGCTGAAACGCTCTGGATTGAGAGTTACACAGCAAGCACAGCTGGACCCAGGATGGTCAAGCTCAGTGGAGGGAAGGGCATACCCCACTGTGGAGGCAGTCAGCTACTAACAAGGCAGTTCACTCAGCAGCTGGGCAGAGCCTGAAGCAGCTCAGCAAGGCCTCTGCTGGCAGACTGTGACTAGACTACTCCATATGGTACAGGGCATATATGAAAAAAGGCAGCAGCATGAGAGGAACTTACAAATAAAGCCAAACTTACTAGGACAGAGTACCTGGGAAAAAAGGTGGTTATGAGTTCAGCTGCAGCATACTTAAAGATACCTGCCCAGCAGCTCTTCATGGAACAATGGAGCTCCCAGCATAGCACTTGAGCTCCTATAAGGAAAAGATTGTCTCCTCAAGCACCTCTCCAACCCCTGTACACCCAAATAGACACCTCATAAAGGAGAGCTCAGGCCGACATCTGGTAGTAACACTTCCAGGACAAGCATAGCTAAGGAAGAAACTGGTGGCAACCCTTACTGTTCTGCAGCACCTGTGGGTGATCCCTAGGTTTGCAGAATCTGGAGTGGAACTCCAGTGGTGCTGCAGCAGAGGGTCCTGACTCTTAGAAAGAAAACTAAGCAGCAGAAAGAAATAGCTTCAACACGAGAACTTCATGAAGCATACACAAGTTTCAGCAGCTGAACTGATCAAGCAGAAAAAAGGATATCAAAGGTCGAAGATCAACTTTATAAAATGAAGTGAGAAGGCAAGGTTAGAGAAAAATGGCTAAAAAGGAATGAACAAAGTCTCCGAGAAATATGGAACTATGTGAAAAGACCTAATCTGCATTTGATAGGTGTACCTGAATGTGATGAAAAGAATAAATCCAACCTGGAAAATACCCTTCAGGACATTATCCAGGAAAACTTCCCCAACCTAGAAAGGCAGGCCAATAATCAAATCCAGAAAATACAGAGAATACCACAAAGATGTTTCTCAAGAAGAGCAACCCCAAGGCACATAATGGTCAGATTCACCAGGGTTGAAATGAAGGAGAACGTGCTAAGGGCAGCCAAAGTGAAAGGTCAGGTTAGCCAGAAAGGGAAGCCCATCAGACTCACAGCAGAAATGCTACAAGCCAGAAAAGAGTGGGGGCCAATATTCAACATCCTAAAAGAAAAGAACTTTCAACCCAGAATTTCATATCCAGCCAAACTAAGCTTCATAAGTGAAGAAAAAGTAAAATCCTTTGCAAACAAGAAGGTACTCAGAGATTCCATCACCACCAGGCCTGCTTTATAAGAGCTCATGAAAGAGGCACTACACATGGAAAGAAACAACCAGTACCAGCCACTCCAGAAACATACCAAATGGTAAACAGCATTAACACAATGAAGAATCTGCATCAACTAATGGGCAAAACAGCCAGCTGGCATCAAAATGACAGTATCAATTTTACACGTAACAATATTAATCCTAAATGTAAATGGGCTAAATGAACCAATCAAAAGACACAGACAGGCAAATTGGATAAAAAGCTGAAACCCATCGGTGTGCTGTATCCAGGAAACCCATCTCACATGCAAGGATACACAAAGACTCATAATAACGGGATGGAGAAAGATTTACCAAGCAAATGGAGAGAAAAAAAAAGCAGAAATTGCAATTCTCACCTCTGATAAAAGACTTTAAAGCAACAAAGATCAAAAGAGATAAAGGGGGAGTAAGTTGAAGATGGCACTGTAGGAGCAGCTCAGGATTGCAGCTCCCAGTGAAAGTGCAGAGGGTGAGTGGATGCCGCATTTCCAGATGGATATTTATTGCCCACAGACTAGGAGATTCCCAGGTGGAAGAGCCCCACTGGTCACCAGCATAGCTGTTTTGGCCGGCATGGATGTTTCGGTCAGTGCCACAGTGCAGTGGCTCTCCCTACAAAATACACTGGTCTGGTGGCCCTGTTAAACTGGCATTTGGAGATCCGGGAAGGCAGATTAGCACATTCATCTGATTAAACGGGACTGAAACATAAAGCCAGTCCAGGAGATTCCGGGGCAGTGATGTTGTTTCAGCCAGTGCAGTGGGTTGCTGCATGGGAAATCACACAGATTCTGGTGCTCTTTCAGCAGGCGACTGGAACACCTGGGAGAGAGTCAACAGTTCAACATAAAAAAAAAGGGCTCTGAAGCAGGGAGCCAGGTGATCAGGCTTGGTGGGTCCCACGCACACAAAAACAAACAAAAAATAACAGCAATTGGAAACGCCCGGGGTTGAGAAATTAATGGCAAGCACAGCTAAACCTGGAATGGTCCAGCTCTGTGGGGGAGGGGCATCCGCCATTACAGAGGCACTCAACCCCTACGAAGGTAGTCTGCCATTGCTGATGCAGCCTGCCATTGCTGAGACAACCCACCATAACAGAGAGAGTCTGCCATTACAGAGGTGGGCCACCATTGCCATGGCAGTTCTAACCACACCCATATAAACAGATCTGCAGGGAAATACACACGGCAGCAGGGCAGAGCCCATGACAGCAAGGTGGACCACATAGCAGCTCAGCAAAGCCTCTGCAGGCAGACAGTGACAAGGCTACCTCCTTGCTGGGCAGGACAGCCCTGAAAAAAAGAAAAAGGCAGCAGCACAGTGGATATGCATAAATAAAGCCCTAACTCCTCGGGGCAGAGCACCTGGGGACAAAAAGGGTTCTGCTGCAGCAGACATAAACGTACCTGCCTAGAAGCTCTGAATGAACAATGGAGCTCACAGCTCATTACGTGAGCTTCTATAAAGAACAGACTGTCTCCTCAAGCAGCTCCCTGACCTCCATATATCTAAAGAGGCACCCACAAAGGACTGATCAAACTGACATTTGGTGGGCATTATTCTGGGACAAAGATAGCAGAAGAAGCTGGTAGCAACCCTTACTGTTCTGCAGCTGCTGCAGGTGTTCCCCAGGCAAGTAGGGCCTGGAGTGGACCTCAGCAGTCCTACAGCAGAGGGTACAGACTGTTAGAAAGAAAAATAACAAACAGAAATAACTTCATCATCAACAATCCAGATGTCCACTCAGAGACCCAATCTGAAAATCAGCAACTACACAGACGACAGGTGGATAAATCCACAAAGATGGAAAGAAACCAGCACAAAAAGGAGGAAAACACCCAAAACCAGAACACCTCACCTCCTACAAGAGATCACAACTCCTCACCAGCAAGGGAACAAAGCTGGACAGAGAAAGAGTGTGATGAAATGACAGAATCAGACTTTAGTAGGTGGGTAATGAGAAACTTCTGTGAGCTAAAAGAACATGTTCTAACTCAATGTAAAGAAACTAAGAACCTTGAAAAAAGATTTGAGAAAATATAACAATAATGGACAACTTAGAGAGGAATATGAGTGAATTGATGGATCTAAAAAACACAACACGAGAACTTTGTGAAGCATTCACAAGTTTCAACAGCCGAATTGACCAAGCAGAAGAAAGGATATCAGAGGTCGAAGATCAACTCAATGAAATAAAATAAGAAGGCAAAATTACAGAAAAAAGAACAAAAAGGAATTAACAAAGTCTCCAAGAAAAGTGGGATTATGTGAAGAGATCTAATCTATGTTTGATAGGTGTACCTGAAGGTGATGAAGAAAATGAATCCAAGCTGGAAAATACTCTTCAGGATATAATCCAGGAAACCTTCCCTAACCTAGCAAGGCAGGCCAATATTCAAGTCCATGAAATACAGAGGACACCACAAAGATATTACTCAAGAAGAGCAACCCAAAGGCACATAATTGTCAGATTCACCAGGGTTGACATGAAGAAGAAAATGCTAAGGGCAGCCAGAAAGAAAGGTTGGGTCACCCACAAAGGGAAGCCCATCAGACTCACAGCAGATCTCTCAGCAGAAACCCTAGAAGCCAGAAGAGAGTGGGGGCCAATATTCAACATCCTTAAAGAAAAGAACTTTCAACCCAGAATTTCATATCCAGCCAAAATGAGCTTCATAAGTGAATGAAAAATAAAATCCTTTGGGAACAAGCAAGTACTTAGAGATTTTGTTGCCACCAGGCCTTCTTTAAAAGAGCTCCTGAAAGAGGCACTACACATAGAATGGAACAACCAGTACCAGTCACTCAAAAAATATACCAAATGGTAAAGAGCATCAACAGAATGAAGAATCTGCATCAACCAATGGGCAAAACAGCCAGCTAGCATCAAAATAGCAGTATCAAATTCACACATAACAATATTAACCCTAAATGTAAATGGGCTAAATGCACCAATCAAAAGACATGGACTGGCAAATTGGATAAAAAACCAAAACCCATCGATGTGCTGTATCCAGGAAACCCATCTCACATGTAAGGATACACAAAGGCTCAAAATAAAGGGATGGAGGAAGATTTACCATGCAAATGGAGAGAAAAAAAAATAGTAGTTGCAATTCTCATCTCTGATAAAATAAAATTTAAAGCAACAAGATAAAAAGAGACAAAGAAGGTCATTACATAATGTTAAAAGGATCGATACAACAAGAAGAGCTAACAATCCTATATATATGGACTCAATACAGGAGCACCAAGATACATGAGGCAAGTTCTTAATGACTTACAAAGAGACTTAAACTCCAACACAATGATGGTGGGAGACTTTAACACTCCACTGTCAGTATTAGACAGATCAACCAGACAGAAAATTAACAAGGATATATAGGACTTAAACTCAGACCTGGAACAAGTAAACCTTACAGAACTCTCCACCCCAAATCCACAGAATATACATTCTTCTGAGCACCACATCACACCTACTTTAAAATTGACCACCTAATTGGAAGTAAATCACTCCTCAGCAAATGAAAAATAACTAAAATCATACCAAACAGTCTCTCAGACCATAGTACAATCAAGTTAGAACTCGGAATGCAGAAACTAACTCAGAACTGCACAGCTTCATGGAAACAGAACAACTGGCTCTTGAATGTTGACTGGAGAAACAATGAAATGAAGGTAGAAATAAAGAAGTTCTTCAAAACCAACAAGAATTAAGACAAAACCTACCAGAATCTTTGGAACACATTTAAAGCAGTCTCTAGAGGAAAATATATAGCAATAAGTGCCCATATAAGAAGAGTGGAGAGATCCAAAATTGACACCCTATTGTCAAATTTGAAAGAGCTAGAGGAGCAAGATAAAAAAACTCAAAAGCTAGCAGAAGACAGGATATAACTAAGATCAGAGAAGAAGTGCAGGAGTTAGAGACATAAAAAACCCTTCAAAAAATCAATAAATCCAGTAGCTGGTTTTTCGAAAACATCAACAAAATAGACCACTAGCCAAATTAATAAAAAAGAAAAGAGAGAATAACCAAACAGATGCAATAAAAAACTATAAAGGGGAAATCACCACGGATTCCAAAGAAATTCAAACCATCATCAGAGAATATTACCAACAACTCTATGCACATAAACTAGTAAACCTGGAAGAAATGAATAAATTCCTGGACACTTACCTTATTCTAAGTCTAAACCAGGAAGAAGCTGAAACCCTGAAGAGACCAATAACAATATCTGAAGTTGGGGCAGTAATTAAAGCCTACCATACAAAGAAAGCTCAGGTCCAGATGGATTTACAGCCGAATTCTACCAGACACACAAAAAGGAGCTGGTACCATTCCTTCTGAAACTATTTTAAATAATCCAAAAAGACGGAATCCTTCCCAAATCATTTCATGAGACCAACATCTTCCTGATACCAAAACCCGGCAGAGACTCAACAAGAAAAGACAACTTCAGGCCAATATCCATAATGACCATAGATGCAAAAATCTTCAATAAAATACTGGCAAGCCAATTGTAATAGCACGTCAAAAAGCTTATACACCACGAGCAAGTAGGATTCATCCCCGGGATGCAAGGCTTGTTCAACATGTGCAAGTCTATAAACGTAATTCATCCCATAAACAGAAACAAAGACAAAAACGACATGATTATCTCAACTGATGTAGAGAAGACATTTGAAAATATTCAAGAGTGCATTATGCTAAAAACCCTCAATAAACTAGGTATTGATGGAATGTATGTCAAAATAATAAAAGCTATTTATAACAAACCTACAGCCAATATCATACTGAATGGGAAAAAACTGGAAGCATTCCATTTGAAATCTGGCACTAGACAAAGATGCCCTCTCTTACCACTCCTATTCATTATAGTATTGGAATTCTAGCCAGAGCAATTAGGCACGAAAAATAAAGAATATTCAAATATGAAAGGAGAAGGTCAAATTGTCTCTATTTGCAGACGACATTATTGTATATCTAGATGACCCATCGTCTCAGCCCAAAGTCTCCGGAAACTGATAAGCAACTTCAACAAAGTCTCAGGATGCAAAATCAATGTGCTAAAATCACAAGCATTTCTATACACTACTAACAGACTTAAAGAGAACCACATCAAGAATGAAGTGCTATTCACAATTGCTACAAAGAGAATAAAATACCTAGGAATACAACTAACAAGGAATGTAAAGGACCTCTTCAAGGAGAACTACAAACCACTTCTCAAGGAAAAAAGAGAGGACACAAACAGATTGAGAAACATTTCATGTTCATGGTTGGGAAGAATCAATATCGTGAAAATGGCCATACTGTCCAAAGTAATTTATAGATTCAATGCTATCCCCATCAAGCTACCAATTACCTTCTTCACAGAACTGGAAAAAACTACCTTAAACTTTATATGGAACCAAAAGAAAGCCCACATAGCCAAGTCAATTCTAACCAAAAAGAACACAGGGGGAGGCATAACACTACCGGATTTCAAACAATACTACAAGGCTACAGGAATCAAAACACCATGATACTGGTACCAAAACAGAGATATAGACCAATGGAACAGAACAGAGGCGTCGTAGGCAACACAACATATCTATAACCATCTGATCTTTGACAAACCTGACAAAAACAAGCAATGGGAAAAGGATTCCGTGTTTAATAAATGGTGTTGGGAAAACTGGCTAGCCATGTGCAGAAAGCAGAAACTGGATCCCTTCTTGACACCTTACACCAAAATCAACCCAGATGGATTAAAGACCTAAACATAAGACGTAACACCATAAAAACCCTAGAAGAAAATCTGGGCAAAACCATTCAGTATATAGGAGTAGGCAAAGACTTCATGACCAAAGCACCAAAAGCATTGGCAACAAAAGCCAAAATAGACAAATGAGACCTAATCAAACTCCGCAGCTTCTGCATGGCAAAAGAAGTAGTGATTAGTGAATCAGCAACCAACAGAATGGGAAAAAGTTTTTGCAGTTTACCCATCAGACAAAGGGCTGATATCCAGAATTTACAAAGAACTAAAACAGACTTACAAAAACAAAACAAACAAGCTCATTCAAAAGTGGGCAAAGGTTATGAACAGACACTTTACAAAAGAAGACATACATGAGGCCAACAAACAATAAAAAATGCTCATCATCACTGGTCATTAGAGGAACGGAAATCAAAACTACTTGGGATACCATCTCATGCCAGTTATAATGGCAATCAATAAAAAATCTGGAGACAGAAGATTCTGGAGAGGATGTGAAGATATAAGAACACTTTTACACTGCTGGTTGGAGTGTAAATTAGTTCAACCATTGTGGAAGACAATGTTGCGTTTCCTCAAGGACCTAGAAATAGGAATTCCATTTGACCCAGCAATCCCATTACTGGGTATATATCCAGAGGATTATAAATCATTCTACTATAAGGACATATGCACGCGAATGTTCACTGTAGCACTGTTTACAATAGCAAAAATCTGGCACCATCCCAAATGCCCATTGATTATCGACTGGACAGGGAAAATGTGGCAACTATACACCATGGAATATTATGCAGCCATCAAAAATGATGGGTTTGTGTCCTTTGTAGGGACATGGATGAGACTGGAGACCATAATTCTCAGCACACTGTTACAAGAAGGGAAAATGAAATAACGCATGTTCTCACTCATTGGTGGTTGTTGAACAATGAGAACACATGGACACCAGGAGGGGAGCTACACACTGGGGTCTGTTGGGAGGAAATAGGGGAGGGACAGTAGGGGGTGGGGAGTTGGGGAGTGATAGCATGGGGAGAAATGCCAGATGTGGATGAAGGGGAGGAAGGCAGCAAATCACACTGCCACATGTGTACCTATGCAACTATCTTGCATTTTCTTCACATGTACCCCAAAACCTAAAATGCCATAAAAAAGAGAGAGCAAGTCAAACCTTCTCTGTTTACTGATGTGATTCAATGCTTAAAAAACCCTAAAAACTCTGCCAAGTCTCCTGGAACTGATAAATGTATGCAGTAAAGTCTTTTGGTATTAAACAAATATACAAAAATCACGAATATTTTTATACACCAATATTTTTCTAGCTGAGAAGCAAATGAAGAATACAATCCTGTTTACAATAGCCACAAAAAAGAAATACCTAAAAAGCATCCATCCAATGAGTTAAAAATCTTTACAAGCAGAGCTGCAAAACACAGCTAAGAGAAATCGGAGATTACAGAAATAAATGGAAAATATTTTGTCCTCATAGATGAGAAGAATCCATCTAGTCAAAATGGCCATACTGCCCAAAGCAAGTTACAGTTTCAATACTATTCCTATCAAAATATTAATGCGATTTTTCACAAAATTTGTAAAAATTAATCTGAAATTCATTTGGAACCAAGAAAGAGCCTGAATAGCTAAAGCAATATTAAGTAAAAATAAATTCAGAAGCCTCACATTGCTCAACTTCCAAGTGTATTAGAAGGCTTCATTGATCAAAACAGCATGGTACTTCTACAAAAAATGATGCATAGACCAAGGGAACAGAATCGAGAATCTAGATATAATCCTGCCACCTACAATCATCTGATATTCAACAAAATGAGAAAAAGTAAGCAATGGAAGAAAGGACTTTCTATTCAATTAATGTCACTGTAATACCTTGCCAGCTATATGCAGAAGAAAGAAACTGGATTTCTACCTATCACCATATACAAAAATTAACTTAAGATATGTAAATATTTAAATGTAAGACCTCAAGGTATAACAATCCTAACAGCTGGGCAGGTGCCCTGTAATCCCTGCTATTTGGAGGGTGAGGCAGGAGAATCTTTTGAAGCTAGGAGGCAGAGATTGCAGTGAATTGAGATTGAATCACTGCACCCTAAAATGGGTGACAGAGCATGACTCTATCTCAAATAATAATAATAATAATAACAATAATAATAATCTAGAAGAAAACCTAGGAAGACAGATGTCATGATGGTGTAATAGGAACAGCTTCAGTCTGCAGTTCCCAGTGAGTCCAATGCAGAAGGCGGGTGATTTCTTCATTTCCAAATGAAGTAACCTGTTCATCTCATTTGGACTGGTTAGGCAGTGGTTGTAGATCACGGAGAGGGAGCAGAAGCAGAGTGGGGCATCACCTCACTAGAAAGTGCAAGGGAAAGGGGGCTTCCATCCTTCAGTCAAGGGAAGCTGTGAGAAACTGTGCTATCCAGCCCAGGTACTATGCTTTTCCCATGGTTTTTGCGATCCACAGAACAGGAGATTCCCTCTTCTGTCTACACCATGCGGAAACCGGGTTTGAAGCACAAAACTGGGTGGCCCTTTGAGCAGACACTGAGCTCCTAGCTGCAAAAGTTCTTTTTTATGTTTTCTAAATTTCTTTTGGAAAACTAGTGGCATTTGGAACCCCAGTAAGACAAAACGATTCACTCCCCTGGAAAGGGGGCTAAAGCCAGAGAGCCAATTGTTCTTGCTCAGTGGGTCCCACTTTCATGGAGACAAGCAAGCTAAGAACCACTGGCTTGAAATTCTCACTACCAGCACAGGAGTCTTATGTTAATCTGGAACAATCTAGCTTGGTGAGAAGAGGGGCATCCACCATTACTGAGGCTTGACTAGGCAGTTTTTCCCTGAGAGTGATAAAGAGGCCTGAAAGAACAGACTGGATGAAACTCAACAAAGCATGGCAAAGCAGCTGTGGCCAGACTACCTCTCTAGATTTTTCCTCACCGGGCAGGGCATCTCTGAAAGAAAGCCAGCATCCCCAGGCAGGGGCTTATATATTAAACTTCCATCTCCCTGGGACAAAGCACCTTGGGGAAGGGCAGCTGTTGGCACAGATTCAGTGAACTTAAACACTTCTGCCTACTGGCTCTGAGGAAAGCAGCAAATCCTGACAAGGGGGGGTTCTCCAAGCACAGCACTTGAGCTCTGCTAAGGGGAGAATGCTTCTGCTACTGGGTCCCTAACCCCAGTGTCTCCTGACTGGGAGAGGCCTCCCAACAGGGTTTGATAGACTCCTCATATAAGAGAGATCTAGCTGGCATCAAGCTGGTGCCCTAACAGGATCAAGTTTCCAGAGGAAAAAGCAGGCAGCAATCTTTGCTGTTCTGCAATCTCTGCTGGTAATACCCAGACAAATAGAGTCTGGAATCGACCTCGAACAAACTGCTACTTACCTGCAGAAGAGGGTCCTGACTGTTCAAAGAAAAACTAACAAAAAGAAAGCAACAAAATCACATCCATGTAAAGGACCCCCATAGAAAACACCATCAAATGGTAATCAGCCTCAAAGATCAAAGACAGATAAATCCACTAATACGAGAAAAAAAGCATAAAATGCTGAAAATTTCAAAAATCAGAATGACTGTTCTCCTGCAAGTTATCACAACTCCTCTCCATCAAGGGCACAAAACTGCATGGAGAAAGAGTTTGATGAAATGACAGAGGTAGGCTTCAGAAGGTGGATAATAAATAACTTACCTGAGCTAAAAGTGCATGTTCTAAAGCAATGCCAGGAAGGCATAAAGAAAAGATTAGAGAAAAAAAGAATTAAAAGGAGCAAAAAATGTCTCCAAGAAATATGAGAATATGTGAAAAGAATAAACTTACCATTGATTGAGTTCCTTGAAAGTGATGGGGAGAATGGAACGAAGTTGGAAAACACACTTCAGGGTATTATAAAGGAAAACTTTCCCAACCTAGCATGACAGGCCAACATTCAAATTCCGGAAATACAGAGAACACCACTAACATACTCCTCAAGAAGAGCAACCCCAAGACACAGCATAATCAGATTCTCCAAAGTTGAAAGGCAGGAAAAATTGTTAAGGGCAGCTGGGAAGAAAAGTCAGGTTACCTACAAAGAAAACTCATCAGACTAACTGAATGTTTCTGCAGAAATCCTACAAGCCAGAGGAGAGTGGGGATCAATATTCAACTTTTCTTTTCTAACAGAAAAGAATTTTTAGCCCAAAATATTATATCCAGCAAACTAAGCTTCATAAGCAAATGAGAAATTAAATTCTTTCCAGACAAGCAAATGCTGAGGGATTTTTTCACGACCAGGCCTTCCTTACAAGAGCTCCTGAAGAAAGCACTAAATATGGAAAGTAAAAATTGGGACTAGCCACTGCAAAAACTCACCTAAATATAAAGACCAATGACACTATGAAGAAACAGCATCAACGAATGTGCAAAATAATTAGCTAGCATCATTATGACAGAATCAATTTTACACGCAATAATATTAACCTTAAATGTAAATATGCTAAATGCTCCAATTAAAAGACACAGACTTGCAAATTGGATAAAGAGTCAGGACCCATCAGTGTGCTGTATTCAGGAGACTCATCTTAAGTGCAAAGACACAGATAGGTTTAAAATAAAGGGATGCAGGAATATTTGCCAAGCAAATGAAAAACAAAGAAAAGCAGGGGTTGCAATCCTAGTCTGTGATAAAACAGAGTTCAAACCAACAAAGATCAAACAAACAAAACAAAACAGAGAAGAGCATCACATAATGGTAAAATGATCAAAGCAAAAAGAAGAGCTAACTATACTAAATATATATTCACCCAATTCAGGACACCAGTTTCATAAAGCAAGTTCTTAGAGTCCTACAAAGAGACTTAGACTACCACTCAATCATAGTGGGAGATTTTAACACCCCACTGTCAACATTAGACAGATAAACGAGACAGAAAATTAACAAGAATATTCAGGACTTGAACACAGCTCTGGACCAAGTGAACTTAATAGACATCTACAGAACTCTCCACCCTGAATCAACAGAATATACATTCCTCTGAGGAAGACATAGCACTTATTCTTTTTTTATTGCATTTTAGGTTTTGGGGTACATGTGAAAAATATGCCAGATTATTCTATAGGCACACACATGTCAGTGTGATTTGCTGCCTTCCTCCCCATCACCTATATCTGGCATTTCTCACCACGCTATCTCTTCCCAACTCCCCACCTCCCACCATCCTTTCCCTATTTCCCCTGACAGACCCCAGTATGTGATGCAACTCTCCCTGCATCCATGTGTTCTCATTGCTCAACACACACCTATGAGTGAAAATATACGGTGTTTGATTTTTTGTTTTTGTGGCAGTTTGCTTAGAATGACTATTTCCTGGTCCATCCATGTCCCAGGAACTCATCATTTTTGATGAAACTTACTGAGCTAAAAGAGTTCAAAAATGAACTCATCGTTTTTGATGGCTGCATAGTATACCAAGGTGTATATGTGCCACATTTTCCCCATCCAGTCTATCACTGATGAACATTTGGGTTGGTTCCAGGTCTTTGCTATTGTAAACTGTGCTGCAATGAACATTCGTGTGCATGTGACCTTATAGTAGAACGATTTATATTCCTTTGGATATATAACCAGTAATGGGATTGCTGAGTCAAATGAAATTTCTATGTCTAGGTCCTTGAGGAATCGCCACACTGTCTTCCACAAGGGTTGAACTAATTTACACTCCCACCAGCAGTGTAAAAGTGTTCCTGTTTCTCCACATCCTCTCCAGCATCTGTTGTCTCCAGATTTTTTAATGATCACCATTCTAACTGGTGTGAGATGGTATCTCAATGTAGTTTTGATTTGCATTTCTCTAATGACCAGTGATGAGGAACATTTTTTTATATATTTGTTGACCTCATATATGCCTTCTTTTGTAAAGTGTCTGTTCATATCCTTTGCCCACTTTTGAATGGGTGTTTTTTTTTCTTGTAAATCTGATTTAGTTCTTTATAGATTCTGAATAACAGCCCTTTGTCAGATGGGTAGATTGCAAAAATTATTTTTTCTCATTCTGTTGGTTGCCAATTCACTCTAATGACTGATTCTTTTGCTGTACAGAAGCTGTGGAGTTTGATTAGGTCTCATTTGTCTATTTTGGCTTTTGTTGCCAATGCTTTTGGTGTTTTGGTCATGAAGTCCTTGCCTACGCCTATGTCCTGAATGGTTTTGCCTAGATTTTCTTCTAGGGTTTTTATGTTGTTAGGTCTTATGTTTAAGCCTTTAATTCATCTAGAGTTAATTTTTGTATAAGGCGTCAAGAAGGGGTCCAGTTTCTGCTTTCTGCACATGGCTAGCCAGTTTTCCCAACACCATTTATTAAACAGTAAATTCTTTCCCCATTGCTTATTTTTGTCAGATTTGTCAAAGATCAGATGGTTGTAGATGTGTGGTGTTGCCTCTGAGGCCTCTATTCCATTCCATTGCTTTAAATCTCTGTTTTGGTAACAGTACCATGCTGTCTTGATTACTGTAGTCTTGTAGTATAATTTGAAGTCCAGTATTGTGAAGCCTCTACCTTTGTTCTTTTTGCTTAGAATTGACTCGGCTCTACAGGCTCTCTTTTGGTTCCATATGACTTTTAAGGTGTTGGTTTTTTTTTCAGTTCTGTGAAGAAGGTCATTGGTAGCTTGATGGGGATAGCATTGAATCTATAAATTACTTTGGGCAGTATGGACATTTTCATGATATTGATTCTTTCTAACCAAGAGCAGAGAATGTTTCACCATCTGTTTGTGTCCTTTCTTGTTTCGTTGAGTAGTGGTTTTTAGTTCTCCTTGAAGAGTTTCTTTACATTATTTGTTAGTTGTATTCCTAGGTATTTTATTCTCTTTGTAGCAATTGTGAATGGCAGTTTGCTTTTGTTTTGGCTCTCCTTAAGTCTGTTATTGCTAAATAGGAATGCTTGTGATTTTGGAACATTGATTTTGTATCATGAGCCTTTGCTGAAGTTGCTTATCTGTTTCAGGAGATTTTGGCTGAGACAATGGGGTCCTCCAAAAACGCAATCATGTCATCTGCAAATAGAGACAATTTGGCTTTCTTCTTTCCTAATTGATCACTCTTTATCTCTTTTTCTTGCCTGATTGCTCTGTCTAGAACGTCCAATACTATATTGGATAGGAGTGGTGAGAGAGGGCATCCTTGTTTCATGCCAGATTTCAAAGGGAATTCTTCCAGTTTTTGCCCATTCAGTTTGATATTGGCTGTTGGTTTGTCATAAATAGCTTTTGTTATTTTGAGATATGTTTCATCAATACCTAGTTTATTGAGGGTTTTTAGCAAAAAGCGCTGTTGAATTTTGTCAAAGGTCTTCTTTGCATCAATTGAGATGATCATGTGGTTTCTGTCTTTGGTTCTGTTTATGTGATGAATTACGTGCTGTTGCAGTCTGTTTGCCAGTATTTATTGAATATTTTTGCATCTATGTTCATCATGGATATTGACCTAAGTTTTCTTTTCTTGTAGAGTCTCTGCCAGGTTTTGGTATCAGAATGATGTTGGTCTCCTAAAGTGATTTGAGAAGGATTCCCTGTTTTTGGATTGTTTGGAGTAGTTTCAGAAGGAATGGTACCAGCTCCTCTTTGTTTGTCTGGTAGAGTTCGGCTGTGAAGCAATATGAAGCTGGGATTTTTGGGGTATGCTATTAGTTGCTCCCTCAACTTCAGCCTGGTTATTGCACCATTCAGGGTTTCAAATCCTTCCTGATTTAGGTGTGGGAGGATGGGAGTGTCCAGGAATTTATCCATTTCTTCCAGGATTTATGTGCATAACATTGTGTGTAATAATCTCTGATGATGGTTTGTATTTCTGTGGAATCTTTTGTGATATCCCCTTTATCATTTTTGTTGCATCTATTTGATTATTCTCTCTTTTCTTTTTTATTAATCTGGCTAGTGGTCTGTCTCTTTTGTTGATCTTTTAAAAAAAACCCAGCTCCTGAATTTATTGATTTTTTTGAAGGGTTTTTGTGTCTGTATCTCCTTCAGTTCTGCTCTGATCTTAGTTATTTCTTGTCTTCTGCTAGGTTTTGAGTTTTTTATAATCTAGTTCCTCTAGCTGTTCAATATTAACGATAGGTTGTCAAGTTTAGATCTTTCCTTGTTTCTCATGTGGGCGTTTATTGCTATATGTTTTTGTCTAGCCACCGCTTTAAATGTGTCCCAGAGATTCTGGTATGTTGTTTCTTTATTCTCATTGGTTTCAAAGAACATCTTTCTTTCTACCTTTATTTTGTTGTTTATCCAGCCATCAATAAAGAGTCAGACGTTCAGTTTCCATGAAGCTGTGTGGTTCTCAGTTAGTTTTTGAATTCTGAGTCCTAACTTGATTGCACTGTGGTCTGAGAGACTGTTTTTTATGATTTTCCTTCTTTTGCATTTGCAGAGTAGTGATTTACTTTCAATTATATGGTCAGTTTTATAGTAGGTGTGATGTGGTGCTGAGAAGAATGTATATTCTTTAAATTGGGGTGGAGAATTCTGTAAATGTCTATTAGGTTTGTTTGTTCCAGGTCTGAGTTGAAGTCCTGAATATTCTTGTTAATTTTCTGTCTCGTTGATCTGTCTAATATTGGCAATGGGGTGTTAAAGTCTCCCACTATTATTGTGTGGGAGTCTAAGTCTCTTTGTAGGTCATTAAGAACTTGCTTTTTGTATCTGGGTGCTCCTGTATTGAGTGCATATATAATGTTGCATTGATCCTTTTACCATTATGTAATGTCCCTTTTTTGTCTCTTTGATCTTGTTGGTTTAAAGTCTATTTTATCTGACATGAGAATTGCAATCCTGCTTTTTTTTTGCTATTTGCTCAGTTAATCTTCCTCCATCCCTTTATTTTGAGCCTTTGTGTATCCTTGCATGCAAGATGGGTTCCCTGGATACAGCACACCAATGGGTTTTGGCATGTTTTTCAATTTGCCAGTCTGTGTCTTTTGATTGGGGCATTTAACCTATTTACATTTAGGGTTTATATTGTTATGTGTGAATTTGATTCTGCTATTTTTATGCTAGCTGGCTGTATTGCCCCTTAGTTGATGTAGCTTCTTCATTGTGTCAATGCTTTTTACCATTTGGTATGTTTTTGGAGTGGTTGGTATTGATTGTTCCTTTCTATGTTCAGTGCTTTTTTTCAGAAGGTCATGTAAAGGAGGCCTGATGGTGATGAAATCTCTGAGTAATTGCTTGTTTGTAAAGAATTTTATTTCTCCTTCACTTATGAAGTTTAGTTTGGCTGGATATGTAATTCTGGGTTGAAAGTTTTTTCTTTAAATATTTTAAATATTGGCCAACATTCTCTTCTGGCTGTTAAGGTTTCTGTCAAGAGATCTGCCGTGAGTCTGATTGGCTTCCCTTTGTGGGTAACCCGACCTTTCTCTTTGACTGCCATTAGCATTTTCTCCTTCATTTCAATCCTGGTGAATCTGACGATTATGTGCCTTGGGGTTGCTCTTCTTGATGAATATCTTTGTAGTGTTCTCTGTATTTCCTAGACTTGATTATTGGCTTGCCTAGCTAGGTTGAGGATGTTTTCCTGAATAATATACTAAAGACCATTTTCTAGCTTGGATTCATTCTCTCTGTCACATTCAGGTACACCTATCATACGTAGATTAGGTCTTTTCACATAGTCCCATATTTCTAGGAGATTTTGTTCATCACTTTTTATTCTCTTTTCTCTAATTTTGCCTTCTCATTTTATTTCATTGAGTTGATCTTCAACCTCTGATATCCTTTCATCTGCTTGGTCAATTCAAATGTTAAAACTTCTGTTTGCTTTGTGACGTTCCTGTGTTGCATTTTTCAGCTCCATCAATTCACTTATATTCTTTGCTAAGTTGTTTATTCTCTTTCACATTTCATCAAACCTTTTTTTCAAAGTTCTTAGTTTCTTTGCATTGGGAGAATATATTCTCTTAGCTCACACAAGTTTCTTATTACTCACCTACTGAAGCCTGTTTCTGTCAATTCATCAGACTCATTCTCTATCCAGCCTTGATTTCTTGCTGGTGAGGAGTTTTGATACCTTGTAGGAGGAGAGACATTCTGGTTTAGGGTGTTTTCATTCTTTTTGCACTGGTTTCTTCCCATCTTTGTGTATTTATCTACCTGTTGTCTTTGTAGTTGTTTACTTTCAGATGGGGTCTCTGAGTGGATGTCCTGTTTGTTCTGATGATGTTATTTCTTTCTGTTTGTTCGTTACCCTTCTACCAGTCAGGCCCCTCTGCTGTAGGACTGCTGAGGTACACTCCAGGCCCTGCTTGCCTGGGGATTACCTGCAGCAGCTGCAGCATAGTAAGAATTGCTGCCAGTTTCTTCTTCTGCTGTCTTTGTCTCAGAAGGATACCTGTCAGATGTTAGTCTGAGCTCTCCTTTATGAGGTGACTCTTTGGATATACAGGGGTCAGGAAGCTGCTTGAAGAGACAGTCTGTCCTTTATAGGAGCTCAATTGCTGAGCTGTGAGCTCCATTTTTCCATTCAGAACTGCTTGGTAGGTACATTGAAGTCTGCTGCAGCAGAACTCATAGATGCCTTTTTTTCCCCCAGATGCTCTGTTCTAGGGAGTTAGGGCTTTATTTATAAGTTGATGTCATTCTGCTACCTACTTTTAGGGCTGCCCTGCACAGCGAGGAGGCACCTAGTCACAGTCTGCCTGCAGAGGGTTTGCTGAGCTGCTGCAGGCTCTGCCCAGCTGCGTTGTGACCTCCGCTGCAGTTCTGTTTATAGGGGCATAGTTAGAACTGCCTCAGCAATGGTGGCCCACATCTCTAATGGGAGACTCTCTCTATAATGGCATAGTGCCTTGGCAATGGGAGGCTGCCTCAGCAATGGCGGACTACCTTAGTTGTGGTGGAATGCCTTGGTAATGGCAGATGCTCCTCCATCACAGAGCTGGACCATCCCAGGTTCAGCTGTGCTTGCTGTGAATCTCTCAATCCAGAGCATTTTAGATTGCTGTTTTGTGGGTGTGGGACCAGCTGAGCCTGATCACCTAGATCCCTGTCTCAGACCCCCCTTTTCAGTTTTATGGACCTGTCCCTCTCCCAGGCATTCCAGTCACCAGTTGAAACCATGCCCAGATTTATGTGATTTCTCGTGTGTAGACCTGCTGCACTGGTTGAAACAGCTGCTGGAAACTCATGATGCTTTCTTCTCCTGGGAACCTCCTGGTCTGGCTTTCTGTTTCAGTCCCTTTTTTTCAGTTGAATGAGTGACTCTATCTCCCAGGTGTTCCAGTCATCTGTTGAAAAGGTGCCGGATCTGTGTGATTTCCCATGTGACAACCCACTGTGCCAGCTGAAACAGCCATGTGGAGATTTGTGGTGCTTTTTTGCCTGGGAATCTCCTGGCCTGGCTCCCAGTTTCAGTCCACTTTTTATTATTTAAATGGGTGACTCTGTTTCCCAAGAGCTCCAATCACCAGCTAAAATGGCACCTGGACCCATGTATTTTGTGTGGAGACCCACCAGGCCAGCCAAGACAGCCACACTGATGACCAGTGGGGCTCCTCCAACTGGGAATCTCCTGGTCTGTGGACAATAAAAATCCGTGCAGAAATACAATGTCTACTCATCCTCCATGCTTTCACTGGGAACTGCAATCTGGAACTGCTCCTTATTAGCCATTTTTCACATAGCACTTATTCTAAAATCGATCACATAATTGTGTGTAAAACACTCTTCAGCAAATGCAAAATAATGGAATTCATAACAAATTCTCACAGACAAAAACAGTGCAATCAAACTAAAACTCAGTATTAAGAACCTCAGTAAAAATTACAGAAGTATGTGGAAACTGAACAACGTGTTCCTGAATGACTACTGGGTAAAGGACAAAATTAAGGCTAAAATAAGTAAGTTTTTTGAAACCAATAAAAACAAAGACAAAACATACCAGAATTTCTGGGACACAGCTAAAGCAGTGGGTAGGGGAAAATTTATAGCAATAAATGCTCATAGCAGAAAGCCAGAAAGATCTAAAATCAACACCCTAACATCACAATTATAAGAACTAGAGAAAAAAGAGCAAGAAAATTTAAAAACAATCAGAAGACAAGGAATAACTAATATCAGAGCAGAACTGAAAGAGATAAATACACACAATACTCTTCCAAAAAAATTAAAGAATCCAGGAGGTGGTTTTTCAAAAATATGAGCAATATAAATAAACAACTTGCCAGACTAATAGCAAAGAAAAGAGAGAAGAATCAAATAGGCACAATAAAAAGATGATTAAATGAATATCACCAGTGATCTCACAGAAATACACACTACCATCAGAGAATACTATAAATACCTCAATGAAAATAAACTAGAAAATCTAGAAGAAATGGACACATTTTTGGAAACATACACCCTCCCAAGACTAACCCATAAAGAAGTCTAATCCCTGAATAGACCAATAACATGTTCTGAAATTGAGGCAGTAATTAATAGCCTACCAACCAAAAAAGAAGCCCAGGACCAGATGGATTCACATCCAGATTCTACTAGATGTGTGAGAAAGAGCTGGTAATATTCTTTCTAAACTATTTCAAATACACACAAAAAGGGACTCTGTCCAACTCATTTCACAAGGCCAGCATCATCTTGATTCCAAAACCTGGCAAAGTCACAAGAAAAACAGAAAATATCAGGCCAATGTTTCTTGTAAACATTTATGCAAACTTTCTCAATAAAATACTGGCAAACAGAATCCAGAAACATATCAAAAAAACTTATCTACCACGAGCAAGTCAGCTTCATTCCTGTGAGGCAAGGCTTATTCAACATACGCAAATCAATGAATGTAATCCATCATGTAAACAGAACCAATAAAAATATGATTATCTCAATAGATGAAGAAAAGTACTTTGATAGAATTTAGAACTTCTTCATGCTAAAAACTCACAATAAACTAGGTATTGATGGAGATATCTCAAAATAATAAGAGCCACTTATGACAAACCCACAGCCAATCTCATACCAAATGGCAAAAGCTGGAAGCATTTTCTTGAATAACTGGCACAACACAAGGATGCCCTCTCTCACTACTTCTATTAGGCATAGTATTGGAAGCTCAATCAGGGAAATCAGGCAAAGGAAAGAAATAAAGTTATTCAAATAGAAAAAGAAGAAGTCAAATTGCCTCCGTATGCAGTTGACATAATTTTATATTTAGAAAACCCCACTGTCTCAGCCTAAAAACTATTTAAGCTGATAAGGAATTTCATCAGCATCTCAGGATATGAAATCAATGTTCAAAAATCACAAGGATTCCTATACACCAAAAATAGACAAAGAGCCAAATCATGACTGCACTCCCATTCACAATTGCTACAAAGAAAATCAAGAAATCCAGTAATACAACTTAAAAGGAAAATAAAAAACCTTTTCAAGGAGAACTACCAACCACTGCTCAAGGAAATAAGAGAGGAACAAACAAACGAAAAAAAAATATTCCATGCTCATGGATAGGAAGAATGAATATCGTGAAAATGGCCATAATGCCCGAAGTAATTTATAGATTCAGTGCTATCCTCGTAAAAATACCATTGGCTTTTTTCACATAACTAGAAAAAAAACTAATTAAAATTTTATATGAAATCAAAATGAAGCCTGTATAGCCATGACAATCCGAAGCAAAAAGAGCAAAGTTGGGGTCACCATGCTACCTGAGTTTTAAGTACGCGACAAGGCTACAGTAACAAAAACACCATGGTACTGGCACCAAAACAGATACATAGAAGCATGAAGCAAAACAGAGGCCACAGAAATAACACCAAAAATCTACAACCATCTAATTATTGACAAACCTGACAAAAAAAAGCAATCCTCAGAAATAACACCACACGTCTACAACCGTCTAATTATTTAGAAATCTGACAAAAAGAAGCAGTGAGAAAATAATTACCTATTTAATAAACAGTGCTGGGAAAACTGGCTAAGGAGTTACTTCTCAAAAAAGATATTTACGTGGTCAACAAACATAAAAAAAGCTCATCATCACTGGTCATTAGAGAAATGCAAATGAAAACCAAAATAAGATATCTCACACCAGTTTTTTTTTTTGCCAGTTAATGTACATTTATTTTATTATTATTTTATTTTTTAAAATATTTCTTTTATTTATTTATTTATTTTTTTTCTTTTCTTTTTATTGCATTTTAGGTTTTGGGGTACATGTGCAGAACATGCAAGATAGTTCTATAGGTACACATGTGTCAGTGTGTTTTGCTGCCTTCTGCCCCTTCACCCATATTTGGCATTTCTCCCCATGCCATTCCTCCCCTGCTCCCCCCACCGCTGTCCCTCCCTTATTTCCCACAATAGACCTCAGTGTGTAGTACTCCCTTCCCTGTGTCCTCATTGTTCATCACCCGCCTATGAGTGAGTATATATGGTGTTTCACTATCTGTTCTTGTGTCAATTTGCTGAGAATGATGTTCTCCAGATTAATCCATGTCCCTACAAAGGACGTGAACTCATCATTTTTGATTGCTGCCTAATATTCCATGGTGTATATATGCCACATTTTCCCAGTCCAGTCTATCATGGATGGGCATTTGGGTTGGTTCCAGGTCTTTGTTATTGTAAACTGTGCTGCAATGAACATTCGTGTGCATGTGCCCTTATAGTAGAACGATTTATAGTCCCTGGATATATACCCAGTAATGGGATTGCTGTGTCAAATGGAATTTCTATTTCTAGGTCCTTGAGGAATTGCCACACTGTCTTCCACAATGGTTGAACTAACTTACACTCCAGAAAGCAGTGTAAAAGTGTTCCTATTTCTATGCATCCTCTCCAGCATCTATTGTCTCCAGATATTTTAATGAACGACATTCTAACTGGCATGAGATGGTACCTCAATGTGGTTTTGATTTGCATCTCTCTAATGACCAGTGATGATGAGCATTTTTTCATATGTTTGTTGGCCTCTTCCATGTCTTCTATTGTAAAGTGTCTGCTCATATCTTTTGCCCATTCTTGGATGGGTTTCTTTGCTTTTTCTTGTAAATCTGTTTGAGTTCTTTGTAAATTCTGGATATCAGCCCTTTGTCAGACGGGTAAACTGCAAATCTTTTTCCCTTTCTGTTGGTTGCCGATTCACTCTAGTGACTGTTTCTTTTGGCGTGCAGAAGCTGTGGAATTTGACTAGGTCCCATTTGTCTATTTTGGCTTTTGTTGCCAATGCTTTTGGTGTTTTGGTCATGAAGTCCTTGCCTACTCCTATGTCCTGAATGGTTTTGCCTAGATTTTCTTCTAGGGTTTTTGTGGTGCCTGGTCTTATGTTTAAGTCTTTAATCCATCTGGAGTTAATTTTAGTGTAAGGTGTCAGGAAGGGGTCCAGTTTCTGCTTTCTGCACATGGCTAGCCAGATTTCCCCACACCATTTATTAAACAGGGAATCCTTTCCCCATTGCTTGT
>CM052670.1:49921450-49935927 GCA_028533165.1 Leontopithecus rosalia
CATTTTCACGATATTGATTCTTTCTAACCATGAACATGGAATGTTTCTCCATCTGTTTGTGTCCTCTCTTATTTCATTGAGCAGTGGTTTGTAGTTTTCCTTGAAGAGGTCCCTTACGTTCCATGTAAGTTGTATTGCTAGGTATTTTATTCTTTTTGTAGCAATTGTGAATGGCAGTTCATTCCTGATTTCGCTCTCTTTCAGTCTGTTATTAGTGTACAGGAATGCTTGTGATTTTTGCACATTGATTTTATATTCTGAGACTGCTGAAGTTGCTTATCAGTTTCAGGTGTATTTGGGCTGAGACGATAGGGTCTTCTAGATATACTATCATGTCATCTCAAAGTAGAGACAATTTGGCTTCCTCCTTTCCTATTTGAATACCCTTTATTTCTTTTTCTTGCCTGATTGCTCTGGCTAGAAATTCCAGTACTATATTGAATAGGAGTGGTGAGAGGGGGCATCCTTGTCTGGTGCTGGATTTCAAAGGGAATGCTTTCAGTTTTTGCCCATTCAGAATGATATTGGTTGTAGTTATGTCATAAATAGCTTTTATTGCTTTGAGATACGTTCCATCAATACCGAGTTTTTTGAGGGTTTTTAGCATAAAGGGCTGTTGAATTTTGTCAAAGGCTTTCACTGAGTCGATTGAGATGATCATGTGCTTTTTGTTTTTGGTTCTGTTTATGTGGTGAATTATGTTTATAGACTTGCGTATGTTGAACCAGCCTTGCATCCCTGGGATGAATCCTACTTGATCATGATGGATAAGCTTTTTAATATGCTGTTGCAATCGGCTTGCCAATATTTTATTTAAGATTTTTGCTTCTATGTTCATCATGGATATTGGCCTGAAGTTTTCTTTTCTTGTAGAGTTTTGCCAGGTTTTGGTATCAGGATGACGTTGGTCTCATAAAATGAGTTGGGAGAGACTCCTTCTTTTTGGATTATTTGGAATAGTTTCAGAAGGAATGGTACCAGTTCCTCTTTGTGTGTCTGGTAGAATTTGGATGTGATCACATCTGGACCTGGGCTTTTTTTGTGTGGTAGGCTTTTAATTGCTGCCTGGACTTCAGACCTTGTTATTGGTCTATTCATAGTTTTCGCTTCCTCCTAGTTTAGGCTTGGTAGGACACAGGTGTCTAGGAATTTATCCGTTTCTTCCAGTTTTACTAGTGTGTGTGCATAGAGTTGTTTGTAATATTCTCTGTTGATGCTTTGAATTTCTTTGGAGTCTGTGGTGATTTCCCCTTTAGCGTTTTTTATTGCGTCTATTTGATTGTTCTCTCTCTTCTTTTTTATCAGTCTGGCTAGTGGTTTGTCTATTTTGTTGATCTTTTTAAATGTCAAGGCAAAATAAAAACATTTGTACATAAACTAAAACTAAAAGAGAATTTGTTGCTAGAATGCCATCCTTACAAGAAATACTACAGGAAGTTTGTCTAGTAAAGGTAATTAGAAAAGTCATTATATCTGAAAATTTATTCTTTTTTCTCTTGGTTTTAAAAATATTAGTACCAAACAACAATTACAAAATGGTATGTATTGAATTATATATAAATGTGATATATATATGACAGCAATAGTACAAAGGAATGGAGAAGGAATAAACCTATATTGTAGCAAAAAAATAATATCCAGCCATAACTCAAATCAAAAAATGTAGTGAAGCATACCAGAAATGGTAAACAGGTTAATGTGAAAGACTACAAATGCATTTGTTTCTTGTTTCTTAGCTTCTTTCATACACAGGCACAGATACACACAAATACATACATTATATAAATCAAATGCTATAACACTCTATTGTGTATATATATATATATATATATGTATATATCTCCACACTCACATAGTATATATAATTATAACAGAAAATGACCAGAAAATGCAGCTATATTGAAGCAAAACTTCTTGTATTTTACTGTGAATTAGTTTATAGATTCTGACAAGTTAAGATGGCTGTTTTTTTCTTTATATGTACTTTTATTATGAACAATTACATTTTACAGAACCACTGGGTTTTTCCTTAGAAACCCAAAGATATGTTTCTTAAAAGTTTTCAGCTGCGACCCAGAGTAATGGCTGTTTTAATCCATAAAGTAGTCCATAAATATAGCTCAAAATATGGCTTAAAACCTCAAAACTAATTAAAATAATATACTAAAAAATTATATATATATATATATATATATATATCAAAAGGTAGTAAAAAGGGAACAAAGACACATGAGGCCTATAGAAAACACGTAGCAAATCTATATAAATACAACAATTTAAGTAATAACATTAAATATGAATGAAAGGAACATTCCAATGATCTTTGATGTTTTTCCAGGCTGGGTACAAAACATCAAGAATCAACAGTATGCTATATACAAAGGACACAGTTAAGAAATAAATAGATTGAAACTGAAATGATGGGAAGATATTTTCTATCTATTATTTTCCTCATTTGAGATATTGGGAAGCACTCAGCAGTCTCCACAGAGTGTATATGCACAGGCTTCTATTGAAAAGCAAAACATAGTGCAGTGAAAGTATAGCAATGCAGGCAAGCATTAATCATGTGAAATGAAGAGATAGCAGGTAACCATTGTGGATGTAGTGTTGATTCCATAATGCAAGCTTCCCATGAGCCCTAATCACATCACAGATCATGCTGAATCTGGAGCTTTAATAATCAAGATTTGTACAAGGAATCTTGGCTAACAGAGAGAGAGTCTCAAAGACAAGCTCTCAAGGGGTGGTTTTCTTACTGCTATTGTTGTTGTTGTTGATGATGATTTTTTGTCACCTTTGACACATAATTAAAATACACTTACTAAAAATCATCCCGTGTAGTATTGCCAGAGAGGAACAGCTTTGGAGTGCAGTCCCCAGTGAGAACAATGCAGATGGTGAGTGATCAACACATTTGCAATGATTTATTAGTACACATAGACCATTACCAAGGCAGTACACCATTACTGAGGCAGTTCACCATTACTGAGACAGACCATCATTACCGAGGCAGTTCTAACTATACTTCTATAAACAAAACAAAAAGAAAGTTCACACAGCAGCAGGGCAGAGCCCATGGCAGCTCAGCCACACCTCTGCTGGCAGACTGTGACTAGGCTACCTCCTCGCTCGGCGGGGCATCTCTGAAAAATGGCAGCAGCATGTTACGAACTTATCAATAAAACCCCACCTTCCCAGGACAGAGCACATGATAAAAAAGATGGCTATGAGTTCCACTGCAGTACATTTAACATATCTGCCCTGTTGCTCTGAATGGAATAATGGAGCTCAAAGCTCAGCACTTGAGCTTTGATAAGGGACAAACTGTCTCCTCAAGCAGCTCCCCAACACCTGGATATACAAAGTGATGCCTCATAAAACACAGCTCAGGCTGACATATGGCAGATATCCCTCTGGGATGAAGATAGCTGAATAAGAAACTGCAGAAACCCTTACTGTTCTGCAGCTGCCATAGGTGATCTCCAGGCAAGCAGGGTCTGGAGTGGACCTCCAGCAGTCCTACAGCAGAGGGACCTGACTGTTAGAAGAAAAACTAAAAAACAGAAATAAATAACTTCATCATCAACAAAAAGGACATCCACTTAAAGACCCCATCACAATATCACCAACTACAAAGACCATAGGTAGGTACATCCACAAAGATGGGAAGAAATCAATGCATACAAAATGAAAACACCCCAAACCAGAACACTCTCCTCCTCCAAAACATCACAACTCCTCATCAACAAGGAAACAAAACTGGATGCAGAATGAGTCTGATGAATTGACAGAAACAGGCTTCAGAAGGTGGGTAATAATAAATTTTTCTGAGCTAAAATAATGTGTCCTAACTCAATGCAACGAAATTAAGAACATTGAAAAAAGGTTTGAGGAAATGCTAACAAGAATAAACTGCTTAGAGAAGAACATAAATGACCTGATGGAGCTGAAAAACACAACATGAGAACTTTGTGGATCATACACAAGTTTCAATAGCTGAATAGACCAAACAGAAGAAAGGGTTTGAGAGATTGAAGACAAACTCAATAAAATAAAATGAGAAGACAAGATTAAAGAAAAAAGAGTGAAAAGAAATGAACAAAGCCTCCAATAAATATGGGACTATATGAAAAGACCTAATCTACGTTTGATAGTTGTACCTGAATGTGATGGAGAGAATGACTCCAGTCTGGAAAACTCTTCAGGATATTATCCAAGAGAATGTCCCCAGCCTAGCAGAGCAGGCCAATATTCAAGTCCAGGAAATAGAGAGATCACCACAAAGATATTCCTCAAGAAGAGCAACCCCCAGGCACGTAATCATCAGATTCACCATGGATGAAATGAAGGCTAAAATGCTAAGGACAGCCAGAGAGAAAGTTCGGCTTACCCACAAGGTGAAGCCCATCAGACTCACAGTGGGCCTCTTGGCAAAAACCCTACAGCCAGAAGAGAGTGGGGGCCAATATTCAACATCCTTAAAAACACATGGACACAGGGAAGGGAGTACCACACACTGAGGTCTATTGGGGGAAATAGGGGAGGGACAGCAGGTGGGGGAGTGGGGGAGGGATGGCATGGGGAGAAGTGCCAAATATGGGTGAAGGGGCAGAAGGCAGCAAAACACACTGCCACGTGTGTACCTATGCAACTATCTTGCATGTTCTGCACATGTACCCCAAAACCTAAAACGCAATAAAAATTAAAAAAAAAAAATAAAAGAACTTTCAACCCAGAATTTCATATCCAGTCAAACTAAGCTTCAAAAGCGAAGCAGAAATAAAATGCTTTAGGAGTAAGAAATTGCTGAGAGAGTTCATCATCACCAGGCCTGCCTTACAATAATTCCTGAAAGAAGCACTAAACATAGAAAGGAAAAACCAGTACCAGCCACTCCAAAAATGTACCAAATAGTAAAGAGAACCAACACAATAAAGAAACTGTTCAATTAATGGGCAAAACAGCCAGCTAGCATCAAAATGGCAGGATCAAATTTATACATAACAATATTAATCTTAAATGTAAATGGGCTAAATGCCCCAAATCATAAGACAAAGACGGTCAAATTGGATAAAATTTCAAGATGCATTTTTGTGCTGTATCCAGAAAACACATCACACATGCAAGGATACACATAGGCTTAATATAAAGGGATGGCAGAAGATCTACCAAGCAAATGGAGAGCTAAAAAAGCAGGAGTTGCAATCCTAGTCTCTGGTAAAGTAGACTTTAGACCAACAAAGATCAAAACAGACAAAGAAGGGTTACATAATGGTAAAAGGATCAATGCAACAGGAAGAGTTAATTATCCTAAACATATACGCTCCCAATATAGGAGCACCCAAATACATAAGGCAAGTTTTTAATGACTTACAAAGAGACTTAGACTCCCACACAATTATAGTGAAAGACTTTAACACTCCAATGTCAATACTAGACAGATCAACGAGACAGAAAATTAACAAGGATATCCAGGACTTAAATTCAGATCTGGGCCACACAAAACTAATAGACATCTTCAGAACTCTCCACCCCAAATCCACAGAATATACATTTTTCTCAGCACGACATCACAGGTACTCTAAAATTGACCACATAATTGGAAGTAGATCACTCCTCAGCAAATGCAAAAGAATGGAAATTATAGCAAACAGTCTCTCAGAACACAGTGCAATCAAATTAGAACTCAGGATTAAGAAACTGACTCAGAATCACACAACTTCAGGGAAACTGAACAACTGGATCTTGAATGCTAACTGGATAAATGATGAAATGAAGGTAGAAATAAAGATGTACATTGAAACTAATGAAAACGAAGACACAACATACCACACTCTCTGGGAGACATTTAAAGCAGTGCGTAGAGGAAAATATATAGCAATAAATACCCACATGGGAGGCAAGGAAAAACCTAAAATCGACACCCTATCATCAAAATTGAAAAAGCTAAAGGAGCAAGATCAAAAAAAGTCAAAATCTAGCAGAAGACAAGAAATAACTAAGATCAGAGCAGAACTGAAAGAGATAGAGACACAAAAAAACCTTCAAAAATTAATAAATCCAGGAGCAGGTTTTTTGTAAAGATCAGCAAGATAGAGAGACCACTAGCCAGATTAATAAAAAAGAAAAGGGAGAAGAATCATACAGATGCAATAAAAAATAATAAAGCAGACATTGCCACCGATTTCACAGAAATAGAACCTACCATCATAGATTCCTACAAACATCTCTATACACATTAACTCGTAAACCTGGAAGAAATGAATAAATTCCTGGGCACTTGCACCCTCCCATGTCAAACCAGGAATGAGTCAAAACCCTGAATAGACCAATAACAAGGGGTGAAATTGAGGCAGCAATTAACAGCTTACCAACTAAAAGCAGCCCAGTTCACAGTCAAATTCTAGCAGACATACCACGAGGAGCTGGTACAACTCCTGAAACTATTTCAAACAATCCAAAGAGAGGGAATCCTTCCCATATCATTTTATGAGACCAACATCATTCTGATACAAAGACCTGGCAGAGACTCAACAAAAAAAGAAAACTTCAGGCCAATATTCATGATGAACATAGATACAAATATCTTCAGTAAAATACTGGCAAGCTGATTGCAAGAGCACATCAAAAAGCTTATCCATCACAATCAAGTCGGCTTCATTCTGGGGATGCAAGGTACAACATACGGTAGTCTATAAAGGTAATCCACCACATGAAAAGAACCAAAGACAAAAACCACATAATCATCTCAATAAATGCAGAGAAAGCCTTTGACAAAATTCAACAGCCCGTTATGCTAAAAACTCTCAATAAACTCGGTATGAATGGAATGTATCTGAAAATAATAAAAGCTATTTATAACAAACCTACAGCCAATATCATACTGAATGGGCAAAAACTGGAAGCATTCCCTTTGAAATCTGGCACTAGACAAGGATGTCCTCTCTCACCACTCCTATTCAATACAGTATTGGAAGTTCTAGCCAGAGCAATCATGCAAGAAAAAGAAATAAATGGTATTCAATTAGGAAAGGAAGGAGTCAAATTGTCTCTATTTGCAGATGATATGATTGTATATTTGGAAGATCCCATATTCTCAGCCCAAAATCTCACGAAACTGATAAGCAACTTCAGCAAATTTTCAGGATACAAAATCAATGTGAAGAAATTACAAGCATTCTTATACACCAATAACAGACTGAAGGAGAGCCAAATAAAGAATGACCTGCCATTCACAATTGCTAAAAAGAGAATAATATTTCTAGGAATACAACTAAAGAAGGATGTAAAGGACCTCTTCAAGGAGAACTACAAACTACTGCTCAGGGAAATAAGAGAGGACACAAACAGATTGAAAAACATTCTATGCTCATTGATATAAATAATCAATATTGTGAAAATGACCATACCGCCCAAAGTAATTTATAGATTCAATGCTATCCTCATCAAACTACTTATGATCCTCCTCACAGAAATGGAAAAAACACCTTAATCTTCATATGGAACTAAAAGAGAGCCTGCATAGCCAAGAAAATTCTAAGCAAAAAGAACAAAGCGGGAGGCATCACACTATCTGACTTCAAAGTATACTACAAGGCTACAGTAATCAAAACAGCATAGTCCTGGTATCAAAGCAAAGGTATAGACCAATGGAACAGACCAAAGGCCTTGGAGGCGATGCCACACATCTACAACCAACTGATCTTTCGCAAACTGGACAAAAACAAGCAATGAAGAAAGGATTCCCTGTTTAAAGATGGTGTTGGGAAAACTGGCTAGCCATGTCAATAAAGCAGAAACTGGACATCTTTCTGACACCTTATACGAAAATTAACTCCAGATGGATTAAAGACTTAAACATAAGACCTAACACCATAAAAGCCCTAGAAGAAAACCTAGGTAAAACCATTCAGGACATGGGCATATGCAGTCTTCATGACTAAAACACCGAAAGCATTGGCAACAAAAGCCAAAATAGACAAATGGAATCTAATGAAACTCCAGAGCTTCTGTACAGTAAAAGAAATAATCAGTAGAGTCAGCCAGTGACCAACAGAATGGGATAAGAATTTTGCAGTCTATCCGTCAAAGGCTAACATCTGGAATCTACAAAGAACTAAAACAGATTTACAACAAACAAACAAACAAACCCATTCAAAAGTGGGAAAAGGATATGAACTGACACTTTTTTAAAAAAGATATGTATAAGGCCATCAAACATATGAAAAAATGCTCATCATCACTGGTCATTAGAGAAATGAAAATCAAAATTACATTGAGATACCATCTCACGCCAGTTGGAATGGTGGTCATTAAAAAATCAGGAGACAACAATTGCTGGAGAGGATATGGAGAAATAGGAACACTTTTTACTGTTAGTGGGAGTGTAAATTAGTTGAATCATTGTGGAAGATTCCTCAATGTGTGGCGATTCCTCAAGGACCTAGAAATAGAAATTCCATTTGACCCTGCAATTTCATTACTGAGTATATATCCAAAGAATTAGAAATCATTCCATTATAAAGACACATGCACACGTATGTTTATTGTGGCACTGTGTACAATAGCAAAGACCTGGAACCAACTCAAATGCCCAGACCATCAATGATAGAGTGGATAAAGAAAATGTGGCACATATATACCATGGAATTCTGCACAGCCATAAAAAACAATGAGTTCGTGTCTTTTGTAGGAACTTGGATTAATCTCGAACCCATCATTCTGAGCAAGCTGACACAGGAACAGAAAATCAAATACTGTGTGTTCTCAGTTCTAGACAGGTGTTGAACAATGAGAACACATGGACAATGGGAGGGAAGCATCATGCACAGGGGCATGCTGAGGGGGAATGGGGAGGGTCAGCGGGGTGTAGGGAGGTTGTGGATGGATAACATGGGGAGAAATGCCAGGTATAGGTGACGGGGGATGGAGGTAGCAAACCACATTGCCATGTATGTACCTATGCAGCAATCTTGCATGTTCTGCAGATGTTCCCAAGAACCTAAACTGCAATTGTATATATATATATATTTACACATATGTATATATGTACACACACACACACACACACACTTGCCAAATCTGTATCAGACTATCATTAAATAAGTTTAATCTTGGGCCAGATGTCAAAACTCAGCATTTTGGGACACCTAAGCAGAAGTGTCTCCTGTGGCCAGGAGTTTAACCCTACTCTGGGAAACATAGTGAGATCATGTTTTTGCAAATACCTTTTTAAAAACTATCCAAGGGTTGTGGTATGTCCCTATAGTTTTAGCTAGTCAGGAGTCTGAGAGTGCAGGATTCGTTGAGCCTGGGAGGTCGAGACTGCAGCAAGCTGTAATCACATAACTACACTCCAGCCTGGGCAACAGCGTGAGACCCTTTCTCAAACAAACAAAGAAAAAAGACTCTGAGATTGCCAGGGCCATTATAAATGACTATGATAAATTATATTGTCTTTTCTTGGCCAAGAATCGAAAAGCAAGACATCTAGGTAATCCTGGACATAATAATATAGTATTTTCAGGTCAGGTGTAAATCAATACTATATTTACACCATTCAAACAGAAATGATAACAGAGCTGCAGTGACTATACTCACAACAACAAGAGAAGACCACAAAATTTACTGTATCTCTGGTAAAGAGGAATAATAAAAGGGTAAATATGTGTAGGACTCTATATGATATATCAATGAAAGGGCCAATAAAAGGAAGATAAATCAATTATAATTGAATATAGAAAAGTTACGTCAGCAATATTGTAGAATAAGAGGTCATAGTTTCCATCTCTTCATAGAAACAGTAATTTAACAGCCATCCATGGATAAAATCTCTTTATCAAAACTCTAGAATTTAAGTCAATCCCTATGGTAGAGCAGTGGAACACATAATGAGAAAAGTTGCATCAAGCAGGGTAACAACAGTTTCACTTTACCTATTTCATCCTTTGAAGAGTGAGTATCCAACTATCCCAGCATTAAAGCAAACTACCTGAGAGGCCTGCTTGTGTGCAATCTTACCAGGAATGCTTAGGGTATCATCATGCTAGATTGACTGGCAGTATATGAGAACACAGAAAAGAGCTGGGAGCTGAGGGCTGTCAATAATCAACACAAGTATTTTATCAGCAGGCCCACCTGCATGAAAATGCAAGCATGAATTCTGCCCATCGATGGTCCTCAGGTCTAACTGGACATGGTCACTGATAACATGTCTGCCTGCTCACAGAACCCAGCATCAGGTCTGCCCCCAAACAGATGCAGATTGAAGGTCTAACCATAGACCCAGGAAGAAGACCCACCTGTAGACCTTACCAACTGACCATTCAGAATCTCTGGCTGGACTAACAGGTGAAGGAATTTTCTTCCCAAAAATATTATGCAAATACTAGAAGAGGATGCTGCTTATTTTAGTGACAAGACATTTATACAGGCTAAAGATTCACAAAGAATCCAGAAAAATGACATCACCAAAGGAACAAAAAATGGTACCACCGATGGATCCAAATATTACTCATTAATGAACTGAAAAGAATCCAAAAACTTTAAAATATTATTAAAATATTTTTCAGTAATGAACCCAAAAAGAAGATATTATTATAATTAGTTATCTAAGAGAAGTTAAGTGACCTACAAAAGAACACAGATACATTAAATTAATCAGGAAACTACATCATAACAAAATAATAAATTAACAAATAAACAGAAACCATAAAAACAAGACAAACATGAATTCTGTAATTGGAGAATACAATGAATGAATTGAAAAATTTCATTGTAATATTCAACAACAGATTATATCAAATACAGTAAATAATCAGGGGACTAAGGAGAAATGTCAACTAAAATAATCTAGTCAGAAGAACAAAAAGAAAAAAAAAAGAAGAATGAAGAAATTTAATGGAACTCATGAAACATCAAGAAAGAAGGAAATACATACACTGCAAAAGTTCAGGAAAAACAGGAGAGAAGCAATAAAGAAGATAAAAAGCTTCCTCATACTCAAGGAGGTCTATTGTTTATTGTTTATTTCCCTGTCAGCTTCCAGATGCAGACTAGTTAGAAGCTTTTACACTGCTGATGGGAGTGTAAATTAGTTCAACCATTGTGGAAGACAATGTGGTGACTCCTCAAGGATCTCAAAATAAAAATTTCATTTAACCCAGCAATCCCATTACTGGGTATATATCCAGAGGATTATAAATAGTTCTACTATAAGGACACATGCACACAAATGTTCATTGCAGCACTGTTTACAATAGCAAAGACCTGGAACCAACCCAAATGCCCATCCATGATAGACTGGACTGGGAAAATGTGGCACATATACACCATGGAATACTATGCAGCCATCAAAAACGATGAGTTTGTGTCCTTTGTAGGGACATGGATGAACCTGGAGACCATCATTCTCAGCAAATTGACACAAGAACAGAAAATGAAATATTGCATGTTCTCACTCATAGGTCGGTGTTGAACAATGAGAACACATGGACACAGGGAGGGGAGCACTACACACTGGGGTCTGTTGGGACAAATAGGGGAGGGACAGCAGGGGGTGGGGAGTTGGAGAGAGACAGCATGGGGAGAAATGCCAGATATAGGTGAAGGGGAGGAAGGCAGAAAATTACACTGCCATGTATGTACCTATGCAACTATCTTGCATGTTCTTCACATGTACCCCAAAACGTAAAATGCAATAAAAAAAAGAAGCTTGACTCACAGAAAGCAGTTGAAAAAGTGTGCATGAAAATTGCTTCCAGGGAGAAGCTGGAAGTTGGAGAGATGGCAGGAGCTATAGCCAGTAGATATCCTCATGACCCAGTTCAAAACCATATCTTTTTACTTTGTACATTAAGGAAATTTGCAAATGGTGAGTCCCTCATGCTCCTTGAGCTTGATGATTTAAAAGGCAAACCTTATGTTAGGAACCATAAATGTTTAGGCATTCTCTGTATTCCAAACCTTTCACTCCATATGAAAAAGCTGAATGTTGGTGACTTTTTTTCTGATTTAGGGTGATATGCTCATGGTGGAGTTTGTGTGAAAAGGTAACTCCTCCCTTTTCCTACCAGTTTAAATATGAATAGTTTATCAGTTGCCCAGTATGCAGGAATTTCTTAATTTGTTTTCAGATTTCTAGGAAAGGAAATTGATTTGTGTGTTTATTTAGTGCATGCATGGGAGGAGGGGAAGTCAGTTGCTTCCTATTCTGCTATGTGGCTGATGTCCAAAAGTTGATTCTTTAGAAAACTGCAAAAGAGCCAAGAAACCTGACAAACATTTCGCTGATTAAGAATAAGAAGACTGACCAAGGGGAAAAAGGACTAAATTTACTAAAATCTAGATGAAAATGAGGACATCATTACAACCATAATTTATAAAATAGCTATAAGGAAGTAACTTATACAAAGTTATGCCAAGATGTTATACAAAGAAGATAAAATGAAAAAAAATCAAATATCACAAACTGCCAAACTGACATAAGAAATGATATAAAACACATAAGAAGATTAAGATATTTGATTAGTAATTTTAGTACTTCCCACAAACAAAAGCACAGATTCAGAGAGCTTCACTGATAAATTCTAATAAACATTTAAATAATTAATACTAGAAGTCCTCGCTAGAGCAATCAGGCAAGAGAAAGAAAGAAAGGACATTTAAACAGGAAAAGAAGAAATAAAACTAATCTCTTTGCTCACCATATGATCTTATATATAGAAAACCTTAAAACTCTACCAAAAGGCTATTAGAATTGATAAACAACTTCAGTAAACTTTCAAGGTACAAAATCAAAGTACAGAAATCTGTAGTATTTCTATAAATCAAGAATATTCAACCTGAGAACCAAATCAAGAATGCAATGCCATTTATCATAGCCAAAAAAATATAAAATACCTAGGAATACATTTAACCAAAAAGATGAAAGATGTCTACAAGAATAACTATAAAACACTGATGAAAGAAATCAGAGATGACACAAACAAATGGAAAATTATTTCGTGATCAAGGATCAGAAGAGTCAATACTGTTAAAATGGCCATACTACTCAAAGCAATCTACAGATACAACAATATTGATATCCAGCTACTGATGTCATATTTTTGAACCTCTCAGAGGAAAATGGGAAGCTTTGGGGTATGGGTACTTATGACCAGGCACTGCTGGTACTGTCCCACCCAAAGAGGCCTCAGCTCAGTGCCTGCTGTAGTGCCTACTCTGTCTAATCTCTGAATATATTTTATTTCATGAAGAGTGTGAAATCCCCTACATCTAGGATCCCAGATGTCCATGGCTGGGGTGGGCATTCCCACTGTTTCTTCACCCAGACATTCCCCATGAGCTGTTTAGGGCTGGAAACAGTCCCAGCATTCATGCACCTGTTCATTTTCAGTGTCTACATCTTTTCCGAATCTACATTTGGCATTTTTAAATTAAAGATCCAATGAAATTATGTTGGTTTACTTGAAATTCTGGTCTCTCTCCACAGAAGTGGCACTTCCTGGCCGCATCTAGTAAGACATCTTTCATAATTTTCTTCCAAATAAATTTTAGAATATATAGTTTTTTTCTGATTTTTAAAAATTGTACTTTAGGTTCTGGGGTACCTGTGCAGAACATGCAGGATTATTGCATAGGTACACACATGGCAATGTGGTTTTCTGCCTCCATCACCTCGTCACCTACATCTGGCATTTCTCCCCATGTTATAATCCCTGACCTCCACACCACCCTCCCCACTGTCCCTCTTTTGGCCACCCTCAACAGACCCCAGTGTGTAATGCTCCCCTCCCTGTGTCCATGTGTTCTCATTGTTCAACACCCACCTATGAGTGAGAACATGTAGGGTTTGATTTTCTTTTCTTATGTTACTTTGCTGAGAATTATGGTTTTCAGATTCATCCATGACCATACAAAGGACAAAATCTCATCTGTTCTTATGGCTGCATAGTATTCCAATGTGTATATGTGCCACACTTTCCCTGTCCAGTCTATTGTCTATGGGCAGTTGGGTTGGTTCCAGGTCTTTGCTATTGTAAACAGTGCCACTACGAACATATGTGTGCATGTGTCCTTATAATAGAATGATTTATAATCCTTTGGATATACATCCAGATTTTTTAATGATCGCCATTCTAACTGGCGTGAGATGGTATCTCAATGTAGTTTTGATTTGCATTTCTCTAATGACCAGTGAGGTTGAGCATTTTTTCATGTTTGTTGGCCTCATGTTTGTCTTCTTTTGTAAAGTGTCTGTTCATATCATTTGCTCATTTTTGAATGGGCTTGTTTGTTTTTTTCTTGTAAATCTATTTGAGTTCTTTGTAAATTCTGGATATCAGTCCTTTGTCAGATGGGTAAACTGCAAAAATTTTTCTCATTCTGTTGGTTGCCGATTCACTCTAGTGACTGTTTCTTTTGCCATGCAGAAGCTGTGGAGTTTGATTAGGTCCCATTTGTCTATTTTGGCT
>CM052670.1:49936027-49960689 GCA_028533165.1 Leontopithecus rosalia
CTAGGGTTTTTATGGTGCCAGGTCTTATGTTTAAGTCTTTTAACCATTTGGAGTTAACTTTAGTGTAAGGTGTCAGGAAGGGGTCCAGTTTCTGCTTTCCACACATGGCTAGCCAGTTTTCCCAACACCATTTATTAAACAGGGAATCCTTTCCCCATTGCTTGTTTTTGTCAGGTTTATCAAAGATTGTATGGTTCTGGATCTGTTGTGTTGCCTCCAATGCCTCTGTTCTGTTCCATTGGTCTATATCTCTGTTTTGATACCCTACCATGCTATTTTGATTACTGTAGCCTTGTAGTATAGTTTAAAGTTTGGTAGTGTGATGCCTCCCACTGTGTTCTTTTTGCTTAGAATTGACTTGGCTATGCGGACTCTCTTTTGGTTCCATATGAAGTTTACGGTGGTTTTTTCCAGTTCTGTGACGGAGGTCATTGGTAGCTTGATGGGGATAGTGTTGAATCTGTAAATTACTTTGGACAGTATGGCCATTTTTACGATATTGATTCTTCCTAACCATGAACATGGAATGTTTCTCCATCTGTTTGTGTCCTCTCTTATTTCGTTGAGCAGTGGTTTGCAGTTCTTTTTGAAGAGGTCCTTTACATTTTTTGTTATTTGTATTCCTAGGTATGTTATTCTCTTTGTAGTGATTGTGAATGGCACTTTGTTCTTGATGTGGCTCTCCTTAACTCTGTTATTGGTGTATAAGAATGCTTGTGATTTTTGCACATTGATTTTGTATCCTGAGACTTTGCTGAAGTTGGTTATCAGTTTCAGAGGATTTTGGACTGAGATGATGGGGTATTCTAGATATACAATCATATTGTCTGCAAATAGAGACAATTTGACTTCCTCCTTTCCTATTTGAATACCCTTAATTTTTTTATCTTGCCTGATTGCTCTGGCTAGAACTTCCAGTACTATATTGAATAGGAATGGTGAAAGCGGGCATCCTTGTCTAAAGCCAGATTTCAAAGGGAATGCTTCCAGTTTTTGCTCATTCAGTATGATATTGGCTGTTGGTTTGTCGTAAATAGCTTTTATTACTTTGAGATACGTTCCATTTATACCGAGTTTATTGAGGGTTTTTAGCATAAAGTGCTGCTGAATTTTGTCACAGGCTTTCTCTGCATCAATTGAGATAATCATGTGGTTTTTGTTTTTGGTTCTGTTTATGTGGTGAATTACATTTATAGCCTTGCATATGTTGAACCAGCCGTTCATCCCCGGGTTGAAGCCTGCTTGATCGTGGTGAATAAGCTTTTTAATCTGCTCTTGCGATAGGTTTACCAGTATTTTATTGAAGATTTTTGTGTCTATGTTCATCATGGGTATTGGCCTGAAGTTTCCTTTTCTTGCTGAGTCTCCCCACGTTTTGGTATCCGGATGATGTTGGTGTCATAAAATGATTTGGGAAGAATTCCCTTTTTGATTTGTTTGGAATAGTTTCCAAAGGAATGGTACCAGCTACTTTTTGCATGTGTGGTACAATTTGGCTGAGAATCCTTCTGGACCTGGGCTTTGTTTGTGTGGTAGACTCTTAATTGCTGCCTCATTTTCAGACCTTGTTATTGATCTATTCATGGTTTTGGCTTCTTCCTGGTTTAGGCCTGGGAGGATGTAGTTTTTCAGGAATTTATCAATTTCTTTCAGTGTTACTAGTTTATGTGCATAGACATGTTTGTAATGATGTTTTGTATCTCTGTGGAATCTGTGGTGATACCTCCTCTTTTTTATTGCATTTATTTGGTTATTCTCTCTTTTTTAAATTCGTGTGGCTAATGATCTATTATGTTGATTTTTCCAAAAAAACACCTCCTGGATTTATTGATTTTTTGTCCACTTTTTTGTGTCTCTATCTCTTTCAGTTCTTCTCTGATCTCAGTTTTTTCTTGTCTTCTGCTAGATTTTGAGGTTTTTTTGGTCTTGCTCTTCTAGCTCTTCCAATTTTGATGATAGAGTGTCAAATTTAGATCTCTCCTTGCTTCTCATCTGGGCATTTATTGCTATATATTTTCCTCTAGACACTGTATTAAATGTGTCACAGAGATTCTGGTATTTTGTGTCTTTTTTCTCATTGTTTTCAAGAAACATCTTTATTTCTGCCTTCATTTCTTTGTTCATCCAGTCAACATTCAGGAGCCAGTTGTTCAGTTTCCATAAAGCTGTGCGGTTCTGAGTTAGTTTCTGAATTCTAAGATCTACCTTGATTTATCTCTGGTCTGAGAGACTGTTTGTAATAATTTATCTTTTTTAGCATTTGCTGAGGAATGATTTACTTTTAATTATATGGTCAGTTTTGGAGTATGTGTGATTTGTTGCTAAGAAGAAGTTATACTCTGTTGGTTTTGTCAAAGGCCTTCTCTGCATCATTTGAGATAATCATGTGGGGTTTTTATTGTTCTTTTTACGTGGTGAATTACATTAATAGACTTGCATACGTTGAACCAGCCTTGCATCCCCGGGATGAATCCTACTTGATGATGATGGATAAGCTTTTTGATGTGCTGTTGCAATCAGCTTGCCAGTATTTTATTGAAGATTTTTTCATCTATGTTCATTATGGATATTGGTCTGAAGTTTTCTTTTCATATTGAGTCTCTGCCGTGTTTTGGTGTAAGGATGATGTTGGTCTCATAAAATGATTTGGGAAGGATTCCCTCTCTTTTGTATTATTTAGAATAGTTTCAGAAAAAATGGTACCAACTCCTCTTTGTGTGTCTGGTAGAATGCAGCTGTCAACCCATCTGGACCTGGGCTTTTTTTGTGTGGTAAGCTCTTAATTGCTGCCTCAACTTCAGACCTTGTTATTGGTCTATTCATAGTTTTGGCTTACTCCTGGTTTAGGCTTGGGAGGACACTGGTGTCCAGGAATATATCTATTTCTCCCAAGTTTACTAGTTTTTATGCATTGAGTTGTTTGTAATATTCTCTGATGATGGTTTGAATTTCTGTGGAATCTGTGGTGATCTCCCCTTTATCACTTTTTTTTTGCATCTATTTGGTTGTTCTCTGTTTTCTTTTTTATCAGACTGGCTAGTGGTTTGTCTACTTTGTTGATCTTTTCAAAAAAACAGCTCTTGGATTTATTGATTTTTTGAAGGGTTTTTTGTGTCTCTATCTCCTTCAGTTCTGCTCTGATCTTAGTTATTTCTTATCTTCTGCTAGGTTTTGAGTTTTTATCATCCTGCTCCTCTAGCTATTTCAATTTTGATGATAGGGTATCAATTTTGGATCTCTCCACTCTTCTTATATGGGCACTTATTGCTATATATTTTCTTCTGGAGACTGCTTTAAATGTGTCCCAGAGATTCTGGTATGTTGTGTCTTCATTGTTCTTGGTTTCGATGAACTTCTTTATTTCTGCCTTAATTTCATTGTTTATCCAGTCAACATTCAAGAGCCAGTTGTTCAGTTTCCATGAATCTGTGTGGTTCTGAGTTAGTTTCTGAATTCTGTGTCCTAATTTGATTGCACTATGGACTGAGAGACTGTTTGTTATTATGTCAGTTGTTTTGCATTTGCTGAGGAGTGCTTTACTTCCAATTATGTGGTCAATTTTAGCATAGTTGTGATGTGGTGCTGAGAAGAATGTATATTCTGTGAATTTGGGGTGGAGAGTTCTGTAAATGTCTATCAGGTTTGCTTGTTCCAGGTCTGAGTTCAAGCCCTGGATAGCCTTGTTAATTTTCTGTCTGGTTGATCTGTCTATCATTGACAGTGGAGTGTTAAAGTTTCCCCCTATTATTTTGTGGGAGTCATAGTCTCTTTGTAAGTCATGAAGAACTTGCCTTATGTATCTGTGTGCTCCTGTATTGGGTCCATATATATATTTAGGATTGTTAGCTCTTCTTGCTGTATCAATCCTTTTACCATTATGTAGTGACCTTCTTTGTCTCTTTTGATCTTTGTTGCTTTAATGTCTATTTCATCAGAGATGAGAATCGCAACTCCCGCTTTTTTTGCTCTCTTTTTGCTTGGTAAATCGTCCTCCATCCCTTTATTTTGAGCCTTTGTATCCTTGCATGTGAGACGGGTTTCCTGAATACAGCACACAGATGGGTTTTGGTTTTTTATTCAATTTGCCAGTCTGTGTCTTTTGATTGGTGCATTTAGCCCATTTACATTTAGGGTTAAGATTGTTATATGTGAATTTTGCACTGCCATTTTGATGCTAGCTGGCTGTTTTGCCCATTTGTTGATGCAGATTCTTCATCTTATTGTTGCTCTTTAGCATTTGATATGTTTTTTGAATGGCTGGTGCTGATTGTTCCTTTCTGTGTGTAGTGCCTCTTTCAGGAGCTCTTGTAAAGCATACCTGTTGGTGACAAAATCTCTGAGTACTTGCTTGTTTGCAAAGGATTTTATTTTTTTCATCACTCAGTTTTCTTATGAAGCACATTTTGGCTTCATATGAAATTCTGGGTTGAAAGTTCTTTTCTTTAAGGATGTTAAAGATTGACCCCCACTCTCTTCTGGCTTGTAGAGTTTCTGCCGAGAGATCTGCTGTGAGTCTGATGGGCTTTCCTTTGTGGGGGACCCGACCTTTCTCTCTGGCTGTCCTTAGTATTTTCTTCTTCATTTCAACTCTGGTGAATCTGACGATTATGTGCCTTGGCGTTGTCCTTCTTGCAGAATATCTTTTTGATGTTCTCTGTATTTTCTGGACTTGAATATTGGCCTGCCTTGCTAGGTTGGGGAAATTTTCCTGGATAATATCCTGAAGAGTATTTTCCATCTTGGATTCATTCTCTTCGTCACATTCTGGTACACCTATCAAATGTAGGTTAGGTCTCTTCACATAGTTCCAGATTTCTTGGAGACTGTGTTCATTCCTTTTTGCGCTTTTTTCCTGTAATCTTGGTTTCTCGTTTTATTTCATTGAGTTGATCTTCGACTTCTGATATTCTTTCTTCTGCTTGGTCAATTTGGCTGTTGAAACTTGTGCATTCTTTGCGACGTTCTTGTGTAGTGTTTTTCAGCTCCTTAAATTCATTCATATTCCTCTCTAAATTGTCCATTCTTGTATAATTTCCTCGAGTCTTTTTACAAATTTTCTTTCAAGGTTCTTAGTTTCTTTGCACTGATTTAGAACATGTTTTTTTACCCCAGTGAAGTTTTTGATTACCCACCTTCTGAAGTCTGATTCCATCATTTCATCACACTCATTCTCCATCCAGCTTTGTTCCCTTGCTGATGAGGAGTTTTGGTCCTTTGTAGGAGGTGAGGTGTTTTGCTTTCTGGTGTTTTCCTCTTTTTTGAGCTGGTTTCTTCCCATCTTTGTAGGTTTATCTACCTGTCGTCTTAGAAGTTGCTGCCTTTTTGATTGGGTCTCTGAGTGGATGCCCAGATTGTTGATGATGAAGTATTTCTGTTACTTAGTTTTCCGTCTAACAATCTGGCCTCTCTGCTGTATGACTGCTGAGGTCCACTCCAGGTCCTGCTTGTCTGGGGTACACCTGTAACAGCTGTGGAAGAGTGAGGGATGCTACCAGTTTCTTCTTCTGCTATCTTTGTCCCTGAATGATGCCCGCCAAATGTCAGTCTCATCAGTCTTTTTTGAGGTGACTCTTTGGATATACAGGGGTTAGGGAACTTCTAGAGGAGACAGTCTGTATTTTGTATTTTATAGGAAGTCAAGTGCTGAGCTGTGAGCTCCATTGTTCATTCAGAGCTGTTAGGCAGCTGCTTTTAAGTCTACTGCAGCAGAACTCATAAAACCCCTTTTTTTCCTCAGATGCTCTGTCTCAGGGAGTAAGGGCTTTCTTTATTACTATCCGTTGCACTGTCTTGCCCAGCTAGGAGGCAGTGTAGTCACTGTTTGCCTGCCGAGGCTCTGCCTTGCTGCTGTGGGGTCTGCCCTGCTGTTGTGGGCTCTGCCCTGTTGCTATGGGCTCTGCACTACTGTCCTGTTGCTTTGGACTTTGCCCTGTTGCCATGGGCTTTGCTCTGCCCTGTAGTCCTGTTTATATGGGTGCCTGTGTATTGGCGGAGCCTCTGTTATGGTGGGTTGCCTCGGCAATGACAGGCTGCATCAGCAATGGGAGTGTGCCTCAGTAGGGGTGGAATGCCTCAGTAATGTTGGATGCCTTTCCCCCACCGAGCTGCACCATCCTGGGTTCAGCTGTGCCCGCAGTGAAACTCTCAACCCTGAGCGTATCGAATCACAATTTTATTTGTCCCTGTGTGGTGGGACCCACCCAGCCTGATCACCTGGTTCCCTGCCTCAGAGCCCTTTTATTTTTTTTTAAGTTGAACAGTTGACTCTCTCCTGGGTGTTTCAGTTGCCTGTGGATGCGGTGCTGGGATCTGTGTAACTTCCCATGCAGCAACCCACTGCACCAGCTCAAAAGTCGCTTCCAAGGAATCTCCTGGTCTGGCTCATTGTCCAAGTCCCATTTAATGAGATGGATATGCTAATCTGCCCTCCCAAATCTCAGATTGCCAGTTTATCAGGGCACCCAGACTGCGTTTTGTGCAGAGTGCTGCTGTGCTGCGGCGCTGGCCAAAATGTCCACGCCAGCTGAAACAGCTGTGCTGGCATCCTGTGTGTCTCCTACACCTGGGAATTTCCCCATTCTGTGGGCAACAAAGATCCGTCTGGAAATGCAGCTTGGACTCACCCTCTGTGCCTTCACTGAGAGCTGCAATTCTGAGTTGCTCCTAACATGCCATCTTCTTTTTCATGGAATTTGAATGAATTTACATTTCCACCAATAGGGTACATGCATTCCATTTTCTCTGTATGCCAACATGTAATGTTTTTTGATTTTTAGTAATATTCCTTTTGACTGGAGTAGAGTGATACCTCAATGTAGTAATTCGCACTTCTCTGACAATTAGTGATGTTGAGAATTTTTTTTGTGTGTTTATTGGTTGATGGTATTTATTATTTTGAGAAGTGTCTGTTCATGTCCTTTGCTCAGGTTTTAATGGAGTTGGTTGGTTTTTTTTTCTTGCTGAGCTGTTAGAGTTCTATGCAGAATATGGATATTAGTCCTTTGTTGGAAATATAATTTGCAAACAGTTTGTCCCATTCTGTGTGTGATCAGTTTGCTCTGTTTGGTATTTATTTTGCTATGCAGAAACTTTTTAGTTTAAGTTGCATTGACCTATTTTCATTTATTTGCTTTTGCTTTTGGCATCTTCCTCATAAATTTTTTGCCTAGGTCAATGTCCAAAAGACTTTTTCCTAGGTTTTATTCAAGGATTTTAATAGTTTTGGGTCTTACATTTAGGCCTTTAATCTATCTTAAGTTAATTTTTCTATAAGGCAAGAGGTAGGGTCAAGATTCTTTCTTTGGCAAATGGCTAGCCAGTTTTCCAAGTTCTATTTATTTAATAGGGTATTCTTTCCCCATTGTTCATTTTTGTCAACTTTATCAAAGATAAGTTGGTTGTAGATATGTGGCTTTGTTTCTGTGTTCTCTATTCTGTTACATTAATCTTTGTGTTCAGGGTTTTAACTGGTACCGTGTTGCTTTAATTACTATACCTTGTATTTTGTTAAATTTTTAATTTTTTATTGCGTTTTAGGTTTTGGGGTACATGTGCAGAACTTGCAAGATAGTTGCATAGGTACACACGTGGCAGTATGTTTTGCTGCCTTCTTCCTCTTCACCCACATTTGGCATTTCTCCCCAGGCTATCCCTCCCCAGCTCCCCCTTCCTCTGTCCCTCCCCTATTCCCCCCAATAGACACCAGTGTGCAGTATTCCCTTCCTTGTGTCCATGTGTTCTCATTGTTTATCACCCGCCTATGAGTGAGAATTTACTGTGTTTCATTTTCTGTTCTTGTGTCAGTTTGCTGAGAATGATGTTCTCCAGATTCATCATGTCCCTACAAAGGACATGAACTCATCATTTTTGATTGCTGCATAATATTCCATGGTGTGTATGTGTCACATTTTTCCAGTCCAGTCTATCATGGATGGGCATTTGGGTTGGTTCCAGGTCTTTGCTATTGTAAACAGTGCTGCAATGAACATTCGTGTGCATGTGTCCTTATAGTAGAATGATTTATGGTCCTTTGGATATATACCCAGTAATGGGATTGCTGGGTCAAATGGAATTTCTATTTCTGGGTCCTGGAGGACTCACCACACTGTCTTCCACAATGGTTGAACTAATTTACACGCCCACCAGCAGTGTAAAAGTGTACCTATTTCCCCACATCCTCTCCAGCATCTGTTGTCTCCAGATTTTTTAATTGAAGTCAGGCAATGTGATGCCTCCAGATTTTTTCTTTTTGCTTAGGAGTGTTTTGGCTAATCAGTCTTTCCTTTTCATTCTATGTGAACTTCAGAAGACGTTTTCTCTAACTCTTTAAAAAATGATGCTGGTAATTTGATACAAATTACATTAGTTCTGTAGATTGCTTTGCTTTATATGGTCATTAAAATGATATTGGTTATTCCAATCCATGAGTATTGGATTTTTTTTCATTTTTTTGTGGTATATTTTTTTTAATCAATGTTTTGTAATTCTCGTTGTAGAGCTCTTTCACTTATTTGGTTAAATATATTTAGAAGTATTTTTTTGTGTATATTGCAATTGTAAATGAGATTCAGTTCTTAATTTGCTTCTCACCTTGCTGTATAGAAGTTTTCCTGATTTTTGGAGTGTTGATTTTGTATTCCGGGACCATACTCAATTTGTGAATTAAGTCCAGGAATCTATTGGAGTCTGTGAGGTTTTCTAGGTATATGATCATATTATCAGCAAATGGAAATAATTTAAATTTCTGTTTTCCAATTTGGATGACTTTTCTTATTTTCTTTTGCTAGATTGCTATGGCTAGAACTTCCAGTACAATGTTGAATAGAAAATGACAGTAGACATTTTTGACTCATTTTCATCCTTAGGGAAAATGCTTTAAAGCTTTTGCCCATTCAGTATGATGTAGGCTGTGCATTTCTTGTAGATGACTCATTATTTTGGCTTCTGTATCTTCCATGCCAAGTTTATTTTGTTTGGTTTTTTTATCATAAAGCGATATTGGGTTTTATTAAATACTTTCGGTGCATCTGTTGACATAATTATATCGTTGAAAACCTTCAACAAAGCACAGTCGATTGTGATAGATTATCTTTTGATGTACTTTTGAGTTTTGTTTACCAGCATTTTGTTAAGGACTTTTGCCTCTATGTTTAGCAGAAATATTGGTCTACAGTTTTTTTGTTGTTCTTGTATCCTTTAATGGAGATACGGGATTTGTATGATGATTCAGAGACGCATTTCTCCATCTGATTTATTGGAATAGACTCAGTAGAATGACACCACATCTTTTTTTGTACATCTCGCAAAATCTGACTGTGAGTCTGTCTGGGCTTTTCTTTGTTGGAAGATTTGTATTACTGATTAGATTTTTTTTAACTTATTTGGGGTCTGTTCGGGGTTTCCATTTCTTCCTGAGTCAATCTTGAGAAGTTCTATATTTCCAAGAAATTATCCATTTTCTCTAGATTTTCTAGTTTGTGTGCATGGAGTTGTTCATATTAGTCTCTGATAATCTTTTATATTTCTGTGGTACAAATTGTAATATCACTTTTGTCATTTCTGATTGTGATTGTTTGAATCTCCTCTCTCTCTCTCTCTCTCTCTCTCTCTCTCTCTCTCTCTCTCTCTCTTTCTTCCCTCTCTCTCTCTCTTCTCTCTCTCTCTCTTTTTGTTAGTCTGCCTGAGATCTGTCAGGTATTTTTCTAATCCTTTCAAAGAATTGACTTTTTTATGAATTCTTTTTAGGTTTCCTTGGTCTTAATCTTATTTACTTAAACTTGCTTATTGTTATTTCTTTTATTCTGCTAGTTTTGAATTTGGTTTGTTTATGTTTTTAAATTTCCTTAAGGTGTGACATTAGGTTGTTAATTTTAGAGCTCTCTGTCTTTTTTATGTAGGCATTTAATTTTATAAACTTTCCTTTTAGCAATTCCTTTGCAAATATTTTCTTATATTGTGTCTGTTTTTATGTACTTCAAATTATTTTTTATTTCAGTCTTAATTTTGTTGTTCACTCAAAAATTATTTAAGAGTAAGTTATTTAGTTTCCATGTATTAGTGTAGTTTTGAGAGTTCTTCTTGGTATTGTTTTCTAAATTTATTTCACTGTGGTCTGAGAAGACACTTGATATTATTTTATTTTATTTTTTGAGTACATTGAGACTTGCTTTTTGGCCAAGCATGTGGTCAGTTTTGAAGAATGCCCATGCACGAGTGAGAAAAATGTATATTCTGTGGTTGTTGGGTATGCTATTGTGTAAATGTCTACTAAGTCCATTTGATCTATAATCCAGTTAAATCTTTGTTGATTTTCTGCCTTCATTATCTGTATAGTAATATCAGTGGGGTGTTAAAGTCTCCCACTATTATTGTATTGCCATCAGTCTATTTCAATCCGGATGCTCCAGTGTCTGTTGCATATATATTATAAAAGTTCAATCTTCTTTCATTGTACTTTTTCTTAATATATAATGACCTTCCTTATATTTTAGTACCATTGTTGATCTAAAGTCCTTTTTATCTGATATGAAAGTGGTTATTACTGCTTGCTTTTGTTTTTCATTTGCATGGTATATCTTTTTTTCACCTTTTTACTTTGAGTCTAATAGTGCCTTTATCAGCAGATGTGTCTCTTGTACACTGCAAATGGTTGAGTCATGTTTTGTGACTCTGTATGCTTTAAGTGGAGTAGTTAGGCCATTTACATTCAAAATTAATATTAATATGGGAGATTTTCTCCCTCTCATATTAGTGTTAGTTATTTTGGAGTTTCCATTGTGCAATTGTTTTGTGGGATCTTTGAACTTTGTACTTATGTCTTTTTCTGACAGCAATTATCTTCCATTTGGTTTCATGTTTACAACTAATTTGAGCATTTTTGGTATGTCCAATCTAGTGGTAAAGTATTCTTCAATTTTACTTTAAGTTCTAATATTCTTATGCAGAATGTGCATGTTTTTTACATAGGTATACATGTGTCATGATGATTTGCTTCACCTATCAACCTGTCATCTAGGTTTTAAGCTCTGCATGCATTAGGTATTTGTCCTAATTGTCTTTCTCCCCTTATCCCATCCCCTGACAGGCCTTGGTTTGTGATATTACCCTACCTTTGTCATTGTTCAGCTCCCATTTATGAGTGAGAACATGTGGTGTTTGGTTTTCTGTTCCTGTTTTAGTTTGCTGAGAATAATCCCTTTTAGTTTCATCCATGTCCCTGCAAAAAACATGAACTTATTCTGTTATTATTATTATACTTTAAGTTCCGGGGTACATGTGCAGAACATGCACGTTTCTTACATAGGTATACACATGCCATGGTGGTTTGCTGCATGCATCACTCTGTTATCTACATTAGGTTTTTCTCCTAATCTTAGCCCTTCCCAATTTTCCCAGACCCTGCTATCCATTCCTTAGCACCTCCAACAGCCCCAGTTTGTGATGTTCTCCTTCCTGTGTTTCTGAGTTCTCATTATTCAACACCCACTTATGAGTGAGAATTGCAGTGTTTGGTTTTCTGTTCTTGTGTCAGCTTGCTGAGGATGGCTTCCAGCTTCATCCATGTTCTTCAAAGAACATGAACTCATCCTTTTTAATGGCTGCATAGTAGTATTCCACGGTGTATATGTGCCACATTTTCTTGAGCCAATCTATCATTGATGGGCATTTGGGTTGGTTCTAAGTCTCTGCTATTGTAACCAGTGCCACAATAAACATACGTGTTAATGTGTCTTTATAATTGAATGTTTTATAATCCTTTGAGTACATATCCAGAAATGGGATTCCTGGGTCAAATGGTATTTCTAGTTCTAGATCACTGAAGAATTACCATACTGTCCTCCAGAATTGTTGAACTAATTTACATTCCCACCAACAGTGTAAAAGCATTCCTATTTCTCCAGCATCTTTAATCTCATGATATTATTAATGATCACCTTTCTAACTGGTATAAAATGGTATCTTAATGTGGTTTTGATTTGCACTACTTTAATGATCAGTGATAATAAGCTTTTTTTCATATGTTCGTTGGCTGCATAAATGTCTTCTATTGAGAAGTGTGTATATATTCTTCACTCACTTTTTGATGTTTTTTTTTTCCTTGTAAATTTGTTTTAGTTATTCGCAGATTCTGGATATTAGCCCTTTGTCAGATGGGTAGATTGCAAATTTTTTTCCCATTCTCTTGGTTTTCGGTTCATTCTAATAATATTTTTTATTTTTTGCTGTGCAGAAGCTCTTAAGTTTAATTAGTTTACATTTGTCTATTTTGGTTTTGTTGCAATTGTTTTTGGTTTTTCAGCCATGAAGTCCTTCCCTATGCCTATGCCCTGAATGGTATTGCCTATGTTTTCTACTAGGATTTTTATGGTGTTAGATATTATGTTTAAATCTTTAATCCACCTTGAGTTAATTTCTGTATAAGGTGAAGAAAGGGATCCTGTTTCAGTTTTCTGCATATGGCTAGCCAGTTTTTGCAACACCATTTATTAAACAGAGAATATCTTCCCCAGTGCTTTTTTTGGTCAGATTTGTCAAAGATCAAATGGTTGTAGATTTGTGGTGTTACTTCCGAGGCCTCTGTTCTGTTCCATTGGTCTGTATCTCTGTTTTGGTACCAGCTCCATGTTGTTTCTATTACTGTAGCTTTGTAGTATGGTTTGAAGTCAGGTAGTGGGATGCCTCCAGTTGTGTTTTTTTCTTCTTAGAATTGTCTGGCAATGAGGGCTCTATTTTGATTCTATATGAAGTTTAAGCCATTTTCTCCAATTGTGTGAAGAGAGTCAATGGTAGCTTGATGGGGATAGCATTGAATCTATAAATTACTTTGAGCAGTATGGCCATTTTCACAATATTGATTCTTCCTAATCATAATCATGGAATGTTTTTCCATCTGTTTGTGTCCTCTTTTATTTTCTTGAGCAGTGGTTTGCAGTTCTCCTTGAAGAGGTACTTCACATCCCTTGTTAGTTGTATTCCTAGGTATTTTATTTTTGTAGGAATTGTAAATGAGAGTTCACTCATCATTTTATTCTCTTTGCAGAAATTGTAAATGGGAGTTCATTCTGTCTGTTATTTATGTATATTAAATGCTTGTGATTTGTGCATATTGATTTTGAATCCTGAGAAATTGCTGAAGTTGCTTGTCATCTTAAGGAGATTTAGGGCTGAGATGATGGGATGGGTCTTCTAAATATACAATCATCACATCTGCAAATAGAGACAACTTGTAAAATTTTCTTTTTTAGTTATGTCTCTCCCAGGTTTTGATAACAGGATGATGTTGGTCTCATAAAATGATTTAGGGAGGATTCCCTTTTTTACTAATTTAATAACCTTTATTTCTTTGTCTTGCTTGATGGCCCTGGCCAAAACTTCCAGTACAATGTTGAGTAAGAGTGGTGAGAGAGGGCATCATTTTCTTGTGCCAGTTTTCAAAAGGAATGCTTTCAGTTTTTGTACATTCAGTATGGTATTGGCCGTTGGTTTGTCATAAATATCTTTTATTATTTTGAGCTATTTTTCATTGATACCTAGTATACTGACAGTTTTAGCATAAAGGGCTGATAAATTTTGACGAAGGCTTCCTCTGCATTTGTTGAGATAATCTTGTGGTTTTGTCTTTAGTTCTTTTTATGTGATGGATTACATTTATACATTTGCATATTTTGAACCAGCCTTGCATCACCGGGATGAAGCCTACTTGATCGTAATGAATAAGCTTTTTGATGTGCTGTTGGATTCAGTTTGCCAGTATTTTATTGAGTATTTTCACATCAATGTTCATCATGGATATTGGCCTGAAATTTTCTTTTTTAGTTATGTCTTTCCCAGGTTTTGATATCAGGATGATGTTGGTCTCATAAAATGATTTAGGAAGGATTCCCTCTTTTTATATTGTTTGGAATAGTTTCAGAAGGAATGGTACCTTCTCCTCTTTGAATATCTAGTAGAATTTGGCTGTGAACCCATCTGGTCCACAGAGTTTTTTCTGTTGGTAGGCTATTAATTGATGCTTCAACTTCAGACCTTGTTATTGGTCTCTTCAGAGATTTGACTTCTTCCTGGTTTAGTCCTAGGAGGATGGAAGTGTCCAGGAATTTATCTATTTCTTCTTGATTTACTGTTTTATGGGCATAGAGGTGTTTGTAGTAATCTCTGATGGTTGTATTTCTGTGGAATTGGTGGCAATATCCCCTTTTTAAAATTGCATCTGTTTTATTTTTCTCTTTCTTCTTTTTTATTAGTCTGACTAGTGGTTTATCTATTTTGTTGATGTTTTCAAAAACCAGCTCCTGGATTTATTGATTTTTTGAAGGTCTTTTTTGTGTCTCTATCTCTTTCAGTTCTGCTCTGATCTTAGTTATTTCTTGTCTTCTGCTAGCTTTTGAGTTTGTTTGATCTTGCTCTTCTAGTTCTTCTTATCATGACGTTAGGGTGTAAATTTTAATCTTTCCTTGCTTCTCCTGTAGGCGTTTAATGCTATACATTTCCCTCTACCCTCCTTTAAATGGGTCCCAGAGATTCTGGTACATTGTGTCTTCGTTCTCATTTGTTTCAAAGAACTTTATTTTTGCCTTCATTTCATTATTTGTCCAGTAGTTCTTGTGGAGCTGGTTGTTCAGTTTCCATTTAGTTGTGCGGTTTTGAGTGAGTTTTTAAATTTTTAGTTCTAATTTGATTGCACTGTGGTCTGAGAGACTTATGACTTTTATTATATTGCATTTGCTGAGGAGTTATTATCTTTCAATTATGTGGTTAATTTAAGAGTAAGTGTGACGTGGTGCTGAGAAGAATGTGTATTCTGTGGAGTTGGGGAGGTGACTTCTGTGTATGTCTATTAGGTTCCCTTGGTTCAAATCTAAGTTAATATCCTAAATTTCCTTGTTGATTTTCTGTCCTGTTGATCTGTCTAATATTGACAGAGGAGTGTTTAAGTCTCCCACTATTATTGTGTGGGAATGTAAGTCTCTTTGTAGGTCATTAAGAACTTGCTTTATGTATTGGGTGCTCCTGTATTGCGTGCATATAGGTTTAGGATACTTATTTCTTCCTGTTGCAATAATTCCTTTACCATTACGTAATGCCCACTTTTGTCTCCTTTGATCTTTGTTGGTTTAAAGTCTGTTTATCAGAGACTAAGATGGCAACCCCTGTTTTTTTTTTTTTTCCATTTGCTTTGTTAATCTTCTTCCATCCCTTTATTTTGAGCCTATGTGTGTCTTTGCATATGACATGCATTTCCTGAATGCAGCACAATGATGGGTAATTAGTCTTTATCCAATTTGCCAGTCTGTATCTTTTGATTATTGCATATAGTCCACTTACACTTAAGGTTAATATTGTTATGTGTGATTTGATTCTACTATTTTGATGCCATCTGATTGTTTTGCTCATTAGTTGATGCAGTTTCTTTATAGTGTCAATGGACTTCATGATTTGGTATGTTTTTGCAGTGGCTAGTACCAGATGTTCCTTTCCATGTTTACTGCTTTCTTCAGGTGTGTTTGTAAGGTAGGCCTGGTGATGACATAATCTCTCACCATTTGCTTGTCCTTATGGGTTTTTTTCTCCTTTGCTTATGAAACTTAGTTTGGCTGGATATGAAATTCTGGGTTGAACATTCTTTTCTTTGAAATTGTTGAATATTTGCCCCCACTGTCTTCTGGCTTGTAGGTTTTCTGCAGAGAGATCCACTGTGAGTCTGATGGGCTTCCATTTGTGGGTAGCCCGACCTTTCTCTCTGGCTGCCCTTAGCACTTTGGTCTTCATTTCAACCCAGGTGAATCTGAAGATTATATGTCTTGAGGTTGTTCTTTTTGAGGAATATCTTTGTGGTGAACTTATTCTTTTTTATGCCTTCATTGTATTTCATAGTATATATGTGCTACATTTCTTCATCCAGTTTATCAATGGACATTTGGGTTGGTTTCAAGTCTTTGGTAATGTAAGAGGTGCTGCAATAAACATGTATGTGAATGTATCTTTATATTAGAATGATTTATAATTCCTTGGGTGTATACAGTAATTGGATTCAATAATGGTGAACACACCTCCCACCACCAAGTTCTATTGTCCCAGGTCAACTTCAGACTGCTGTGCTGGCTGTGTGAATTTCAAGCCAGTGGTTCTTAGCTTGCTGGACTCCTTGGGAGTGGGACCTGCTGAACAATACCACTTGGCTCTCTGGCTTCAACCCCCTTTCCAGGAAAGTGAATAGTTCTGTCTCACTGGGGTTTCAGGTGCCATTTGGGTATGAAAAAAAACTTGTGCAGTTAGCTCAGTGTCTTCCCAAACAGACAACCAATTTCGTGCTTGAATGCAGGACCCCAGTGGTTTAAGAACAAAAGGGAATCTCCTGATCTGCAGATTTTAAAAACCATGGGAAATGTGTACTAACCCAATACAGGATATTCTAAATTCATAAAACAAGTTCTTAGAGACCTAAAAAGAGAATTAGACTCCACCACACTAATAGTGAGAGATTTTAATACCCCATTCTCAATATGAGATCAATGAGACAAAAAATTTAACAAGGATATTAAGGATTTGAACTCAGCTTTGGACCAAGTGAACCTAATAGACATTTACAGAACTCTCCACCCCAAATCAACAGAATATACATTCTTCTCAGCACCATTTCTCACTTATTCTAAAATCGACCACAGAATTGAAAGCAAAGCACTCCTCAGCAAATGCAAAAGAATAGAAATTATAACATATAGTCTCTCAGACCACAGTGTAATCACATTAGAACTCAGGATTCAGAAACCCACTCAAAACTGCACAACCACCTCAAAACAGAATAACCTGCTCCCAAGTGACTACTTGGTAAAAAAGAAATGAAGGCCCAAATAAATAAGTACACTGAAATCAATAAGAACAAAGACACAACATACCAGAGTGTATGGGGCACATCTAAAGCAGTTTTTAGAGGGAAATTTATAGCATTAAATGTGCACACGAGAAAGCAAACAAATCTAAAATCGACATTCTACCATCACAATTAAAAGAATGACAGAAAGAGGAGCAAGCAAATTCAAAAGCTAGCAGAAGACAAAAAGTAATTAAGATTAGATCAGAACTGAAGGAGCTAGAGACATAAAAAATTCTTCAAAAGATCAGTGAATCTAGGAGCCAGTTTTTTGAAAATTTTAACAAAACAAATAGACCACTATCCAGATGAATAAACAATAAAAAAGGAAAGAAACAAATAGACACAATAAAAAGTGATAAAGCTGATATCACCACTGATGCCACAGAGGTAAAAAGTACCATCAGACAATACTATACACACCTCTCAAAAAAAAAACTAGAAAGTCCAGAATTAATGAATAAATTTCTGAACACACACACCCTCCCAAAAATAAACCAGAAAGAAGTTGAGTCCCTAAATAGACCAATAAGAAATTCTGAAATTCAGACAGTAATTAATAGCTTATCAACCAGTAAATGCCCAGGACTAGATGGATTCACAGCCAAATTCTACCAGAGATACAATGAGAAGTGGATACTATTCATTCTGAAACTATTCCAAACAACAGAAAAACGGGGACTCCTCCCAGCATTATCCTGATACAAAATCCCAGCACAGACACAAGAAAAAAAGAAAATTTTAGGCCAATATTTCTGATAAACACCAATGCAAAATTCCTAAATAAAATACTGGCAAACCCAATCCAGCAGCACATCAAAAACTTATCCAACAAAATGAAGTTGGCTTCAACCCTAGGATTCAAGGCTGGTTCAACATATGCAAATCAATAAATGTAATCAATAACCTAAACAGAACCAATGACAAAACTATATGCTTATGTCAATAGATGCATAAAAAGTGTTCAAAAATTCAAGATCACTTTATGCCGAAAACTCTCAATAACCTAGATATTGATGTAAAACTACTCAAAATAAAAGCTATTTTATGTACTTATAGCCAATATCATATTTAATGGGCAAAAGCTGGAAGCATTCTCTTTGAAAAATGGCACAAGGCATCTAGTAAAATTACCAAATATTCTTGAATTATTTTCTTACATATGTTTTCAAGGTTGCTTATCTTTTTCTTCCCCTCTCTCAGGAATGCCAATATGTCATAGGTTTCATTGTTTTACATAATCCCATATTTCACAAAGTCATTAATCATGTTTTTAAAAATTATTTTGTCTTCATTTTTATCTGACTTGGTTAATTTGAGAGACTGATGTTCAATCTCCGTAATTCTTTTTTTATTTGGTCTGGTCTATTATTAAAGTGTTCAACTGTATTTTGAAATTCCTTAAGCGAATATTTTATTTCCAAAAGTCTTGTTTGATTTTTTAAGAAGTTATTTATCTTTTCCTTCATATACTGAATTGCCCTCATAGTTTCTTTTTGTTGGTTTTCAATCTTGTCTTGGATTTTATTGAGCATCCTGACAATCCAGTTTGAATTACTTATCTGTCATTTCTGATTTTTCATTTTGGTTAAGGTTTATTGTTAGAAAGCTAGTTTGATTATTGTTGATATCACAACCTGCAGATTTTTTAGGGTTTCGGATTTCTTATGGTGAGTCCTTCTCATCTGGAGATATTGTCACTTTTGAAATTTATTTTTGTCCAGATGGTGTTTGTTTTTCTTTCCCTATTTTTTCTTCTCCTCTCCTGAGGATGTTACTGTAGAGTATTCTGGGTAAAGTCCTTGGCTTTTCTTCTGTTGCCTGTGCACTTCTGCTGGCAACTTTTTTATCGGGCTATGCAGTTTGATCTGCCAGCCAGGAGGTAGCATTTAATGGTAAGATTCAGATGTGGCACAAGCAAATGAATATTTGATCTTTATTTGCTGTGAGGGGCTTTCTTTGTTTCAGGTAATGAGCTGGATAGTAGTGTTCTCAGTGCCCTGAGCTTCCTTTTTGGCTGTGGCTGGGGAGACAGACGTGGTCTGGTTTAGCTCCCTTGACTTAACGACAAATACTCCAGTAATGAGCACAGGTACTAGTCCTGGTAGAGGTGGCTGGGGGAACTTCTGGTGCACACACTTAAGCCTCTGCTAGAAGTGAGGGTGTTGCGTTGCCTCCTACATAGCCAGAAATACAATGTGTTCCTTTTTCACACCCGTGTTCTAGGGCTCATCATGTACACTTCAAAGGCACATTGTTGTCTCTCTCTAGGCCACAGTGTGTCTGAGAGCCAGGGAAAACGCCTCTCTTGCAACTCTCCATGGTGGTGTTTTTAAGGTAGAATATCTTTACTTAGCCCAAATACAGACAGCTTTGTGGCTCACCTGTTCTTCGACATATTAATGTTGCTGCTTCATGTAAGGGAGAGGTCTACCTTTCAGCCAATGTGGTGGGTGTCATTTGTGGTTGTGTGAGTTCATTAAGTTAGTCTGATCTCAGGTGCCAAAAGAACTGGATACTGTGTTAGACTGAGCTACATAGCTTCCCAGTCCTCAGGCCCCTAAATGGGCAACTGTATGAGATTAATGAATCTTGAAGAGGCTGGACCTGGGTTGGGCCAGCCTCGAGTTCAGTGCTCTCTGTAACAGGGAGAGTTGGGTATTTTCCTGGGTCACTGGCTGAACTCTCTGGCAGGTCAGGCAGACCAGTCAGGCAGTGAGAACCTGAGGGCAGATAACAGGCCTGTAATTATTGGGCTTTCCAAAAACTGAGTTGCAACTAAAATATACAGTTGGGGGCAGGTCAGCCATACTGTAGACCTTTCACTGGGTAGGGCAAGTCCTTGAAGTTGGAAAAATGGAGACTGAAAGCTGTGAGGTACTTGGTACACTGACACTTTCCTGCTACAAAAGCAGTGTTGGATTTTGTTGTGGAAGGCATGCACAGGTAGATGCCAGGACTCCTTACTTCCTTCCTGGTCTAGAGTTGGCAGGTGCAAAGTTAGTGGCAGTGGTGGCTGCAAAGTGTTTGGCAGCAACCTCAGAGAGTTAGATTGTCAAAGAAATGTCAAGCCATGGCCACAGTTTTCAAGCAGGGGTAGGGGAAGGAGCACTGATGACCTGGAGCATGCAAGACCTATTTGGTGGGAAGCAGTAGAAGTGGGGAGTTGTGTGCATTGCAGTCTACCTCCTGCTCCTTTGTATCTTGTTTGTGGTATCTGTGCTGAAGGCTGCAGAAGTGCCTAGCTTTCCCAATTCCTCCCTAGCATAGGCAAAAGAGGGATGGTGTGACTTCTGTTATTAAAAGTTGGCCATTTTGATAGTGTCCCATAATTTTCAGACCTTCTTTATTATTTTTTTCTTACACTTTCTTTAATGACTTTAACTTTCCTTAAATAATTTTTAAAAATTCATTATTCTTTTTCTCAGTGCTTTGTCTTTGCCAAGAGTTCATATTATTTTCATTGCTATGTAATATATTCTTATTTTATTTATTTATTTATTTTATTATACTTTAAGTTCTGGAATACATGTGCACTTCGAGCAGGTTTGTTACATAGGTATACACATGTGGTGATTTGCTTCATCCATCACCCCGTCATCTACATTAGATATTTTTCCTAGTGCTATCCATTTCCTAGCCCTGAAAACCCAGACAGACCCAGGTGCATGAAGTTCCCCACCCTGTGTCCATGTGTTCTCATTGTTCAACTTCAACTCATGAGTGAGTACATGTGGTTTTCGGTTTTCTGTTCTTGGGTTAGTTTGATGAGAATGATGGTTTCCAGCTTCATCCATGTCCCTGCAAAAGACATGAACTCATCCTTTAAAACAATTTTTTTAAAGGTAATTTAGGTTCTGGGATACAGGTGCAGATCATGAAGGATTGTTGCATAGGTACATACATGGCAAGGGGATTTGCTGCCTCCATCACCATGTCACTTATATCTGGCATTTCTCCCCATTCTATCCCTCCCCAACTTTCTCACCTCCCACTGTCCTTCCACTAGACCCTAAAACGGAACCCAGTGTATGATTCTCCCCTCTGTGTGTCCATGTGATCTCATTTTTCAACACCTGCCTATGAGTGAGAACATGCCGTGTTTGATTTTCTGTTCTTGTGTCAGGTTGCTGAGAATGATGGTTTCCAAATTCATTCATGTCCCTGCAAAGGACACATACTCATTATTTGTTATGGTTGCATAGTGTTCCATGGTGTATATGTGCCACATTTCCTTTGTCCACTCTATTATTGATGGATATTAGGTTGGTTCCAGGTCTTTGCTATTGTACACAGTGCTGCAATAAACATATGTGTGCATGTGTTTTTATAATGGAATGATTTCTAATCCTTTGGATAAATACCCAGTAATGAGATTGATGGGTCAAATGGAATTTCTATTTCTAGGTCCTTGAGGAATCACCACACTGTCTTCCCACAATGATTCAAATAATTTACACTCCCACTAACAATGAAAAGCGTTTCTATTTCTCCATATCCTCTCCAGCAACTGTTGCCTCCATATTTTTTAATGATCACCATTCCAACTGGCGTGAGATGGTGTCTCAATGCAGTTTTGATTTTCATTTCTCTAGTGACCAGTGACAATGAGCATTTTTTCATATGTTTGATGGCCTCATACATGTCTTCTTTTAAAAAGTGTCTGTTCATATCCTTCTCCCACTTTTGAATGGGTTTGTTTGTTTTTTTGTTGTAAATCTGTTTTAGTTCTTTGTAGATTCTGGATGTTAGTCTTTGACAGATGGGTAGACTGCAAAATTCTTATCCCATTCTGTTGGTCACCAGCTGACTCTACTGATTATTTCTTTTACTATACAGAAGCTCTGGAGTTTAATTAGATCCCATTTGTCTATTTTGGCTTCTGTTGCCAATGCTTTTGGTGTTTTAGTCATGAAGTTCTTGCTTATGCCTATGTCCTGAATGGTATTAGCTAGGCTTTCTTCTAGGGTTTTTATGGTGTTAGGTATTATGTTTAAGTCTTTAATCCATCTGGAGTTAATTTTAGTGTAAGGTGTCAGGAGTGGTCCATTTTCTGTTTCTTCACATGGCTGGCCAGTTTTCACAACACAATTTATTAAACAGGGAGTCCTTTCTCCATTGCCTTTTATTGTCAGACTTTTCAAAGATCAGATTATTGTAGATGTGTGTTGTTGCCTCGGAGGCCTCTGTTTTGTTCCATTGGTGTATGTCTCTGTTTTGTTAACAGAACCATGCTGTTTTGATTACTGTAGCCTTGTAGTATAGCTTTAAATCAGGTAGCATGATGCCTTCAGCTATGTTCTTTTTGCTTAGGATTGTCTTGGCTGTGTGGGCTTTCTTTTGATTTCACATGAAGTTTAAAGTGCTTTTTTTCCAGTTCTGTGAAGAAAGTCATTGGTAGCTTTATGAAGATAGCATTGAATCTGTAAATTACTGTGAGTAGCATGGTCATTTTCATGATACTGATTCTTCCTAACTATGAGCTTGGAATGTTTTTCCATGTGTTTGTGTCCTCTCTTATTTCGTTGAGCAGTGGTTTGTAGTTATCCTTGAAGAGGTCCTTTAACCTTTGTTAGTTGTATTCCTAGATACTTTATTCTTTTTGAAACAATTGTAAATGGGAGTTCATTCATGATTTTGCTCTGTATTTGACTGTTATTGGTGTATAGGAATGTTTGTAATTTGTGCACATTGATTTTGTATCCTGATACTTTGCCAAAGTTGCTCATCAGCTTAAAGAGATTTTGGACTGTGATAATGGGGTCTTCTTTTTTTATTTTTCCAAATGATTATATTTTAATAAATTTCCATATGTTCATCAAGTTCAAAACATGGACACAGGGAAAGGAGTACCACACACTGAGGTCTATTGGGGGAAATAGGGAAGGGACAGCGGGGGGAGAGAGGGGGAGGGATGGCATGGGGAGAAATGCCAAATATGGGTGAAGGGGCAGAAGGCAGCAAAACACACTGTCACGTGTGTACCTATGCAACTATCTTGCATGTTCTGCACATGTACCCTGAAACCTAAAATGCAATAAAAATTTAAAAAAAAAATCTTTCTTGATATTGGGGACTTCTCAATATACAATTATATCCTCTGCAAATAAAGACAATGTGACTTCCTCTGTTCTTAATTGAATACCCTTTATTTCTTTATCTTGTCTGATTTCCCTGGCCAGAACTTTCACTACTATGTTAAATAGAAGTGGTGAGAGAGGGCATGCTAGTCTTGTGAAGATTTTCTAAAAGAATATTTCTAGCTTTTTCTCATTTAGTATATTATTGTCTGTGAGTTTGACATAGATAGCTCTTATTATTTTGAGGTATGTTCCATAAATATCAAGTTTATTAAGACGTTTTGGCATGAAGGGCTATTGAATTTTGTCAAATGCCTGCTCAGCATCTTGAAATAATCATGCTTTTTTTTTGTCTTTGGTTCTGTTTATGTGATGGATTACGTTTATTGAGTTGCATATGTTGAACCACCCTTTTATTCCAGCTATGCAGGTAACTTGATTATGGTGGATAAGCTTTTTAATGTGCCGTTTGATTTGGTTTGCCAGTATTTTATTGAGAATTTTCTCATCAATGTTCATCAAAGATATTGGCCTGATATTTACTTTTTTTTTGTTGTGCCTCTGCCAGCTTTTGTAATCACAATGGTGATAGCCTCATACAATGAGTTGGGGAGGATTCCCTTTTATTCGCTGTTTGGAATAGTTTCAGAAGGAATGGCATCAGCTCCTCTGTACTTCTGGTAGAATTTGTCTGTGAACCCTTCTGGTCCTGGACTTTTTTTGGTTGGTAGGCTACTACTTCCTGCCTCAACTTCAGAACTTGTTATCTTTCTATTCAGGGAACCAACTCGGAGGGGGTAAGTGTCCAGGAATTTATCCATTTCTTCTAGATTTTCTGGTTTATTTGTGTCAAGGTGTTTATAGTGTTCTCTCATGGTAGTTTTTATTTCAGTGGAATTGGTGGTGATAGCTTCTATATCATTTTTTGCATCTATTTCATACTTCTCTATTTTCTTCCTTATTAGTCTGCCTACTAATCTATCTATTTTCTTGAGGTTTTTTAAAAAAATAGATCCTGGATTCATTGATTTACTTTAAGGGTTTTTTGTGTCTATATCTCCTTCACTTCTGCTCTGAACTTAGTTGTTTCTTGTCTTCAGTTAGCTTTTGAGTTTGTTTGCTCTTGCTTCTCTAGTTCTTTTTTTTTTAAATTTTTATTGCATTTTAGGTTTTGGGGTACATGTGCAGAACATGCAAGATAGTTGCATAGGTACACACGTGGCAGTGTGTTTTGCTGCCTTCTGCCCCCTCACCCATATTTTGCATTTCTCCTCATGCCATCCCTACCCTGCTGCCCCCCTGCTGTCCCTCCCCTATTTCCCCCAATAGACCTCAGTGTGTGGTGCTCCCTTCCCTGTGTCCATGTGTTCTCATTGTTCATCACCCACCTATGAGTGAGCATATACGGTGTTTCCTTTTCTGTTCTTGTGTCAATTTGCTGAGAATGATGTTCTCCAGATTCATCCATGTCCCTACAAAGGACACGAACTCATCATTTATGATTGCTGCATAATATTTCATGGTGTATATGCGCCACATTTTCCCAGTCCAGTCTATCATCGATGGGCAATTGGGTTGATTCCAGGTCTTTGCTATTGTAAACAGTGCTGCAATGAACATTCGTGTGCATGTGTCCTTATAGTAGAGCGATCTATAGTCCTTTGGATATATACCTAGCAATGGGATTGCTGGGTCAGATGGAATTTCTATTT
>CM052670.1:49961189-49978767 GCA_028533165.1 Leontopithecus rosalia
CCAGCTCTTGGATTTATTGATTTTTTGAAGGGTTTTTCGTGTCTCTATTTCCTTCAGTTGTGCTCTGATCTTAGTTATTTCTTGTCTTCTGCTAGGTTTTGAGATTTTTTGATCTTGCTCCTCCAGCTCTTTCAATTTTGATGATAGGGTGTCAATTTTGGATCTCTCTGCTCTTAGTTCTTTTAATTGTGATGTTAGAATGTCGATTCTAGATCTTACCTTGTTTCTCACGTGGACATTTAGTGCTATATATTTTCTTCTATACACTAATTTCAATGTATCCCAGAGATTGTGGTACCTTGTGTCTTCAGGCTCGTTGGTTTTAAAGAACATCTATTACTGCCTTCATTTTATTATTTATCCCGCAATCATTCAGGAGCAAGTTGTTCAGTTTCCATGGACTTTTGTGATTTTGAGTGAGTTTCTTAATTCTGAGTTCTAATTTTATTGTACTGTGGTCTGAGAGGCTGTTTGTTATGATTTGTATTCTTTTGCATTTGCGGAGGAGTGATTTACTTTTAATTGTGTGGTCAACTTTAGAATAAGTGCTATGTGTTGCAAAGATGAATGTATATTCTATTGATTTGAGGTGAGGAGTTCTGTAGATGTCTATTAGGTTCACTTTGTCCAGAGTTGAGCTCAGGTTCTTAATATCCCTGTTAATATTTTGGCTCATTGGTCTGTCTAAATTGAGAATGGGGTGTAAAATTCTCCCACTATTAATATGTCAGAGTCTAAATCTTTTTTTAGGTCTCTAAAAACTTGCTTTATGAATCTGGGTTCTCCTGTATTGGGGCTATATATATTTAGGATATTTAGCTCGTCTTGTTTCATTGATTCCTTTACCATTATGTAATGCCCTCCTTTGTCTCTTTTGATCTTTTTTGGTTTAAATTCTGTTTTATCAGAGACTAGGATTGCAACCCCTGCGTATTTTTGCTTTCCATTTGCTTGGTAAATCTTCCTCCATTCCTTTATTTTGAGTCTATATGTGTCTTTGCCTGTGCGATGTGTCTCCACTTCTATGATGTGTTTCCTGAATACAGCACACCGATGGTTTTTGACTTTTAATCCAATTTTCCAGTCTGTGTCTTTTAATTGGGGGCATTTAGCCCATTAACATTTAAAGTTAACATTGTTATGCATGAATTTGATTCTATCATTTTGATGCTAGCTGGTTGTTTTGCCCATTTGTTCATGCAGTTTCTTCATTGTGTCAATGCTCTTTGCGATTTTGTATGTTTTTGCAGTGGCTCGTACCAGTTGTTGCTTTCCATGTTTAGTGCTTTCTTCAGGCACTCTTGTAAGGCAAGCCTGGTGGTGATATAATCTCTCACCATTTGCTTGTCTTTAGTGGATTTTTTTCTCCTTTGCTTATGAAACTTAGTTTGGCTGGTTATGAAATTATGGGTTGAACATTCTTTTCTTTAAGAATGTTAAATAATGGCCCCCACTCTCTTATGGTTTGTAAGGTTTCTGCCATGAAATCCACTGTTAGTCTGATGGGCTTTTCTTTGTTGGTAACACAACCATTCTCTCTGGCTGCTCTTAACATTTTTTTCTTCATTTCAACCTTGGTGAATCTTATGATTATGTATCTTGGGGCTGCCCTTCTCGAGGACTATTTTTGTGGTGTTCTATGTATTTCCTGATTTTGAATGGTGGCCTGTCTTGGTTAGGTTGGAGAAGTTCTCCTGGATAATATACTGAATAGTGTTTTCCAACTTGATTTCATTCTACCCATCACTTTCTTGCACACCAATCAAACATATATTTGGTCTTTTCACAAAATCCCATATTTCTTGGAGGTTTGTTCATTTCTTTTCACTTTTTTCTCTAATCTTGCCTTCTAGCTTTATTTTATTTAGTTGATCTTCAATCTCTGATATCTTTTCTTCCACTTGACTGATTCATTCATTGAAATTTGTGTATGCTTCACAAAGTTGTTTTTCTGTGTTTTTCAGCTACATCAGGTCGTTTGTCTTCTCTAAACTGATTATTCTAGTTAGCAATTTGTCCAACTTTCTTGAAGATTTTAGCTTTCTTGTATTTGGTTACAACATGCTCCTCTAACTCGGAAAAGTTTATTATTTTCCACCTTCTAAAGCCTGCTTCTGTCAATTCATCAAACTCATCTTCTGTCCAGTTTTGTTCCCTTGCTGGTGAAGAGTTGTGATTCCTATGAGGAGAAATAGGCTTTCTGGTGTTTGGAATTTTTAGCGTTTTTGCACTGGTTTCTACTTATGTTCATGGATTTATCTAATTTCGGTCTTTGAATTCAGTGACCTTTGAATGGGGTCTCTTAGAGAATGTCCTTTTTGTTAATGTTCATACTACTTCTTTCTGTTCGTTAGTTTTGATACTATTTCTTCTTGTTTGTTAGTTTTCTTTTTAACAGTCAGGCCCCTCTGTTGCAGTTGTGCTGGAATTGGCTGGAGCTCCACTCCAGACCTCACTTGCATGGGTATCACCAGCAGAGGCTGAAGAACATCAAAGATTGCTGCCTAATCCTTCATCTGGTAGCTTCATCCCAGAGGGGTACCTGCCAGATGTCAGTCAGAGGTCTCCTGTATGAGGTGTCTTTCAGCACCTACTGGGAGGTGCCTCCTGGTCTGGATACACAGGATTCAGGGAGCCGTTAGAGGAGGCAGTCTGTCCCTTATCAGAGGCTGAATGCTGTGCTGGGAGGTCCACTGCTCTCTTCAGAGCTCAGTTGGAAATGCAGAAATCACCCACCTTCTGTTTCTATTTGCCTGGGAGCTGTTTCTCTTGGACTATCTTGGACAAGCTCCCAAATACTTTCACGTATAACTTTCCTTAACTACTTCTGAATTCATTATCAGTGATTTCATAGAACTGTGTTCATTCAGGGTCCATAATTTGAGGTTTATTAATCTATTTCTGTAATTTCTAAAAATTATTTGTAATTTTTGAGTCCTTGTTTTTGTGTCTATGCATTTGAGGACATGGCCACCTCTTTCAGCCTTTGTAAGTGTTCTTTGGAAATGATAATCTTTCTTTCTTTGTTTTTTTTTTCAAAAGTCAAAGTTTGTATATTTCTTTTCCTTTTATAAACAAGATAGAACAAAATTCATCAAAATCATTTCGGCAACAGACTTTTCTACCATTGGGGCAAGTTAAAAAATATACAGTGAAAGAGAAGACACTTTAAAACCTGTTGTTGCATTAATTTTAAATTTAGCAACACCACCTCAGACCTGGAGCAAACCTAGAACAGTTACCAGGATCACCTTTTCTCTTCAATCTCTGTGACTTCTGGGAATCTTCAGAGCCTGGGTCTGGAAGGTGCTTCCTACATGTCTCAGGGCTGGATGCAAACTTGGCTGGGGACCCGAGCATCAATTCCTGTTTAGAATCAAACGTCTTCCTTCCCCCACAAATGTCTAGACCTACCAAACTGCTTCCCAACAATTCAATGGATTAGATTTATAGAAGCCAACTCCTAAAAACGGGATTGCTGGACCACACAACTAAGAAAAATAATTCAATATATAGATGTTTATAAGGTGACACCTTAGTAAAAAATACAAGCTACGTATAATATAAACCTAGAGTGAGTTTTGTGCCCTATAAGGCCCTTTCTCCCAAGGTAACCTCAGCTTACCCTCATGACAACTCACTTAGAACCAAAAGAAGTTTCCCAGCTCTCACTGCTTCTAAGGACCAAAGCAGCTTCCCAAGAAAACATCCGAAAATTCCTTCTGATGAAGGGGTAATGTCTCCAAGATCCAGCTTTCCACTAATGGCAGGGGGTCCTTACCCTTTGGACCCCAACCCAGCCCTGAGACACCTAGTTACCAAAATCTTTCTAAAAATTAAGGACAACTGATTTCACGCTTTAGCACATCCCCTCTAACTGTCCTATCGACTTTTCTTGTGTTTAGGTGGCTCTGGGACAGCAAAGCCATCAGCTGTCTTATCTGTCTTGCTGTCTGCCTTGTCCATCTTGCTGCTGTCCACCTTGGGCTCCATTTTGCTCTCACGATTACAAGCTTCTTTGTTTTTAAACTTTGAATAGAAGAATTATTTACATGATAGGTGATATTTACCAGTTCTCTACAGCAATAATCAGACTTTATAGTGAAACATTACATGCGTTCTCATTACAGTCTGAAAACAAGGCCAGGCATTCTTTGCATTTTCATAATTAGTATTATTCTGGAAGTTCAAAGTAATGCACTCAGATTGAATAAAACTAAACATATCAAAATTATTAAAGTTAATGAGATGAGGTATAGTGACTTGCTCATGTAATTCCAGAACATTTCAAGGCCAAGGTGGGAGGATCACTGGAGGCCAGGTGTTCAAGACCAGTCTGGACAATGGAGTGAGATCCTATCTCTATGAGTGGGACCATGTGGTGTTTTATTTTCTGTTCTCATGGAATGAGACAAGTGTGAGCATTCTGTAAAGCACCTCCCAATGGTGAGGAAGCTGGATGTTCGTTTACAACTCTCTTTTTCTCTGCAAAAACATGTGCCTAAGGAAATCCTCCGTGGCACTGTTACAGCTTGAGAGATGGTGATACAAAGTGAAACTATTCCTCTTACCCTTTGAATATAGCTGTTATCAGTTCTATGGCTGGAAGGGCTATCTCCAAAATTTAGGGATATGGATGAAAATATTCTTATCTGGGGATATTTGGTAGTTGGATTTCTCCTATTCCATTATATTGCTGACATCACTCTCTTTACTTTCCCCTCAGCTTATTTTTAGTAAAGGTTTCAAGACAATTTGATGAAGAATTAGTAGTCTTTTCATCAAATGGTTCCAGGACAACTAGATATCTACACGCAAAAGCATAAAGTTGGAGCCCTGCCACATACACACCATATACAAAAACGAATGTAAAATGAATCCAAGACCTAAATGTAAAAGCTAAAACTGTAATATTTTTATAAGTAAACATGAGTACATCTTCATGACCTGGGGATACTGAAAGTTTTCCTAGATACAGCTTCAAAAGCACAGGGAATAAAAGAAAACACGATGAATTAGAATTTGTCAACATTTACCAAAAGTTCTATTCCAAAACACAGCTTTAATAAAGTTTAAAGGAAAGATACAGACCAGGGGAAAATATTTACAAATTATATAACATCTAGAGATTTGTATTTCAAACATATGAAGAACTCTTACAACTTTATGATAAGAATATAACCCAACTTATAATGCACAATGGATTTCAATAGACATTTTCCTAAATAAAACATACTAATTGTCCATAAGTGCATGAGAGAATGTTTAACAGAATTACTCATTAGGGAAATGCACATTAAAACCACAGAAGGGAGAAGGGAGAAGATGGTGCTGTAGGACCAACTCAGGATTGCAGCTCCCAGTGAAACCACAGATGGTGAGTGGATGCCGCATTTCCAGAGAGATCTTTATTGCCCACAGACCAGAAGATTCCCAGGTGTAGGAGCCCCATGGGCAGCCAGCGTGGCTGTTTTGGCAAGTGCTGTTGCTTGGGCAGGTGCGGCTGTTTGGGCCGGGGCCACAGTGCAGCGGCACTCTGTACAAAATACACTGGTTTGGTTGCCCTATTAAACTGGCAATTGGAGATTTCAGAAGGCAGATTAGCACATTCATCTGATTAAATGGGACTTAGAAAGCCAGGCCAGGAGATTCCTGGGCAGCAATGTGGTTCCAGCCAGCACAGTGGGTCACTGCATGAGAAATCACACAGTCCTGGCACCCTTTCAGCAGGTGACTGGAACACCTGGGAGAGAGTCAACTGTTCATCTTAAAAAAATAAAAGGGCTCTGAGTCAGGGAGCCAGGTGATCAGGCTCTGTGGGTACCACCCCCACAAACACAAACAAAAGAGCAATTGGAAATGCTCGGGGTTGAGAGTTTCATGGAAAGCACAGCTGAACCCAGAATGGTGCAGCTCAGAGTGGGAGGGGCGTCTGCCATTACCGAGGCACTCAATCCCTATGGAGGTACACTGCCATTGCTGACACAGCCTGCCATCGCCAAGGCAACCCGCTGTTGCTGAGACAACCCACCATAACAGAGAGTCTGCCACTACAGAGGCAGGCCATCATCACCATGGCAGCTCTAACCACACACATATAAACAGGACTACAGGTAATTACGCACAGCAGCAGGGTGGAGTCCAAGGCAGCAGGGCAGAGCTGAAGGCAGTGCAGCACAGCCACTACAGGAAGGGAGTGATTAGACTGCCTCCTTGATGGGCAGGAAATTGCAACGGATACTCATAAATAAAACCCTAACGCCCTGTGTCAGAGCACCTGAGGGGAAAAAAAGGGGCTTTATGAGTCCTGCTGCAGCAGACTTAAATGTACCTGCCTAGCAGCCCTGAATGAGCAATAGAGCTCACAGCTCAGCAATTGAGCTCAATTAAGTACAGACTGTCTCCTCAAGTATAAAGTACAGACAGTCTCCTCAAGCAGCTCCCTGACCCCCGTATATCCAAAGAGTCACCACACAAAGGATTAGTCAGACTCACGTTTGGCAGGCATCATTCAGGGACAAAGATAGCAGAAGAAGAAATAAGTAGCAATTGCCATGGTCCCGCAGCTGCTACAGGTGTACCCCAGGCAAGCAGGTCCTGGAGTGGACATCAGTAGTCCTACAAAAGAGGGGCCAGACAGTCAGAAGGAAAACTAAGAAACAGAAATACATCATCATTGACAATCTGGACATCCACTCAGAGACCCAATTGGAAAATCAACAACTACTCAGATGACAGGTGGATAAATCCACAAAGATGGGAAGAAAACAGCGCAAAAAGGAGAAAAACACCTGAAACCAGAACACCTCACCTCCTATAAGGGAACAAAACTCCTCACCAGCAAGGGAACAAAATAGGATGGAGAATGAGTGTGATGAAACGACAGAATCAGACTTCAGAAGGAGGGCAATGAGAAACTTCCATGAGCTAAAAGAAGACGTTATAAATCAATGCAAAGAAACTAAGAACCTTTAAAAAATATTTGAGAAAATGATAAAAAGAATGGACAACTTAGAGAGAAATATGAGTGAAATGATGGAGCTGAAAAACACAACATGAGAATGTCGTGAAGCATGCACAAGTTTCAAGCCGACTTGACAAAGCAGAAGAAAGGATATCAGAAGTCTAAGATCATGTCAATGAAATAAAACGAGAAGGCAAGATTAGAGAAAAAAGTGAAAAAAGAAATGAACAAAGTCTCTAAGAAATGTGGGACTATGTGAAGAGACCTAATCTACGTTTGATAAGTGTACCTGAACATGACGAAGAGAATGAACCCAAGCTGGAAAATACTCTTAAGAATATTATCCAGAAAAATTTCTCCAACCTAGCAAGGCAGGCCAATATTCAAGCCCAGGAAATAAAGAGAACACCACAAAAATATTCCGCAAGAAGAGCAACCCCAAGGCACATAATTGTCAGATTCACCAGGGTTGAAATGAAGGAGAAAATGCTAAGGACAGCCAGAGACAAAGGTCGGGTCACCCGCAAAGGGAAGCCCATCAGACTCACAGCAGATCTCTAGGCAAAAACGCTACAAACCAGAAGAGAGTGGGGGCCAATATTCAACATACTTAAAGAAAAGAACTTTCAACCCAGAATTTCATATCCAGCCAAACTGAGCTTCATAAGTGAATGAAAAATAAAATTCTTTGTGAACAAGCAAGTACTCAGAGATATTGTCACCACCAGGCATGCTTTACAACTGCTCCTAAAAGAGGAACTAAACATAGAAAGGAACAACAAGCACCAGCCATTCCAAAAACATACCAAATGCTAAAGAGCATCAACAAAATGAAGAATCTGCATCAAATAACAGAAAAAACAGTCAGCTAGCATCAAAATGGCAGTATCAAATTTACACATAACAATATTAACCCTAAATGTAAATGGACTGAACACACAAATCAAAAGACACCGACTGGCAAATTGGATGAAAAGCCAAAACCCACTGGTGTGCTGAATCCAGGAAACCCATCTCACATGCAAGGATACACAAAGTCTCAAAATCAAGGGATGGGGAAGATTTACCAAGCAAATGGAGAGCAAACAAAAGCAGGAGTTGCAATTCTCGTCTCTGACAAAATAGACTTTAAAGCAACAAAGATCAAAAGAGGCAAAGAAGGTCATTACATAATTTTAAAAGGATCGATACAACAAGAAGAGCTAATGATCCTAAATATATATGGACCCAATACAGGAGCACCCAGATATATAAGGCAAGTTCTTAATGACTTACAAAGAGATTTAGACTCCCACACAATAATAGTGGGAGACTTTAACATTCCACTGTCAATATTAGACAGATCAACCAGACAGAAAATTAACAAGGATATCCAGGACTTGCACTCAGACCTGGAACAGGCAAACCTGATAGACATTTACAAAACTCTCCACCCCAAATCCACAGAATATACATTCTTCTCAGCACCACATCACACCTGCTCTAAAATTGATCACATAATTGGAAGTAAAGCATTCCTCAGCAAATGCAAAAGAACTGAAATCATACCAAACACTCTCTCAGACCACAGTGCAATCAAGTTAGAACTCAGAATCTAGAAACTAACTCAGAACCACACAGCCCCATGGAAACTGAACAAGTGGCTCTTGAATGTTGATTGGGTAAACAATGAAATTAAGGCAGAAATAAAGAAGTTCTTCAAAACCAACGAGAATGAAGACAAAACATACCAGAATCTCTGGAACACTTTTAAAGCAGTCTCCAAAGGAAAATATATAGCAATAAGTGCCATATGAGAAGAGCAGAGAGATCCGAAATTGACACCCTAATGTCAAAATTGAAAGAGCTAGAGAAGCAAGATCAAAATAACTCAAAACCTAGCAGAAGACAAGAAATAACTAAGAGCAGAGTAGAACTGAAAGAGATAGAGACACGAAAAACCCTTCAAAAATCAATAAATTCAAGAGGTGGTTTTTTGAAAAGATCAACAAAATAGACAGACCACTAGCCAGACTGATAAAAAAGAAAAGAGAGAACAACCAAATAGAGGCAATAAAAAACGATAAAGGGGAAATCAACACAGATTCCACAGAAATTCAAACCATCATCAGAGAACATTACAAACAACTCTATGCATGTAAGCTGGTAAACCTGGAAGAAATGGATAAATTTCTGGACACTTGTGTCCTCCCATGCCTAAACCTGGAGGAAGCCAAAACTGTGAATAAACCAGTAACAATGTCTGAAGTCAAGGCAGCAATTAAGAGCCTACCACACAAAAAAAGCCCAGGTCCAGATGGGTTCACAGCCGAATTCTACCAGACACACAAAGAGGAGCTGGTACCATTTCTTCTGAAACTATTCCAAATAATCCAAAGGAGGGAATCCATCCCAAATCATTTTATGAGACCAACATCATCCAGATGCCAATACCCGGAAGAGACTCAACAAGAAAAATTCAGGCCAATATCCATGATGAACACAGATGCAAAAATCTTCAGTAAAATACTGACAAGTCGATTGCAACAGCACATCAAAAAACTTATCCATTATGATCAAGTAGGATTCATCCTGGTGATGCAAGGCTGGTTCAACATATGAAAGTCTATAAACGTAATTCACCACATAAACAGAACCAAAAACAAAAACCACATGATTATCTCAGTTGACACAGAGAATGCATTTGACAAAATTCAACAGCCCTTTATGCTAAAAACCCTCAATAAACTCTGTATTGATGGAACATATCTCAAAGTTATAAAAGCTATTTATGACAAACCAACAGCCAATATCATACTGAATGGGCAAAAACTGGAAGCATTCCCTTTGAAATGCAGCACTAGACAAGGATGCCCTCTTTCGCCACTCCTATTCAATATAGTACTGGAAGTTCTAGCCAGAGCAATCAGGCAAGAAAAAGAAATGAAGGGTATTCAAATAGAAAAAAAGGAAGCCAAATTGTCTGTATTTTCAGACGACATGATAGTATATTTAGAAGACCCCATCACCCAAGCCCAAAAAACTCCTGAAACTGATAAGCAACTTCAGCAAAGTCTCATGATACAAAATCAATGTGCAAAAATCACAAGCATACCTATACACCAATAACATACTTAAAGAGAGCCAAATCAAGGACAAACTGTCATTCACAATTGCTACAAAAAGAATAAAGTACCTAAGAGTACAACTTAATAGGAACGTAAGGGACCTCTTCAAGAAAACTACAAACTACTGGTCAACGAAATAGAGAGGACACAAACAGATGGAGAAACATTGCATTTTATGGTTAGGAAGAATCAATATTGTGAAAATGGCTATACTGCCCAAAGTAATTTGCCGAATCAACGCTATCCCCATCAAGCTGCCATTGAGTTTCTTCACAGAACTGGTTAAAAACCACCATGAACTTTATACAGAACCAAAAGAGAGCAACACAGCCAAGTCAATGCTAAGCACAAAGAACACAGCGGGAGGCATCACACTACCAGACTTCAAACTATACTACAAGGCTACAGTAATCAAAACAGCATGGTAATTGTACCAAAACAGAGATATAGACAAATGGAACAGAACAAAGGCATCGGAGGCAACACAACATATCTAAAACCATCCAATCTTGGAAAAAACCTGACAAAAACAAGCAATGAAGAAAGGATTTCCTGTTTAATAAATGGTGTTGGGAAAACTGGCTAGCCATGTGCAGAAAGCAGAAACTGGCCCCCTTCCTGACAGCTTACACTAAAATTAACTCCAGATGAATTAAAGACTTAAACATAAGACCTGGCACCATAAAAACCCTAGAAAAAAATCTAGGCAAAACCATTCAGGACATAGGAGTAGGCAAGGACTTCATGACCAAAACACCAAAAGCATTGGCAACAAAAGCCAAAATAGACAAATGGGACCTAATCAAACTCCACAGCTTCTGCACGGCCAAAGAAACAGCCATTTGAGTGAAGCGGCAACCAACAGAATGGGAAAAAATTTTTGCAATCTACCCATCTGACAAAGGGCTCATATCCAGAATTTACAAAGAACTAAAACAAATTTACAAGAAAAAAACAAACAAGCCCATTCAAATATGGGCAAATGATATGAACAGACACTTTACAAAAGAAGACATACGTGAGGTCAACAAACATATGAAAAAATGCTCATCATCATTGGTCATCAGAGAAATGCAAATCAAAACTACTTTGAGATATCATCTCACGCCAGTTAGAATCATTAAAAAATCTGGAGATAACAGATATTGGATCAAATGTGGAGAAATAGGAACACTTTTACACTGCTGGTGGGAGTGTAAATTAGTTCAACCATTGTGGAAGACAGTGTGGTCAGTCCTCAAAGACCTAGAAATAGAAATTGCATTTGACTCAGCAATTTCATTTCTGGGTATATATCTAAAGGACTTTAAATCATTCTATTATAAGGACACATGCACCAGAATGTTCATTGCAGCACTGTTTACAATATCAAAGTCCTGGAACCAATCCAAATGCCCATCGGTGTTAGACTGGACTGGAAAAATGTGGCACATATATACCATGGAATATTATGCAGCAATCAAAAATGATGAGTTCGTGTCCTTTGTAGGGACATGGATGAATTTGGAGAACGTCATTGTCAGCAAACAGACACAGGAACAGAAAATGAAATGCCGTATATTCTCACTCACAGTTGGGTGATGAACAATGAGAACACATGGGCCCAGGGAGGGGAGCACTACACACTGGGGTCTACTGGGGGGAATAGGGGAGGGATAACATGGGGAAAAATGCCAAATGTGGGTGAAGGGGAGGAAGACAGCAAATCACACTGCCACGTGTGTACCTATGCAACTATCTTGCATGTTCTGAACATGTACCCCAAAACCCAAAATGCAATTAGAAAAAGAAAAATAAGAAATAAAATAAAATAAAACCACAGGTATTATCAATGAACATTAACTAAAATAGTTATAAACAAAGAGGATGAGGGCTAATGAGCATGTGAAGAAACTGAACTCTTATACATTGCTGGTATGGGTGTTTTGAAATTGGTGCAGACCCTTTGGAAAACAGTTTGGCATTTTCTTAAAATGTTAAATGTAAGGTTGTCATCAGACTGAACTATTTTATTCATCTACATATCTATATATATGCTCAAGAAAGGAAAACAAATATTCATTCAAAGACTTATACACAAATGTGTAATTATATTGCTGATTTTTGCAGCGTAAGTAGTAACAGCCAAACCGTTAGTCCAACTGCTCAGTGACTAGTGAATAGATAATGAAAATTGGGTATATTTATTTAATGGAATACTCTTTATCCATAAAAAAGGACCATTTATATAAATCTTGAAAACATTGCGCAGAGTCGACCAAATAAGACAGAAAATATTACATATTATATGATTCAATTTCTAGAAAGTGTTTGGAATATAGATCTGTATAGATAAAAATTAAATTAGTGGATACTAGGGATTGGGGTATGGGGAAATGAAGAGTAATTGCTAAATGGTATGTGGTTTTTGAAGTGGGTGATAAAAATGTTCTTTACCTAGATTGTGGTGATGATTGCACAATTATGTAAATTTATTTGCAATCATTAAACTGTACATTTGATATTGGAAATCTTATTTTATATAAATTATGCTACAACAAAGTTTTATAACACGAATGAAGTGAATGATGACAAATTACTGCTCTAGGTTAGTGTGAAGTAATATTACAAAAATGTGTATAAGTTAAAAGAAAATCCAAATATTTATGAATATGTTATTCTACTCTATAATTTACTCTGTTTTTTCTGAATGTGTTACAAAAGACAAGTTAGAAAGAGCATCATGGGAAAGCACTTTAGGCTCTCATTCACACTTTCTGCATTCAGATCTCAATTACAGCTTTTACTAGCCAAGGGATATTGGACGTTTTATTTAACTTTGCTTTTCTTCAGTTATTTCTTTAGTAAACTAGAGATAATGAATAGCTTCTACACCATGAGCTTTTTGTGATGTCAAATATTTAATACAGGTAAAGTTCTTAAATGTTATTAAGTTCTAAGTAGACAGTAAATTGTAATTATATGTTTTCATCTATTATCTTCATTATTGTCAAAGTAAATGAAGAAATAAATTTTCAGAAACAGGTCTTGATTTCTCACTTTTTTTTGTTTCCTTTAGGTGTCTTCAGTGCCCTGGGTTTTCCTGTGACCCAATGCCCACTGGGGCTGAATTCCAAAGGACTTCCACTGGGCATCCAGGTTGTGGCTGCACCCTTTAATGATCACTTGACCCTGGCTGTGGCCAAGTACTTGGAGAAAACTTTTGGGGGATGGGTCTGTCCAGGAAAGTTTTAGGATGCTCTTCTCCAAGGTTAATATGTGAGAGTGTGTGTGTGTGTGTGTGTGTGTGTGTGTGTGTGTGTGGTGGTATTCTATTAATTGTGTTAGATCAAGCACCAGCAGGCAACTGAAGAAACAACTGGGGAATTTATTTACTCATTTAGTTATTCTTTCTACTTTTATTTTCTTCGCTACCTGTGCCCATACTAAAATGGTAATATTTGCTTCCTGCCTTTATGTTACTGGAAAACGAGGACATGTAAATGGATAAGTGTAATAAAGTTTCTTAAATGCTGGAATTCTGTCTTCTTTGGGTATATTAGAGAGATCAAAGAAGGAAATGTTCGATGCTAAGGAGGGGAATCTTAAGAAAAAGAAGATATGATGCTGAAACTGACAAATGGAAAGTTATGTGCTTTCCAGGCAGGCCATTAAGTAAAGGAATTCCAGCTGGAGGAAGCTACAGTGAAAAAGGAAAGGAGATGCTGCTGTAAGTTCTTATTGCCGATAGGGAACTGAAAGGGGGGATTTAAGTAATGAGATAATATTAAGAAAAACTCTTTCAATATACCCTAAAAGTATTTTATAATTTTGTTCACTAAGAGATCCTAGAAGCAACAGGCCCTAGAACAACCCTATATATGGATTTAGAAAGTCATTGTTTTGCAACCATCAAAATAATACTTAATTCATACACAACTCATCAATGGAATGTTAAATCACTGGATTAAAAATTTGAGAAACCGAATACTTATAGTCGCAAAATAGCTTGTCACCCATCACTTATTAATTTCAAGGGTGGGAAATATTACTTTTAGATTGCAGATATATGGTAAACACTACTGTAATAAAATTATCAACATTAATCTGAACAACAAATAATAAGACAAATTGATGCCAAATGTATTCTGTTGATATACACCAAGAAGTATAGATTATATTTTTGTGATGTCCCTGACAATTTAATTATAAGAAATAATCAGACAAAACCAAACTTTATAAACATCTTACAAAATTAAGGGCCTTTACTATTCAAAAATGTCAAAGAATTATTGCCTGTGACAGGCTAAGAAACTGCTTCATATTAAAGATGACTAAAGACACATGACAACTAAATTAAAATGTGTGATGTCAAATTGGATATATAAGGTGTTTTTTTTTAAAGATAGTGGTAAGACCTTTGGGAGGCCGAGGCAGGCGGATCAGGTCAAAAGATTGAGACCATCCAGGCCAACATGGTGAAACCCCAACTCTACTAAAAATACAAAAAAAAAATAGCTGAGCATGGTGACGGGTGCCTGTAGTCCCAGCTACTCGGGAGGCTGAGGCAGGAGAATTGCTTGAACCTAGGAGGCGGAGGTTGCAGTGAGCCGAGGTCGCACCACTGCACTCCAGCCTGGCGCCTGGCAATGGAGTGAGACTCGTTCTCAAAAAAGAAGATAGTGTTAAGACAATAGGTCAAATGTGAACGTGGGATGTTTTGTAGGTAATAATGTACTGTGGCAATTTTTGAATTTTATAATTGCACTGGAAGTAAGTAAACATGAAGAGAATATCTTTATTTTGAAAAAGAGCAATGAGAGCCAGGTGAGGGAGTTTGCTGCATTGGTGTGACAATACGGCAGAGTAAACAATAGGATATAAATGACAACACAAATGTATAACTGACTTTTTTTTTTCATATTCTATCCCCAAGATATCTTTAACTATAGCAATGAGAATTAAGGTTCCTGAAATACATTTAACATGTATTACCTCATTTTCAAGCTCACAAGAGCAACTCTGTAAGATAAGCATGTTTATTATTATCACTTTGTAGATGAAGAAATTGAGGCAAAGATAAAAATTCTTTGTCCAAACAATAAAACACTTTGTAAATGGCAGAGTGTAACTCGTATTGTCAGACCTGTCACCCAGAGAGTACCTTCATCAAAAAAATCTATAATTTTTACTATGTTAAGATTATTTGGTCTTTAATAAACATAAATCCTTAAATCAAGTTATTTTATAATCTCACATAACAGACAGGCCAGCAGTTGGGTGGGTTTCAGTAGGAGTGGTTTTTAACATATTAAATGTCATATAATATGAAAGGCCCAGGCCCTTCCATATCTCTTCTCTGCCACCTTCAGTGTTGACTTCCTCCACAGGCTGGTTCCTAATTGGATGTCTCAATTACAGCCCTCACATCCAGTTAGGGTAATATCCAGGAACAGAAATAATTGTCTCTTCTTGAATATCTTTTTTATTTTTATTTTTTTATTTTATTTGAGATGGAGTCTCACTCTGTCACCCAGGCTAGAGAGCAGTCAGGTTATTTAATTTCACTGCAACCTCTGCCTCCTGGCTTCAGGAGATTCTCCTGTTTCAGACTCCTGAGTAGCTAGGACTATAGGCGAGTGCCACCATACCTGGCTAATTTTTTTTTTTGTATTTCAATAGAAACAAGGTTTCATCGTGTTGCCAGGATGGTCCTGACTTCCTGACCTCGTGATCTGCCTTACTTGGCCTTTCAAAGTGCTTAGATTGTAGGTGTCAGCCACCGCTCCCGGCCCGAGTCTCTTCTTTATGGGAAGAGAAACCTTTCCCAACCCAAACTCATCCAGCAGACATTCCCTGCCAACACATTTGCAACACTGGATCATACACCTATTTCTAAGCCAGTCACTGACAACAGGAATGGCAGTGTGTTTACTGGCTTCAACTAAGAACTTGGGGCTACAATAAACTTAGGATGTTAACCCCAATGATCACTGCACAAACTAAGTGCACTAATATTACAAAGTGTATTATGGAGTGTATGTGTATGTGCATAAAGTAAACCTAATTTCTGGGGCAAGGTTGGCATTGTGAAAATGTACTGCGATATGTGGTAACACAAAAATCAAAGAATGAGAGTGTGGGAAAACTAATATCTTGTTTCCGTGTAATTTAATGCTTAATGGCAGCAGATTATGTTTAACCAGTAAGTACAGAAACTCAACATTTTTATGCCTGTATTTTCTACTCGATTGAAAGTGCTTTAGTTGAATATTACCCAGCTATATTTCTAAGGGTAATCAACTATTCTCCTTCAGACTGACAAATTCTTTCGATAGCTTTTATAATATCTTTATTGAAGATTAGGTCGTTTTTTAAATTTTTATTGCATTTTAAGTTTTGGGGTACATGTGCAGAACATGCAAGATAGTTGCATAGGTACACACGTGGCAGTGTGTTTCGCTGCCTTCTGCCCCCTCACCCATATTTGGCATTTCTCCCCATGCCATCCCTCCCCCCTCCCCCCCACGCTGTCCCTCCCCTATTTCCCACAACAGACCTCAGTGTGTGGTGCTCCCCTCCCTGTGTCCATGTGTTCTCATTGTTCATCACCCGCCTATGAGTGAGTATATACGGTGTTTCCTTTTCTGTTCTTGTGTCAATTTGCTGAGAATGATGTTCTCCAGATTCATCCATGTTCCTACAAAAAACATGAACTCATCATTTTTGATTGCTGCATAATATTCCATGGTGTATATGTGCCACACTTTCCCAGTCCAGTCTATCATCGATGGGCATTTGGGTTGATTCCAGGTCTTTGCTATTGTAAACAGTGCTGCAATGAACATTCGTGTGCATGTGTCCTTATAGTAGAACGATTTATAGTCCTTTGTATATATACCTAGTAATGGGATTGCTGGGTCAAATGGAATTTCTATTTCTAGGTCCTTGAGGAATCGCCACACTGTCTTCCACAATGGTTGAACTAATTTACACTCCCACCATTCCCAGATGGAGAAAACTGTTTGTTTCTTAAAATGATTTTAAATATTTTTGGACTGAAATTATTAGTATAATATTACAGGGCAACCCGATTTTTCTTATATCTGAGTCCCCTTGGGTGCGTTCATAATTGCCTCCCCCTTTTCCTATTATGAAAACAACATACCTACTTCTTGGTTATTTTTCTGGCTACCACCACTTAGAGATGCTAGTGATAGAAGTTCCTCTCCCTGAAATTATACTGATGTAAGATCTCACATGTTAGGGCAGGATAAGCTGATGGACATTTCAAGGACATACCAAATGCTAAAGAGCATCAACAAAAATGAAGAAACTCCATCAACTAACAGGGAAAACAGCCAGCTAGCCTCAAAACGGCAGTATCAAATTCACACATAACAATATTAAACCTAAATGTAAATGGACTAAATGCTCCAATCAAAAGACACAGATTGGCAAATTGGATAAAAAGCCAAAACCCATCAGTGTGCTGTATCCAGGAAACCCATCTCACATGCAAGGATAC
>CM052670.1:49979267-49997951 GCA_028533165.1 Leontopithecus rosalia
GCAGGGGAGGGATGGCATGGGGAGAAATACCAAATATGGGTGAGGGGGCAGAAGGCAGCGAAACACACTGCCACGTGTGTACCTATGCAACTATCTTGCATGTTCTGCACATGTACCCCAAATCCTAAAATGCAATAAAAATTAAAAAAAAAAAAATAAAAATTAAAAAAATAAATAAATAAATAAATAAATAAATAAAATTAAAAAAAAAATTTAAAAAATAAAAAAAAAAAGGACAGATATCAGAGATCTTGGGAATATTGTAACACTGTGGCTGTGTTAACTACAGAAGAGAGATTTTGCTGCCTGATAATTAGTATTCCAAAGGTAGTTGATTTTTTAAAAGATAAGTAAACTGTGAATAAAAGAGCCCAAAATACTTGCTTAACTCTTACTTTTGGGTAGTGATGAAACTAGTTTTAAATTCTAGATCTGTCGGGCTCTGAAGAGTCATCACATCTTTTGTACTTTTTATTTTATTGGTGCCTCCTAGCAGGAGAACCCTTAAAATAAAAGTTCTACCGAGTTGTAACTTTTCCAAGGCTTGGAAGCAAGACCTTTATGTGTCCTTTCCCAGGTTTCAGCTCTTTTAGGGGAGCTGCCAACAGTGAAAGTTTAACCTCATAAAAGGCAAGAAGAGTGTTTTGTTTCTTGCACTTAAAACTAATTTATGCATTTGTCTTCACTGAGAAGGGCCTGGGAAGTTGATCCTTTTTTCTAAGAAGTCTGCAACTTCTTTGTTAAAAAGATAAATAATTACAGTGAACCTTAGACTTGATGTTTTAGCACATCTCTGATTTTTTAAATTAATAAATAATATTTACATATATTTATGAGTTATGTGTGATATTTTGTCATATTCATAGAAGATGCAATTATCAACTGAGGATGTTTGAAGTATTGAGCATCTGGACTATATTAATCATTTTTATGTTTTGGAAATATTTCAAGCCCTTTCTTCTAGCTATTTTAATATATGCAATACATTATTAATTATAGTCACACTGCTCTGCTATCAAACATTATAATTTGTTCCTTCTAACTAAGTGCATATGGGTACCTAGTTAATAACTCTTTTTATCATGCCTCCCCACTCCCACACACCCTTTCCAGAATCTGATTTTTTTCATTCTACTTTCTACCTAAAGAGAAAATTCTTTAGCTCTTACACCTGAGTAGGCACAATATTTACCTTTTTTCTGTGCCTGGTTTATTGACCTCTAGTTCTAACCATTTTGCTACAAATAACAGAATTTTATTCTTTGTTGTGGTCAAATAGTATTCCATTGTGCATATGGACCACCATTTCAAAAATTACTTCATTTATTGATGGACACATAAGTCAATTCTATATCTTTGCTCTTGTGGATAGTGCTGCATAAACATGGAAGTGCAGCAATCCCTTTGAAATATGAATTTCTTTCTCTGTGCACAAATACCCAGTAGTGGGTTTTTGGAGCATATGGTGGTGGTGGTGGCATTTTTAGTTTATAGAGATATCACTATACTGATTTCCATAGTGTCTGTACCAATTTATATTTCAACCAAGAGTATATTTATCCACATCCTAACCAGCGTCTATTACTTTTTCTTGTTATAATAGTAGCCATTCTAACTTGGATAATTCAATATCTTATTGAGATTTTGATATGCATTTCCCTTGTGATTAGTGATGTTTGTCATTATATAATATACCTCTTAGCCATTTTCATGTATTTTTTGAGAAATGTCTATTCATGTCCTTTGTTCATTTTTAAATTTTATATTTTACTATAACTTGTTTGGAATCCTTGTGAATTCTAGATATTAGTCTCTTGCCAGATGCATACATTGTAAATATTTTCTTTTCCTTTTTAAAAAATTTATATATTTTACTTTAGGTGGATAGTATATATGATGTTATCCCCATGTTATCACTCCCCACCCTCTTTTCCCTCCCCACCCTCCATTGTCTCTCCCCTACCAACTCCTACTGTCCCCTGTGTGTGACGATCCTCTCCTTGAGGTCATATTTCTCGTTGTTCAACACCCACCTATGAGTGAGAACATACGGTGCTTGGATTTCCATTCTTGGGTCAGTTTGCTGAGAATGATGGTTGCCAGATTCATCGAAGTCCCTACAAAGGAAATGAACTCATCGCTTTTTATGACTGCATAGTATTCCATGGTGTATATGTAACACATTTTTTTCTCCAGTCTATCATTGATGGGTATTTGGGTTGGTTCCAGGTGTTTGCTATTGTACACTGCAATGAACATATGAGTGCATGTGTCTTTATAGTAGAATGATTTATAGTTCTTTGTGTATATACCCAATAATGGGGTTGCTGGGTCAAATGGTATTTTTATTTCTAGATCCTTAAGAAATCACGACACTGTTTTCCACAAAGGTTGAACTAATTTACACTCCCACCAACAGTGTAAAAGTGTTGCTATTTCTCTACATCCTCCCTACCATCTGTTGTTTCCAAATTTTTTAATGATTGCCATTCTAACTGGTGTGAGATGGTATCCCAAAGTAGTTTTGATTTGCATTTCTCTAATGACCAGTGTTGATGAACATTTTTTCATATGTTTGTTGGCCTCATATATGTCCTCTTTTGAAAAGTGTCTGCTCATCTCCTTCTTCCGTTTTGAATGGAGTTTTCTGTTTTTTGTTTTTTTCTTGTATATGTGTTTTAATTCTTTGTAGATTCTGGATGTTAGCCCTTTTCCAGATGTGTAAATTGCAAATTTTTTTCCCATTCTATTTGTTGCCAATTCACTCTAATGATGATTTCTTTTGCTGTACAGAAGCTCTGGCATTTAATTAGGTCCCATTTGTCTTTTTTGGCTTTTGTTGCCAATGCTTTTGGTGTTTTAGTCATGAAGTACTTTACTATGCCTATGCCCTGAATGGTTTTGCTTATATTTTCTTCTAGGGTTTTTATAGTGTTAGGTCTTATGTTTAAGTCTATAATCCATCTGGAGTTAATTTTAGTGTAAGGTGTCAGGAAGGGTCCAGTTTCTGCTTTCTGCACATGGCTAGCCAGTTTTCCCAACACCATTTATTAAACAGGGAATTCTTTTCCCATTGCTTGTTTTGGTCAGGTTTGTCAAAAATCAGATGGTTGTAGACGTGTGGTGTTGCTTCTGAGGCCTCTGTTCTGTTACATTGGTCTATCTCTGTTTTGGTACCAGTACCATGCTCTTTTGATTCCTGTAGCCTTGTAGAATAGTTTGAAGTTCAGTAGTGTGATGCGTCCTGCTTTGTTCTTTTTGCTTAGAATTGACGTGGCTATGCAGGCTCTCTTTTCATTCCATATGAAGTTTAAGGTGGTTTTTTCCAGTTCTGTGAAAAAGGTCATTGGTAGCTTGATGGGGATAGCGTTGAGTCTGTAAATTACTTTGGGCAGTATGACCATTTTCACAATATTGATTCTTTCTAACCATGAACATGGAATGTTTCTCCATCTGTTTGTGTCCTCTCTTATTTCATTGAACAGTTGTCTGTAGTTCTCCTTGAAGAGGTTCTTTACATTCCTTGTTAGTTGTATTTCTAGGTATTTTATTCTCTTTGTAGCAACTGTGAATGGCAGTTCATTCTTGATTTGGCTCTTCTTAAGTCTGTTATTGGTGTTTAGGAATGCTTGTGATTTTTGCACATTGATTTTGTATCCTGAGACTTTGCTGAAGTTGCTTACCAGTTTCAGGAGATTTTGGGTTGAGGTGATGGGGTTTTCTAGATATACAATGATGTCATCTGCAAATGGAGAAAATGTGACCTCCTCCTTTCCTATTTGAATCCCCTTTATTTCTTTTTCTTGCCCACACAATAATAGTGGGAGACTTTAACACCCCATTGTCAATATTAGACAGATCAATGAGGCAGAAAATTAACAATGATATCCAGGACTTGAACTCAGACCTGGAGCAAGCAAACCTAAGAGACATTTATAGATCTTTCCACTCCAAATCCACAGAATATAAATTCTTCTCAGCACCACATTGCATCTACTCTAAAACTGACCACGTAATTAGAAGTAAATCACTCCTCAGCAAATGCAAAAGAATGGAAATCATAGCAAACAGTCTTTCAGACCACAGTGCAATCAAGTTAGAACTCAGAATTTAGAAACTAACTCAGAACCACATGGCTTCATGGAAACTGAACCTCTGCTCTTGAATGTTGACTGGATAAACAATGAAATGAAGGCAGAAATAAAAAAGTTCTTCGAAATTAATGAGAACGAAGTCACAACATACTAGAATCTCTGGGACACATTTAAAGCAGTCTCTAGTGGAAAATATACAGCAATAAATGACCACATGAGAAGCAAGGAAAGATAAAAAATCGACACCCTACTGTCAAAATTAAAAGAGCTTGAGGAACAAGATTTAAAAAACTCAAACTCTCGCAAAAGACAAGAAAAAACTAAGATAGTAGCAGAACTGAAGGAGATAGAGACAGAAAAACCCTTCAAAAAATCAACAAATCCAGGAGCTGGTTTTTCCGAAAGATCAGTAAAATAGACCCCCTAGCCAGATTAATAAAAGAGAAAAGAGAGAATAGTCAAATAGATGCAATAAAAATAATAAAGGAAATATCACTACAGAAATTCAGACCATCATCCGAGATTATTACAAACAACTCTATGCACATAAACTAGTAAACCTGAAAGAAATGAATATATTTCTCAACATTTGCATCCTCCCAAGCCTAAACCAGGAAGAAGTCAAAACTCTGAATAGACCAATAACAAGGTCTGAAGTTGGGGCAGCAATTAAGAGCCTACCACCCAAAAAAAGCCCAGATCCAGAAGGATTCACAGCCAAATTCTACCAGACATACAAAGAGGAGCTGGTACTATTCCTTCTGAAACTACTACAAACAATTCAAAAAGAGATAATCCTTCTGAAATCATTTTCTGAGACCAACATCATCCTGATACCAAAACCCGGCATAGGCTCAGCAAGAAAAGAAAACTTCAGGCCAATATCCATGATGAATATAGATACAAAAACCTTAAATAAAATAATGGCAAACCGATTGCAACAGCACATCAAAAAGCTTATCCATTATGATCAAGTAGGATTCATCCTGGCGTTGCAAGGCTGGTTCAACATATGAAAGTCAAAAAACATAATTCTCCACATAAACAGAACCAAAGACAAAAACCACATGATTATCTCAGTTGATGCAGAGAAGACCTTTGACAAAATTCAATAACCCTTTATGCTAAAATCCTCAATAAACTAGGTATTGACAGAGCATATCTCAAAATAATAAAAGCTATTTACAACAAACCAACAGCCAATATCATACTGAATGGGCCAAATCTGGAAGCATTCCCTTTAAAATCTGGCACTAGACAAGGATGCCTTCTCTCACCACTCCTATTCAATATAGTACTGGAAGTTCTAGCCAGAGCAATCAGGCAAGCTTTTATCATTTTAAGCTACGTTCCCTCAATACCTAGTTTATTGAGAGTTTTTAGCATGAAGGGCTGTTCAATTTTATCAAAGGCCCTCTCTGCATCTGTTGAGATAATCATATGATTTTTGTCTTTCGTTCCATTTATGTGATAAATTACATTTATGGATTTGCGTATGTTGAACCAGCCTTGCATCCTTGGGATGAAGCCTACTTGGTCGTGTTGTATAAGCTTCTTGAGGTGCTGTTGCCATCTGTTTGCCAGCATTTTATTGAAGATTTTTGCGTTGATGTTCATCATGGATATTGGCCTGAAGTTTTCCTTTTTAATTGAGTCTCTGCCTGGTTTTGGTATCAGGATGATGTTGGTCGCATAAAATGATTTAGGGAGAATTCCCGCCATTTGTATTATTTGATGCAGTTTCAGAAGGAATGGAACCAGCTCCTCTTTGTACATCTGGTTAAATTAAGCTGTGAACCCTTCTGGACCTGGACTTTTATTGGTTAGTAGGCTATTGATTGCTGCCTCTGTTTTAGCCCTTGTTATTCATCTATTCAGGGTTTCATCTTCCTTCTGGTTTAGTTTTGGTAGAGTACAAGTGTCTAGGAATTTATCCATTTCTTCCTGGTTTACTGATTTATGTGAGTAGAGCTATTTGTAGTAATCCCTGAGGATAGTTTGTATTTCTGTGGGATCAGTGGTGATATCCCCTTTATCATTTTTATTGCATCTATTTGATTCTTCTCCCTTTTCTTTTTAATTAATCTGGATAATGGTCTGTCTATTGTGTTGATCTATTCAAAAAACCAGCTTTTGGATTTATTGATATTTTGAAGGATTTTTTGTGTCTCTATCTCCTTCGGTTCTGCTCTGATCTTAGTTATCTCTTTTCTTCTTTTGAGTTTTTTGATCTTGCTCCTCTAGTTCTTTCAATTTTGATGATAGTGTGTCAATTTTAGATCTTTTCTCTCTTCTCTGGTGAGCACTTATTGCTATAAATTTCCCTTTGATATTGCTTTAAAGGTGTCCCAGAGATTCTGGTAAGTTGTGTCTTCTTTCTGGTTTGTTTTAAAGAACATCTTTATTTCTGCCTTTATTTCATTGTTTATCCAGTCAACATTCAGAAGCAAGTTGTTCAGTTTCCAAGTGGTTGTGCGGGTTTGAGTGTGTTTCTTAATCCTGAGTTCTGGTCTGATTGCGCTGTGGTCTGATAGACTGTTTTTATGATTTCTGTTCTTTTTCATTTGCTGAGGAGTGATTGGCTTCCAATGATGTAGTCAATTTTAGAATAAGTGCAATGTGGTGCTGAGAAAAATGTATTTTCTCTGGTTTTGTGGTGGAGTGTTCTGTATATGTCTGTTAGATCTGCTTGGTTCAGCTTTGCATTCAATTCCTGGATATCATTGTTAATTTTCTGTCTCATTGATCCATCTAATATTGACAGCAGAGTATTGAAGATTTTCACTATTATTGTGTGGGAGTCTATATCTCATTTTAGGTCATTAAGAACTTGCTTTATGTATCTGGGTGCTCCTGTGTTGGGGGCATATATATTTAGGATAGTTAGCTCTTCCTGTTGAATTGATCCTTTTACCTTTATGTAATGTCCTTCTTTGTCTCTTTTGAACTTCGTTGGTTGAAGTCCATTTTATCAGAGACTAGGATTGCAACCTCTGCTTTTCTGTTCTTCATTTGCTTGGTAAATCTTTTTCCATCCTTTTATTTTGAGTCTATGTGTGTCTTTGTATGTGTGATGAGTTTCTTGAATACAGCACACCATTGTGTCCTGACTTTTTATCCAGTTTGCATCTGTGTCTTTTGATTGGGGCATTTAGGTAATTTACATTCAATGTTAATATTGTTATGTGTGAATTTGATCCTGCCATTTTGTTACTGGCTGTTTTTCTTTCTCATTAGTTGACTCATTTTCTTCATTGCATTTTTGGTCTTTGCCAACTGGTTTGCTTTTGCACTTACTGGTACTTGTTCCTTTCCATGCATAGTGTTCCTTTCAGGAGCTCTTGTAGGGAAGGTCTGGTGGTGACAAAATCTCTCAATAATTGCTTGTCTGTAAAGGATTTTATTTATCCTTCACTTATAAAGCTTAGTTTGGCTGGATATGAGATTCTGGGTTGAAATTCTTTTCTTTAAGGATGTTGAATATTGGCCCCCACTCTCTTCTGGCTTGTAGGTTTTCTGCCAAAGATCTGCTGTGAGTTCGATTGGCTTCCCTCTGTGGGTGACCAGGCCTTTCTCTCTGGCTGCCTTTAGCATTTTTTTCTTCATTTCAATCCTGGTGAATCTGATGATTACGTGCCTTGGGGTTGCTCTTCTTGAGGAATATCTTTTAGCAGTTCTCTGTATTTCTTGAGGTTGAAATTTGGACTGCCTTGCTAGGCTTGGGAAGTTCTCCTGGATAATATTCTGAAGTGTGTTTTCCAGCTTGGATTCATTCTCCCCATCATATTCAGGTACACCGGTCAAGTATAGATTAGGTCTTTTCACATAATCCCATATTTCTTGGAGGCTTTGTTCATTTCTTTTCACTCTTTTTTCTCTTGTATTGCCTTCTCTTTTTATTTCATTGAGTGGATCTTCAATATCTAATATCCTTCCTTCTGCTTGATTGATTTGGCTGTTAAAACTTGTGTTTGCTTCATGTAGTTCTTGTGCTGTGTTCTTCAACTCCAAGTCGTTTATGTTCTTCTCTAAGCTGGTTACTCTAGTAAGCATTTAGTCTAACCTTTTTTCAAGGTTTTTTGTTTCTTTGCATTGAGTTAGAACGTGTTTTTTTAGCTCTGAAAAGTTGGTTATTATCCACTTTCTAAATCCTGTTTCCATCAATTCTTCACACTCCTTTTCGGTCAAGTTGTGATCCTGTGTTGTTGAGGAGTTGTGATCCCTTGAAGGAGAAAAGTTGTTCTGGTCTTTGTTGGTTTTACCTTTTTTTCTCCGTTTTTATTTTCATCTGTGGATTTACCTGGCTGTGGTGTCAGAGAGCTGCTTGATGAGGTTGCTTGTCTGCCTATTGGGGCGCTACTGGGTTTCTAGGGACTCCTTCAATTACTAGGGAAGATTCCTGTGTCTTTTTTGTTTATACTGGGAGATTAGGCCATCCTCTTCTGCTGACCTGTAGATGCTGCTGGGTTGTCAAGAATGGCATCCTATTGCTACATAGGCTTCCTGGGCTTTTTGTTAAAACATTGGCTGGGCACGGTGGCTTAAGCCTGTAATCCCAGGACTTTGGGAGGCTGAGGCAGTTGGATCACGATGTCAAGAGGTCGAGACCATCCTGGTCAACATGGTGAAACCCCGTCTCTACTAAAAATACAAAAAATTAGCTGGGCATAGTGGCGTGTGCCTGAAATCCCAGCTACTCACGAGGCTGAGGCAGGAGAATTGCCTGAACCCGGGAGGCAGAGGTTGCAGTGAGCTGAGATCACGCAATTGCACTCCAGCCTGGGTAACAATAGTGAAACTCCATCTCAAAAAAAAAACAAAAAACAAAAAAAAAACCATGTAGCCCAATCCAACCCCTCTAGTGGTGGGTTGAGCCCTTCCTCCAGTGGGCTAGATTATTCAGGGTTCGTCTCAAACTCTAACTAGAGTCAGAGCATCAGCCCTCTGGGGTATGTGGGGGAGGTTAGGGACCCTCCCAGCCACACCCAACAGTCTCTCCCTTTCAGCTTTCTCTGTCTCTGATCATGCGGTAGGGGCATCCCAGCCGCTCCCACTTACAGCTCCCTCTTTCTCTGGGCAGAGGGAGGGAGTGGTAGTTCAGTCTGTAGACTCTTATTCAACTCTGCACTTGTAATTCCAGGTGCTTGACTGGCAAAGATCCCCTGCTCTGTGTATTGCTTAGGCTTTGGTGGGAGCACTGTACTTGGACTGGAGCGCCAGACGTGGAGCCTCAGACTCGCTGGTCAGATGCACTTTCTGGGTGAAGCAGCATCCCTCCCCGCCTTGGTCTGCTCTGAGTATGCTTTGCTCACCCTGGGACCAAACCCGTTGAAATGCACCTGGTACCTCTGTTGGAGCTAGGAGATCTCTGGGTTTCTGCATCTCTCGCTGGATGTTGTACACTGGAGTTGTGTCTAATCTGCCATCTTGGATCCTCCCCCCCATTGTATATATTTTCTACCATTCAGTTGCATTCTGCACAGTTGGTTGAATTTTATTTTTGCTTTGCAGATGTAATTTTATTTGTCTATTTTTATTTCTGTGGCCTGTGCTTTTTATATCCTAGCCATAAAATATTTGCTTAGACCAATGTCTAGGCATTGTCTCTATGCCTGAATTTCTGGGGTTTTCTGGTCTATGGGGCTCCCTCAGGCAGGGACTGCAGTTGGTAGACAAGTCATATCCCTTCCAGGTTGGCCCTAACTGCTGTCTGTGTGTTTCCTGGGGAACAAGGACTTTGTACCTGTCCACAGAGTTCAGGTGGAAGTGGGACCACTGAGTTGGAGACTCTCCAGGTTTGATCGATCTGGCTACAGGAAGAAGGGGTGGGTGGATTTGCCCACCCTTTCTTCAGGTGTTTCCAATTCAATAGGAGGTTGTACCCCTGATCAAATTCAGGCAGAAATTGAATTGCTGAGCTGGAAGCTATAGCAGGCATGGCTCACCTGACTGCCAGTGATTGATGGTGCGTGGGGATGCTTTCCTGGTCAACCAGATACTTTTTGAAAAAACAGGAGGCTGCACCCACTGGCAGAAGGAGTCCTTGGACAGAAGCTCTAGCAGACATTGCCCGACTGATTACCAGTGGCAGGAATTGATGGAGTTATGTTTTCTGCCATTCAGGTATTTTCCAGGATAACATGACCCTCTGCTCTTTAGCTATGTTTACAAATAAATGGGGCCAGTGCACCAAAAGCTTTAGCAGGTGTTGCCTTCCCAGCTATCAGTAATAGGGTTTTGTGGAGTCATACACCCTACCATCTGAGTGTTTTCTGGGACATCAGGATGCCTCACCCTTCAGCAGAAGTCCCAGAGAAGCAGAAACATTGGGACAGAATCTCTAGCCAAACTCACCTATCAGAGGTGAGTGTGAGTGGGGTCACCTGTTCTGCTGTCTGGGTGCTTCCTTGGACAACAGGAGGCTAGCTGATTTTACACAGAAGTGGCTTTGCCTGCATGTCTACCAGTGGCAAGGACAAGCAGTGTTGTGCACTCTACTGTCTGAGTATTTCCTTGGACAACAGGAAGCTGTGCCCTCTAGCTAAGCTCCCACAGAAACAGAGCTGCTGGGCTGGAAGCTCTAGTAAGTGTTATTCACCTGACTACCAGTGGCAGGGCAGATAAGGTCACATGCTTTGCAGTCTTTTTTCAGGACCACAGGAAGCTATGCACTTCAGCTTTTATACAGAAGCAGAGCAGCTGGGTTGGAAGAGCCAGTAAGCATTGCTCACCTGGCTTCTCATTGTGGTGATGGGTGATGTCCTATGCTTTGCCATCTAGGTATTTCCCAGAATAACAGAAAGTTGCATTTTTTAGCTGACCTCACACAGAAGTGGGGCCACTGGGCTGGAAGTTCTAGCAGGTGTAGCCTATCTTGCTACTACTGGTGGGGACAGGTAGAGTTTTATGCTTTGATGTCTGGGTGTTTCCCATAACAACAGGAAGCTACACCCTCCAGCTGAGTTCACACGGAAGTGGGTCCACTGGGTTGGTTGCTCTAGCAAGTGTTACCCAGCAGACCAATAGTAACAAGGGCAAATGAAGTCATTTGCTCTGTCGTCTAGGTGCTTTCCAAAACCACAGGAAGCTCTGCCTCCCAACTAAGTTTGTACAGATGTGAGACTGTTAGGCCAGAAGCTCTAGCAAGCATTGTCATTCTGGCTATCAATAGTGGCAAAGATTGGGGTAATGCATCTTGATGTTGGAGTGTTTCCTATGACATCAGGAGGCTGTACCCTATAGGTGAGCTTATACAAAAGCAGAACTGTTGGCTAGAAACTCTAGCAAGTGTTGCCTGCCTGGTTACCAGTGGCTGAGTTGCATGGAGTAACCAGCCAAGTATAGGCCAAAGAAAGAGTGTTGGTTAGAAGCTGGCACCGAGTCCCATCCAGCAAGGGGAGGTGGAGCAATCTTACTGCACCATGAACCCACCACTCATGCACTACAGCTGCAAACTCTACTGGGACTGTGTTTGTCTGCTCCCAGGCCCAAGGTGTATAGAGGTCTCCTTGGACTCAAGAGTTGCCCCTGCAAAATGTCTGGGTTGCTCTCTTCCTCGATAAAAGCAAGGTGGGGGTGTGTTGGGGAGTCATTGAGATTCTCCTATTCCCCATCTTGTGAATGTCCCTCTGAAGTGCATGAATCATCCCAGGGCCTTTCACTTACTAACCTTCTCCTGTGTTTGAGAGGTTCTCCTGGCTCCATGGTGAGCCCAGACAGACAGGTGCCAAGATTTTCTCCTCTGTCTTCTCTGTGTTCTCCTGCTGCCTTGATGGAACCTGGTGTCATTTCTCTGATGATTGTCCTGCAGGTTCAGCATTCACTAGCCTTTTTGTTTCTCTTTCATGAGAGCAGTACACATGAGCTGCTTCTACTCTACACTCTTCTGCCACCCTGTTTTGTATTTTTATTTGTAGAAATCTTTTACCTCCCTGATTAAATTTACTTCTAGGTATTTCAGTTTTTTGTAAGTACTATAAATTAAAAGGGATTGCTTTTTTATTTTATTCTGCTAGTTCATTACTAGTGCATAGAAATGCTACTGATTTTTGTATGTTGTGTAGCCTGATAATTTACTGGATTTGTTTCTCAGATCTAAGAAGTTTTTGGTGGAACCTTAAGGTTTTCTCTAGATATAAAATCATACAATCTGAAAGAGACTTTTTTTTCAATACATATACCTTTTATTTATTTATTTATCTTGTATAATTTCTCTGGCTAGGAATCTAGTACAATGTTCAGTATGAGTTTTGAAACTTGCTTCATTCCAGTTTTGAGAGTAAAGGCTGTCAGCATGTCTTCATTCAGTTTGATGTTAGATTTCATACATTACCTTTATCAAATGGATGTAAGCTCCATTTATGACAAGTTTGTTGAGAGTTTGCATGGGGAAGGCAAGTTAAAATTTATCAAATGCTTTTTATGTTTCTATTTATGTTGATAATATGTGTTTTTCTTTCATTCTATTGATATAATGTATCATGTTTATTGATTTGTGTATATTAAACTAACCTTACTTTCTTGTGATGAATCCACTTGATCATGGTACTATTTGATTTGCTGTTGAGTTTGTGTTGTTGAAGATATTTGCATCTATGTTTATTAGAAATATTGACCTGTAGTTTTCTTTTTTGTAACTTCTTTGTCTGGTTTTGGTATTGTAGTAACCTTGACATCATAGACTGAGTTAGGAAGAATCTCTGCTCCTCAATTTTTTGGAAAAGTACTGTGTTAGTTCTTTAAAAGTTTGGAAGAACTTGGCAGTGAAGCCAACTATTCCTAGAATTTTCTGTGTTGGGAGGCATCTTATTACTCAAGTAATCTCATTACTCATTATTAGTCTATTCAGATTTCATAAACATATATGCACTAAACACTGGAACACCTGGATATATAAAGCATATGTTATATGTAAAGCAAGAAAAAAATTTCAATACTCTACTAGTTGGGGACTTTAACATCCCACTCTAAGCATTAGACACAAAATCTAGGCAGAAAATTAAAGAAAGAATAATTGGATTTAAACTTCACTTTAGACCCAATGAACCTGATAGACATTTATGGGACATTCTATCTAAGAACTGCTTAGTATACATTTTTTATCAGCACATGGAACATTCTCCAGGAATATTCCACTGTAAGCTAAACCAAAAAATGGTCTCAAAGTATTTGAAAAATTAAAATTATATATCATATATTCTAAGACTACATGAAATAAAACTGAAAATAAACAGCAAGGGGAACTTTGGAAGCCATACAAATACATGTAAATTAAATAACAGGTTCTTGAATAACCATGGCATCAACAGAATAATTAAGATATAAATTAAAAAATTTATTGGAACAAATCAAAATGGAAACACAACATATTAAATCTTGTGAGATACAGCAAGAGCAGTGCTCAGACTGAAGTTTACAGCAAAAAATGCCTACATTTAAAAAAATGTTTTTTAAAAATGCAAATTAGCAATCTAACAATGCACTGCAATGAACTAGAAAAACAAGAACACACCAAGCTCAACATTTTGAGAAGAAAAGAATTAACATAAACCAGAGCAGTACTAAATTAGACACACAGACTCACACACACACACGCACACACACACACACACAGAATTTATAAAACAAAAAAGATGATAATGCAAAAAGATAAGCAAGATTGATAAAGTGCCAACTAGAAAAACCAAGAAAAGAAAAGATCCAAAAAAATGAGAAATAAACAGGAGTGTTAGGCATTTCAAGAAGAAATAGCTGAGATGGTATTTTTTATTTTTTATATTTTTATTTTTATTTTTTACTATGTATTTTCAAATACTTTTTAATTTAAACAGATTAACTTATTAATTACTCCTGTTTCAAACAGCAAGAGAGGAATGATAAGAGGTCCAAACAATTTTCTAAGAACAAGAAATTTTATAATTTGCAGCCTGAATACAAAGATGGATAGTACACTGTAATGACAATTCAATAGTGTAATTGAAAACGACTTCCATGTTTGAAATTTTATCCTTTTCAATGTGTTTTGGAAAAAAAAATTGGTGTATAACTTCTCTGGTTAGCCTGGCCCCAGAAACTAGGTTACACTTAATAATGGTGGCCCCATGAATTGAGGTCTATGACTTTTTTCAGGGCTATGTGAGGCAACATGACTTACCTCTAGTCTGTTTGGCTGCTGCAGCACCTGTTGAGACCCTGTGGCAGAGGAGTTGCTTCTCCCTGCCAGGGTCGACCAGAATTCTTGGGCACTTGCAGACACTAGAATCATGTTTCTTTGCCAGCAGCGGAAACTGAAACTCTTAGGGAATAGCGAGAACAATAACTCTTGGGCTAGGAATCTTCTCCTATTCCTTACAAGGTGTGGAAGAGAGTTGTGGACCAGTGCTAATTATGCAAAGAGTCACTCATTTTAAAGAAAAGCAATTGTTATGAAAATAAGAATTTAATTTTCCTTTGTATTTCAGGTGTTTGGCATTATTTATGTAATCCTCAAAAAGACTCTTTCAAATAGGTATCGGTTATCCCCATTTTGTAGGCAATGAAACGGACATTCATGAATTACCCAAATGTCACATCCAAGCTCACAAAGCGAGGAAATGACAGGGCTGATATTTGGAGCCAGATCTTCTTTAGCATAGTACACTGAAGAATCCAAGCCCAGTACCGGTTCAGCCAGCCAGTGTAAGGGGAGAACAACTAATTTGTTTGCGTGGTCACCTGAGTAATTAATAGCGATGAGCGAGAGTAGAGGGTAGTCAGCTCTCAAATAGTGAACAGAAGAAATCCCTCAGTGTTGGCTCTTGAATAGTTTACTTTTAATCATGTTAACAGACTCCCAGTTGCTTAAATTATTAAAAATATTCTGTTGGCTCTTTTTAATGGAACTCTGTAATCTGGTCTTGATGTATTTTGTAATAATATGTTTTCCACTTTATCTTGTTAACCATCTGATCAAGCAACAACCATTGCCTCAGGGGCCTAAAGACAACTTTTTCTTTCTTGCCTTTTGCCCCTTTCTAAAAAAATCTACCACTGCATGCTGGGAATATTTTCTTGCATTGTTGTGAAGAGTTCCGTGACCATGGAGATCCACAACTGCTCCCCTTGTTTGATTCTCTGTAGAATTTATAGTCAGCACGAAATTCTTTTGATACTGACTTGCTTTCTCAATGAGATTACACAGTTCTCAGTAGATTTATACCTCTGTGTTCTCACTAGTGTCTAGCATGTTAAACACATAGAATGTGGTCAATACCTATTATTGAATGGATAAAGATAAATTTTCTGTAAGCTGAGGAAAACAGATATCATCAAGAAAACAACTGTCTTAAAAAATTAATTTGTGAAAATTTAGTAAAAAAATATAAAAAAGGACTTAATTTTAAAACAAGAGATCGAAAAACACCCAAAAGAACAATGAAGCAGTTTATCAGTTAAATTAATTATAAAATTAATAATTTTTGTATGCATGCAGTGTCCCTGTTTCTACTCTAAGTTCAAGTGTGAATGCCAACACTGAATTTAAATAGAACTTTTTTGAATAAATAACTAGCTGAAGATCAGCAATAGACAAAACATACTGCTTGTCTGTTTCCCAAGAAGTATCCTGGAAGCTACAGGTGTAACTAAAATGTCACTACAGTACCCCAGATTTTGCATTATTAAGGCTTGTGGGAATATGATTCTACAACGAGATGCCATATCTTAGACTACTTAAGTTTCTAAAGCAATAAGCTTTTGTGACCTTATAAAATGACGTCTCTTCAGAACAACCTCCTAAAACATAGAAAAAGATGTAATCAAGGCAAAATTGTTGAGCATCTTTATACAATATTGACAGGTTGAAAACTATATTTAGGTAACAGGGGGCAATGCATAGATACACACAAAGTCATACTTTCATTTATTGGGTGTTTCCATTCAAATGAATGTTGATTAACTGATTTTGCATCTAATTGTCTTTACCTAGATAATATCACTGAACTGTTGTGTGTATGTATGTGTGTGTTAATGATGTTAAGAATCATAGTCTAGAGTCACTACTGGATTAATGATGTGGATGTTTTAAGAAAAGCAAAGAGTATGGTTCCTTCACTTTTGAAATACATGACTACATGGCTTTGGAAATGTCACTGAGACTTCTCTTAACCTGATGATTGAATCCAAGATTCCTTTATTTAAACCAAGTGTTCTAAAACACTGATAGGGCCACTGCTAGATTTTTAAAACTAATTTTTCACTGAATGCCCACTCTGGCATTCTAAATCAGAAACATTAGTATCAATTCAAAAAGCATATAACATTCATCTGTTTTCCTCACACTTTGATTTTTAACCCAGGAAAAACTCTTGAAAGCCAAGTCAAATGTTTACTGCAAAGAAATTTCGAAGTTTATCAAAGATGAGACACAAAGAAAATTGTGTGTGTATGTGTGTGTATATATGTATATACATAAATATACATACACACACAATTTAATATAGTTGTTCTAGTGTCTACTTTTATAGTAGTACCATGCTGTTTTGGTAACTATAGCCTTGTAGTATAATTTGAAGTCAGGTAATGTGATGCTTCTAGATTTGCTCTTTTTGCTTAGAATTGCTTTGGCTATTCAGGCTCTGTTTTAGCTGCAAATAAAATTTTGGAATTTTTTTTCTAATTCTGTAAAAAATTATGTCAATATTTCTTTTTTTATTGCATTTTAGGTTTTGGGGTACATGTGCAGAACATGTAAGATAGTAGCATAGGTACACAGGTGGCAGTGTGTTTTGCTGTCTTCTGCCGCTTCACCCACATTTGGCAATTCTCCCCATGCTATCCCTCCCCTGCTCCCCCACGCCGTCCCTCCCCAATTTTCCCCAATAGACCCCAGTGTGTAGTTCTCCCTTCCCTGTGTCCATGTGTTCTCATTGTTCATCACCCGCCTATGAGTTAGAATATACGGTGTTTCATTTTCTGTTCTTGTGTCAATTTGCTGAGAATGATGTTCTCCAGATTCATCATGTCCCTACAAAGGACAAAAACTCATCATTTTTGATTGCTGCATAATATTCCATGGTGTATATGTGCCACATTTTCCCAGTCCAGTCTATCATCGATGAACATTGGGGTTGGTTCCAGGTCTTTGCTATTGTAAACAGTGCTGCAATGAACATTCGTGTGCATGTGCCCTTATAGTAGAACGATTTACAGTCCTTTGGATATATAACCAGTAACGGGATTACTGGGTCAAATGAAATTTCTATTTCTAGGTCCTTGAGGAATCGCCACACTGTCTTCCACAATGGTTGAACTAATTTACACTCCCACCAGCAGTGTAAAAGTGTACCAATTTCTCCGCATCCTCTCCAGCATCTGTTGTCTCCAGATTTTTTAATGAACAGGATTCTAACTGGCGTGAGATGGTATCTCAATGTGGTTTTGATTTGCATCTCTCTGATGACCAGTGATGATGAGCATTTTCTCATATGTTTGCTGGCCTCTTGTATGTCTTCTTTTGTAAAGTGTCTGTTCATATCCTTTGCCCATTTTTGGATGGGCTTGTTTGCTTTTTTCTTGTAAATCTGTTTGAGTTCTTTGTAAATTCTGGATATCAGCCCTTTGTCAGATGGGTAAACTGCAAAAATTTTGTCCCATTCTGTTGGTTGCTGATTCACTCTAGTGACAGTTTCTTTTGGCGTGCAGAAGCTGTGGAGTTTGATTTGGTCCCATTTGTCTATTTTGGCTTTTGTTGCCAATGCTTTTGGTGTTTTGGTCATGAAATCCTTGCCTACTCCTATGTCCTGAATGGTTTTGCCTAGATTTTCTTCTAAGGTTTTTATGGTGCCAGGTTTTATGTTTAAGTCTTTAATCCATCTGGAGTTAATTTTAGTGTAAGGTGTCAGGAAGGGGTCCAGTTTCTGCTTTCTGCACATGGCTAGCCAGTTTTCCCAACACCATTAATTAAACAGGGAGTACTTTCCTTATTGCTTGTTTTTGTCAGGTTTATCGAAGATTGTATGCTTGTTGATATGCTGTGTTGGTTCCAATGCCTCTGTTCTGATCCATTGGTCTTGTTCTCTGTTTTGGTACCAGTACCATGCTGTTTTGATTACTGTATCTTTGTAGTATAGTTTAAAGTCTGATAGTGTGATGCCTCCCGCAGTGTTCCTTGACAAGTTCTATTGACTTGGCTATGCGGGCTCCCTTTTGGTTTCATATTAAGTTCATGGTGGATTTTTCCAGTTCTGTGAAGGAAGTCAACGGTAGCCTGATAGGGATAGCATTGATTCTGTAAATTACTTTGGGCAGTATAGCCATTTTCACGATATTGATTCTTTCTAACCATGAACATGGAATGTTTCTTCATCTGTTTGTGTCCTCTCTTATTTCATTGAGCAGTGGTTTGTAGTTTTCCTTGAAGAGGTCCCTTACGTTCCTTGTAAGTTGTATTCCTAGGTATTTTATTCTCTTTGTAGCAATTGTAAATTGCAGATTGTTCTTGATTTGGCTCTCTTTAAGTCTGTTATTGGTGTAAAGAAATGCTAGTAATTTTGGCACTTTGATTTTATATCCTGAGACTTTGCTGAAGTTGCTTATCAGTTTCAGGAGTTTT
>CM052670.1:49998051-50010041 GCA_028533165.1 Leontopithecus rosalia
AGTGCTGGATTTCAAAGGGAATGCTTCCAGTTTTTTCCCATTCAGTATGATATTGGCTGTTGGTTTGCCATAAATAGCTTTTATTACATTGAGATACGTTCCATCAATACCGAGTTTATTGAGGGTTTTTAGCATAAAGGGCTGTTGAATTTTGTCAAAGCCCTTCTCTGCATCGATTGAGATAATCATGTGGTTTTTGTTTTTGGTTCTGTTTATGTGGTGAATTATGTTTATAGACCTGTGTATGTTGAACCAGCCTTGCATCCCAGGGATGAATCCTACTTGATCATGATGGATAAGTTTTTTGATGTGCTGTTGCAATCGGCTTGCCAGTAATTTATTGAAGATTTTTGCGTCTATGTTCATCATGTATATTGGCCTGAAGTTTTCTTTTCTTGTTGAGTCTCTGCCGGGTTTTGGTGTCAGGATGATGTTGGTCTCAAAAAATAAACTGGGATGGACTCCCTCTTTTGGGAGTATTTGGAATAGATTCAGAAGGAATGGTAACAGTTCCTCTTTATGTGTCTGGTAGAATTCGGCTGTGAACCCATCTGGATTTGGACTTTTATTGTGTGGTAATCTCTTAATTGCTGCCTCATCTTTAGACCTTGTTATTGTTCTATTCATAGTTTCAGCTTCCTCCTGGTTTAGTCTTGGGAGGACACAGGTGTCCAGGAATTTATCCATTTCTTCCAAGTTTACTAGTTTGTGTGCATAGAGTTGTTTGTAATATTCTCTGATGATTGTTTGAATTTCTGTGGAATCTGTGGTGATTTTCCCTTTATCGTTTTATATTGCATCTATTTGGTTGTTCTCTCTTTTTTTTTTTGATCAGTCTGGCTAGTGGTCTATTCTGTTGATCTTTTCAAAAAACCACCTCTTGAATTTACTGATTTTTTGGAGGGTTTTTTGTGTCTCTATCTCTCAGTTCTGCTCTGATCTTCATTATTTCTTGTCTCCTGCTAGGTTTTGAGTTTTTTTGATCTTGATTCTCTAGCTCTTTCAATTTTGATGATAGGGTGTCAATTTTGGATCTCTCCACTCTTCTAATATGGGCACTTATTGCTATATATTTTCCTTTAGATACTGCTTTAAATGTGTCCCAGGGCTTTTGGTATGTTGTGTCTTCATTCTCATTGGTTTGGAAGAACTTCTTTATTTCTGCCTTCATTTCATTGTTTATCCAGTCAACGTTCAATAGTCAGTTGTTCAGTTGTTCAGCTCTGCGGTTCTGAGTTAGTTTCTGAATTCTGAGTTCTAACTTGATTGCACTATGGTCTGAGAGAGTGTTTGCTATAATTTCAGTTGTTTTGCATTTGCTAAGGAGTGCTTTACTTGCAATTATATTATCAATTTTAGAGAAGGTGTAATGTGGTGCTGAGAAGAACGTATGTTCTGAGGGTTTGGGGTGGAGAGTTCAGTAAATGTCTATCAGGTTTACTTGTTCCAGGTCTGAGTTCAAGTCCTGGGTTTCCTCGTTAACTTTCTGTCTGGTTGATCTGTCTAATATTGACAGTGGAATGTTAAAGTCTCACACTATTATTGTGTGGGAGTCTAAGTCACTTCGTAAGTCATTAAGAACTTGCCTTATATATCTGGGTGCTGCCATATTGGGTCCATAAATATTTAGGATCGTGAGCTTTTCTTGTTGTATTGATCCTTTTACCATTATGTAATGTTCTTCTTTGTCTCTTTTGATCTTTGTTGCTTTAAAGTTTATTTTATCAGAGATGAGAATTGCAACTCCTGCTTTTTTTTGCTCTCCATTTGCTTGGTAAATCTTCCTCCATACCGTTATTTTGAGCCGTTGTGTATCCTTGCATGTGAGATGGGTTTCCTGGATACAGCACACTGATGGGTTTTGACTTTTTAACCAATTTGCCAGTCTGTGTCTTTTGATTTGTGCGTTCAGCCCATTTACATTTAGGGTTATTATTGTTATGTGTGAATTTGATACTGCCATTTTGATGCTAGCTGGCTTTTTTGCCCGTTAGTTGGTGCAGATTCTTTATTTTGTTGATGCTCTTTAGCATTTGGTATATTTTTGGAATGGCTGGTGCTGGTTGTTCCTTTCTATGTGTAGTGCCTCTTTCAGGAGCTCTTGTAAAGCATACCTTGTGGTGACAAAATCTCTGAGTTGCTTGTTCACAAAGGATTTTATTTTTTCTTCACTCGTGAAGCTTAATTTATCTGGATATGAAATTCTGGGTTGAAAGTTGTTTTCTTTAAGTATGTCGAATATTGGCCCCCACTCTTTTCTGGCTTGTAGGGTTTCTGCCGAGAGATCTGCTGTTAGTCTGATGGGCTTCCCTTTGTGGGTGACCCAAACTTTCTCTCTGGCTGCCCTTAGAATTTTCTTCTTCATTTCTACCCTGGTGAATCTGACGATTATGTGCCTTGGGCTTGCTCTTCTTGTGGAGTATCTTCGTGGTGTTCTCTGTATTTCCTGGATTTGGCTGTTGGCCTGCCTTGCTAGGTTGGGGAAATTTTCCTGGGTAATATCCTAAAGAGTATTTTCCAGCTTGGATTATTCTCTTTGTCATATTCTGGTACACTTATCTAACGTAGATTAGGTCTCTTCACATTGTCCCACATTTCTTGGAGTCTTTGTTCATTCCTTTTTGTGCTTTTTTCTCTAATCTTGGCTTCTCGTTTTATTTCATTGAGTTGATCTTTGACTTCTGATGTCCTTTCTTCTGCTTGGTTAATTCGACTGTTGAAACTTGTGCGTGCTTCACAAAGTTCTCATGTTGTGTTTTTCAGCTCCTTCAGTTCATTCATATTTCTGTCTAAGTTCTCATTTCCTCAAATCTTTTTCCAAATCTTTTTTCATGGTGTTTAGTTTCTTTGCACTGATTTAGAACATGTTTTTTTAGCTCACAGAAGTTTCTCATTACCCACCTTTTGAAGTCTGATTCCATCATTTCATCACTCTCATTCTCCGTCCAGCTTTTTTCCCTTTCTTGTGAGGAGTTTTGGTCCTTTGTAGGCCATGTGGTGTTCTGGTTTTGGGTGTTTTTCTCCTTATTGTGCTTTTTTTTTTCATCTTTGTGGATTTATCCACCTGTCGTCTGAGTTGTTGCTTATTTTCCAATTGGGTCTCTGAGTAGAGGCCCAGATTTTTGATGATGAAGTATTTCTGTTTCTTAGTTTTTCTTCTAACAGTGTAGCCCCTCTGCTGTAAGAGTGCTAAGGTCATCTCTGGGCCCTGCTGGTTTGTGTTACACCTGTAGCAGCTGTGGAACAGTGAGGGATGCTACCAGTTTCTTCTTCTATCTTTGTTCCAGAATAATGCCCGCCAAATGTCAGTCTGATCAGTCCTTTTTGAGGTAACTCTTTGGGTATATGGGGGTCAGGGATCTTCTTGAGGTGATGGTCTGTACTTTATGGGAGCTCAAGTGCTGAGCTGTGAGCTTTGTTTTTAATTCAGTGGTGCTAGGCATGTACGTTTAAGTTTGTTGCAGCACAACTCATAAAACCCCTTTTTTCCCTCAGATGCTCTGTCTCGAGGAGTTAGTGCTTTATTTATTAGTATCCGTTGTGCTGTCCTGCCCAGATAGGAGGCAGTTTCATAACTATTTGTCTGCCGAGGCTCCACCCTGCTGGCGTGAGGTCCGCCCTTTTGCTGTGGGCCTTGTCCTGCTGTTTTGTGCTCCGCCCTACTGACATAGGCTCCATCTTGCTGACGTTGGCTCTGCCTTTTTGGCAGAGTCTCTCTGTTATGGCGGATTACCTCAGCAATGGCTGGCTGTGTCAGCAATGGGCAAGAACCACACTAGGGTGGAAACTCTTTGTAATGGCGGACGCCCCTCCCCCATCGAGCTGCACAGCCCTGGCTTCAGCTTTGTCCGCAGTAAAACTCTCAACCCCAAGCATTTCAAATCGCTGTTTTTTTTGTCCCTGTGGGGATGGAACCCGTCGAGCCTGATCACTTGGCTCCCTGCATCCAAGCCTTTTGCTTTTTTTTAAAATTGTACGGTTGACTCTCTCCCTGGTTTTTCAGTCGCCAGCTGAAAGGGCACTGGAATCTGTGTGATTTCCCATGCAGCGACTCACTGCACTGGCTCACAGTTCACCTCCCAGAAATCTCCTGGTCTGGCTCACGGTCCAAATCCCGTTTAATCAGATGAATATGCTAATCTGCCCTCCCAAGTCTCAAGTTGCTGGTTTAATAGGGAGCCCAAACCCCTGCATTTTGTGGGGCTTGCCGCTATGCTGCGGCACCAGCTGTTTGGCCACGCTTGTGGAGACTGCTGCGCTGGTGTCCTGTGTCTCTCCTACACCTGGGATTTTCCCCGTTCTGTGGGCTCTAAAGATTCATCTGGAAATGCGATGTGAATTCACCTTCTGCGTCTTGACTGAGAGCTTCAATCCTGAGTTGCTTCAATAGTGCCATCATCCCCCATTCTCCCAAGATGGTATTTTTTAAAAGAAAGGAGGTTTAATTGGCTCATTATTCTGCAGGACTTACAAAAAGTATAGTGCCATTTTTGCTCAGGTTCTGGTGAAGTCTCAGGGTGCCTTTAGTCATGGGATAAGATGAATGAGAAACAGTCACATCACATGGTAAAATCAGAAGCAAGAGAGAGAAAGGGAGGTGTCACATACTTTTAAACAGCCAGATTTTATGAAAACTCACTAAGTATTACAGAACAACAAGAAGAGAATGGCAGTGAACCATTCTTAAGAAATTCACCCTCATGATGGAATTTTCTCCTAACAGGTTCCACCTCCAATGCTGGAGATTACAATTCAACATGATATTTGGGTAGGGAAAATTATACAAATTATATCAAGGGGGAAGGGTCAAAATGAATAACTAGAAGCACCTATTGTATGTCACACTCATGGAGAGAAGAAAGAATGGTAAGTATATATTAACTTTTCTTTCTTTCTTTCTTTTTTTGAGACAGAGTTTCGCTCGTGTTACCCAGGCTGGAGTGCAATGGCGTGATCTTGGCTCACCACAACCTCTGCCTCCTGGGTTCAGGCAATTCTCCTGCCTCAGCCTCCTGAGTAGTGGGGATTACAGGCACATGCCATCATGCCCAGGTAATTTTTTGTATTTTTAGTAGAGACGGGGTTTCACCATGTTGACCAGGATGTTCTTGATCTGTTGACCTCGTGATCCACCTGCCTCGGCCTCCCAAAGTGCCGGGATTACAGGCATGAGCCACTGAGCCCAGCCTATATTACCTTTTCAACTGAAGCATCAAGCTGGACACACTGGAATTCATCAATGAAATAACTCGACCCACAGAGAATGGGGAGGAGTAAGAATTACTGCCCACCCCAGAGTGGCAGGAAGACAGGGAAGACCCCCTCCCCACCATGGGGAAATGGTGAGTGAGAGTCCCTGAAGACTCACACTTCTACAGTGGGCCTTTGCAATCCTGGACTTAGGAGGTACCCCATGAACCCCACTACCTGGTTCTCCAGTCTGACATGTAGAGCTATCTGGAGTCTGGACAGAACCTTCTCTCAGGCACACATGGAATTCTTAGAGCGTTGGTTCTTCAGGCATCTCAACATCAGCAGCTGCAGCTCTGGCAAAGTGGGAGGTCAGGCTCCCTTGCACAATCTCAGGAAATAGGCTTAATTCATGGAGCTGAGCAACAATGGACTACAGTCCTTGACTCCACTGCACCTTGCCAGATAAGACCCACTGTCAAGGGATCATAGCATGGTCACACCAGTCCCACCTGGGCTCTTGGGCCAGTAACAGCTCTGCACATCTTTGGGTTGAAGCTCCTATAGTGGGAGGCAGTCCACCATTTTACTGCCCTCCCTCATTCCTTACTGCTTGTGCCCTCTTGCTCCAGAAGGTTCCTGGTAATTAGAAACTGGCAAAGATCCCCAGCAGAGCAGAGCCACCACACAGAAAAGAGGCCAGATTGTTTTTCACACTTGTCACCATTTAGGCATCTCCTCATTGGGAGGGGTTTCCTGTCTTGGTATTCCAGCCACTCCCTTCCTTGGCTTTCTGGTGTGTAGCAGCTCTGCACTTCTCTGAAAAAGAGTTCCCAAAGGGAGAGACAGACCACCATTTTTGCTGACATGCAGCCCTCACCACTGTTGCCCTTAGGCCTTGGGGGGTTTACAGTTCTTAGGGATTGGCAGGAATCATGAACAAAGCAGTTAATCCACAGAAAAGTGGCCAGACTATTTTCTATGTGGGTCCCCATTTCCATCTCTCCTCATTGGGTGCGGTCTCCTGACATGGAAATCCAGCACAACTCCCCTTCCCCAAACTGAGCACTTCAGTCAGAAGCAGCTCTGCATTTCTCTGAGAAGAAAATCTGAGAACCCACAGCCCCTCCATCATTGCAGCCACAGTGGAACATCCCTAACTGCCCTTGGACTGGGGAATGAACAAATGGGTTAGTTGCTAAGCTGGCTCATCCAGCACTCTGCAACCACCATATGGAGAGAAGCTTAGTCTCATTTTCCTGTGATTCCCTACCTCCAACTCTTCACTAGACAGTGCCACTGGCTCCAAGTGGTAGAATGGCTGCCCCACCCCTGCCTGAGAATACCCACTGGTATTTTCTCTGTGTTTCCCTAAGGAGGGGCTTCCAGAGGCAAACAACCACCCCTCTGCCACTGCCATCAGATTGGGGAAGAAACAAAAACCATGTGGACTTCACTTGCATTTCCAGCATGCCACAGTCACCATACAGAGAAGAGCCTACTCTCTATTTCTCAGGCTTTATGCTTGGCTCCTCACAAAGTGGAGTCCCCAGCTTCTGCTAGCAGTAAAGCCACTTCACCCATTAGCTGAACATTAACAGTAACAGCATCTCTGTGTTTCTCTGAGGTGGAGCTCCCAGAGGCAAACAAAAACCTCTCTGCCACTTCCATTGCAGTGGTAGTACACATGCTACCCTCAGACCAGGGAAGGCACAAAGATAGTGAGTGCTTTATTAAGACCTCCAGCAAACCACAGTTTGCCTAAGGAGAAGAGGCCATTCTGTCTCCCCAGTGACACACCCAGTTTCCCTACTCATTACCAAACAGATTCCCTTTGGTTTGAGCCCATAGATCAACTGTCTCACCCGGGCTCATCACACCAATTGAGAGCAGCTCTGTATCTCCTTATGGTGGAGAACCAAAAGACAAGTGAAAGGCCTTCTGCCACAATCATTTCCAAGGTTTCTTTCCTTGCCGGGCCTTCATGTTGGGGAGGTAACAAAAAGCCTGAGCTTATCCCAGAAATGTGGTGTGCAGTTGGGGAGCACCAAGCCAAGATCTGGAGTCAGAACTCAAGTCTGACTCTAACCATGAGAAAACAAATGGCTACATGTCTGAGCAAAAACCTACTTACTGGTCATATGTTCAAATGTCATCTACTGGGACGCAGCTCAAACATCAATAACAAAAATACTCTGCTAATATACCACACTGTGAAAACAAGGACAAGAATTGAGCTACAAATAAAGACCCTGCAGAATGTCCTGGCTCTGTGGAAACATTCAGAAAAGAAGTCTTCCAACTGTATTCAAATTATACTATAATCAAAGGATCATCAGCCCACAGAGATGAGAAAAACCAATGCATGTACTCTGGCAATTCAAAAAGTTACAGTGTCTTTTGTTCTCCAAACAAATTGACTAGTTCCCACTCATGGGATCTTAACCAGGCTAAAATTTCTGAAATGACAGAAATAGAATTCAGAATATGGATAGAAACAAAGATCGTTGAGATTCAGGAGAAAGTTGAACTTAACCCGAGGAATCTAAGAATTACAACAAAATGATACCAGAGATGATAGATGAAATGGCCATTATATCAATGAACGAAACTGATCAGATAGAGCTAAGAAACACACTACAAGAATGTTACAATGCAATGGCAAATATTAAGAGCAGAGTAGACCAACCCCCAAATATAATCTCTGAGCTTGAAGACCGGCTCTCTGACTTAATTTAGTCAGACAAAAGTAAAATTAAAAAAAAAAAAAAGAATCAACGCAATCACTGATAAATGCAGAATTATGTAAGATACCAAATCTACAAATCATTGAACTCCCTAAAAGAGATGAAAATAATGCAGGCAACTGGAAAAACATATTTTAGGATATTGCCCATAAAAGTGTCCCAAACCTTGCTAGAGAGGCCAATATTCAAATTCTGTAAATGGAGAAAACACCTGTGAGGTGTTACAGAAGAAGACCATTCCCAGGACGTGTAATAATTGTATTCTCCAAAGTTGAAATGAAATTTAAAAAAATTATAGAAAGAGAGAAAGGCAGGGCTAGTCACCTATGAAGGGAAACATATCAAGCTGACAGTGGACATTTCATCAGAAATCATACAACTTAGAAGAGATTACAGGCCTATATTCAGCATTCTTAAGGAAAGTAATTTCCAACCAGGAATTCTATATCCTGTCAAAGTAAGCTTTATATGTGGATGGAGAATAAGATTCTTTTAGGACAAGCAAATGCCTAGGGAATTTGATACCACCAGACCTTCTTTAGAAGAGAAGTTCTAAGTATGGAAAGAAAAGATTATTACAAAACACAGTTAAGAACACAGACCATTGATACTACAGAGCAACCACACAAATAATTCTGCATAATAACAAGCTAACAAAACAATTACTGATCAAGTCCACACTTACCCATATTAAAATTGAAAGTAAATTGGCTAAATGCCCCAAATAAAAGGCACAGAGTGGCAAGTTTAATAAAGAAGCAACAACCAATGGTATGCTATCTTCAAGAGACCCAGCTTATATGGAATGACACCCATAGAAATAAAATAAAGTGATAGAGAAAAATCTACCAGGTAAATGGTAAACAGAAATAAGAAATAGTTGCTACCCTAATTTCAGTGAAAACAGGCTTTGAACAAAGAATGATGAGAAAAGATAAAGAAAAGCATTGCATAATGGTAAAGGGTTCAATTAAACAAGAAATCCTAACTCTCCTTTATATATATGCACCTAATATAGGAACAACCAGATTCATAAAGCAGGTTCATAAAGATCTAAAAAGAGTTTTATATTTCTACACAGTAAAGTGGGGATGGGGAGATTTTAACATCCCACTGAGAATATTAGGGAGATCATCAAGGCATAAAATTAATAAATATGTTCAAGAACTGTAGTAAATGCTGGGACAAATGGACCTAGTAGACACCTACAAAACATGTTACCTAAAAACAGCAGGATGTACATTTTTTTCTGATCAACAAATAGCACATGCTCTCAACTTGTCCTTGCAGTCTCAGACAAAGTATTATTCAGCAAATTAAAAAAACATACCAAAAACTAAAATCATTCCAACCACACCCTTGGACCACAGCAGAATAAAAATAAAATCAATACAGAGAAAACTGCTCAACAGTACAAAATTACATGGAAATTAGATAATCTGCTTCTGAATGACTGTTTGGTAAATAATTAGATTAGGGCAGAAATTAAGAAATTCTTTGAAACTAATTAGAACAAAGATACAACATAATAGAGTCTTTGGACACTTCTAAGACAGTGTTGAGGTAAAATTATATAGGGCTAAATGCCCACATCAAAAAGTTATAAAGATCTTCAGTTGGGATTTCCTGGCAAGTTGGCTAAATAAAAACAGCTCTAGTCTGCAGCCCCTAGTGAGACCAAAGCAAAAGGTGGGTGATTTCTGCATATCCAATTGAAGTACCTGGTTCATCTCATTGGGACTGGATAGACAATGGGTGCAGCCCATGAAGGATGAGCAGAATCAGGCTGGTATGTTACCTCACCAGGGAAGAACAAGGTTTCAAGGAACTCCCTGCCCTAGCCAAGTAAAGCCATGAGGGACCCTGCCAAGAGGAATGGTGCTATCTGGCCCAGAAATTATGATTTTCTCATAGTTTTGCAACCCAAAGACCAGGAGATTCACTCGGGTGCCTACACTACAAGGTGCCTGGGTTTTAAGCAAAAAACTGGGCAGCAATTTGGGCAGACATCAAGCTAACTGCAGGAGTGTATTTTTGTTTGTTTCCCCAACAGCACCTGGAAAACCAGAAAGACAGAATCGTTCACTCCCCCTGGAAAGTGGGCTGAAGCCAGAGAGCCAAGTAGTCTTGTTTAGCAAATCCCCATCCTCATAAGGACAAGAAAGCTAAGATCCACTAGCTTGAAATTCTCACTGGTAGCACAGCAGCCTGAAGTTGACCTGGGATGCTTGAGCTTCGTGGGGTGAGGGACATCAGCCATTACTGAGACGAGTAGGTAGTTTTTACTCACAGTTTAAACAAAGCCGCCTGAAAGTTCAAACTGGGCAGAGCCCACCACAGAGCCCCAAAGCCACTGTAGCCAGACTGCCTCTCCAGATTCCTTCTCTAGGCAGGGCATTTCTGAAAGAAAGGCAGCAGCCCCAATCAGGGGCTTATAGATAAATCTCCTATCACCTTGGGACAGAGCACCTGGGAAAAAGGTAGCTGTGGACCTAGCTTCAACAGATGTAAACATTACTGCCTCCAAGCTCTGAAGAGAGCAGTGAATCTCTCAGCACAGTGCTCGAGCTCTACTAAGAGACAGGCTGCTTCTTCAAGTGGATCCCTGACTATCATGCTTCCTGATGGGGAGATACCTCGCAGCAGGGGTTGACAGACACTGCATGCAGGAGAGCTCTGGCTGAATCTCTAGGATGAAGCTTCCAGAGGAAGGGGCAGGCAGGAATCTTTGCTGTTCTGCAGCCTCCGCTGGTGATACCCAGGGAAACAGGATCTGGATAAAAACTGCCACTCAAAAACTCCATCCAAAGTTCACCAAGAGAAAAGACAAAGGGTAGATAAATCCATGAAGATGAGAATAAACCAGAGTAAAAAGGCTAAAAAATCCAAAAACCAGAATGCCTCTTGTCTTCCAAAAAATCACAACTTCTCTCCAGCAAGGGAACAAAAGTGGATAAAGAATAAGTTTGACAAATTTTTTTTGGAATGAATGCATACTTGCTTTAATGCCCTGGAGCTTCTGATTTGAACATTTGGTTACATTTATATACAGCATGGCATATTCCACAGGATTTTAGTACATGGTAAATCATAATTCAGTAATCGTCAAATGCATGACAAGAAGTTTTTGTGATAGAAAACTTGTGCTTTGCTATAGACAGTTACTCTTATCATCTGTTTTATTCCACATAAGCAGAAATGCCAAATGATCTAATTTTTTAGGTTGATCCTTTAAATAAAGTATTTCCAGAAAACAAACACTAATAATCATGTTTAAGTCTTTAAGAATTTCACACATTTTCTATGTCTGCATGTGATGTTTTTAATTTTTTAAATTTTTATTGCATTTTAGGTTTTGGGGTACATGTGCAGAACATGCAAGATAGTTCCATAGGGACACACGTGGCAGTGTGTTTTGCTGCCTTCTGCCCCTTCACCCATATTTGGCATTTCTCCCCATGCCATCCCTCCCCCTCTCCACCCCCCGCTGTCCCTCCCCTATATCCCCCAATAGACATGAGTGTGTGGTACTCCCTTCCCTATGTCCATGTGTTCTCATTGTTCATCACCCGCCTATGAGTGAGTATTTATGGTGTTTCCTTTTCTGTTCTTGTGTCAATTTGCTGAGAATGATGTTCTCCAGATTCATCCATGTCCCTACAAAGAACACGAACTCATCCTTTTTGATTGCTGCATAATATTCCAAGGTGTATATGTGCCACATTTTCCCAGTCCAGTCTATCATCGATGAACATTGGGGTTGGTTCCAGGTCTTTGCTATTGTAAACAGTGCTGCAATGAACATTCGTGTGCCTGTGCCCTTATAGTAGAACGATTTACAGTCCTTTGGATAAATACCTAGTAATGGGATTGCTGGGTCAAATGGAATTTCTATTTCTAGGTCCTTGAGGAATCGCCACACTGTCCTCCACAATGGTTGAACTAATTTACACTCCCACCAGCAGTGTAAAAGTGTTCCTATTTCTCCGCATCCTCTCCAGCATCTGTTGTCTCCAGATTTTTTAATGAACGCCATTCTAACTGGCGTGAGAT
>CM052670.1:50010541-50026225 GCA_028533165.1 Leontopithecus rosalia
TGGTGAGGAGTTTTGGTCTTTTCAAGGCGGTGAGGTGTTCTGGTTTTGGGTGTTTTCCTCCTTTTTGTGCTGGTTTCTTCCCATCTTTGTGGATTTATCCACCTGTCATCTGAGTAGTTGCTGATTTTTCTATTGGGTCTCTGAGTAGAGGCCCAGATTGTTAATGATGGAGTATTTCTGTTTCTTAGTTTTCCTTCTAATAGTGTACCCCTCTGCTGTAAGACTGCTGAGGTGCACTCCGGGCTCTGCTTGCCTGGGGTACACCTGTAGCAGCTGCAGAACAGTGAGTGATGCTACCAGTTTCTTCTTCTATCTCTGTCCCAGATTGATGCCTGCCAATTATCAGTCTGATCAGTCCTTTTTGAGGTGATTGTTTGGTTTTATGGGGGTCACGGAGCTGCTTGAGGAGACAATCTGTACTTTATAGAAGCTCAAGTGCTGTTCTGTGAGCTTCGTTTTTCATTCAGTGTTGCTAAACAAGTACATTTAATTCTGTTGTGGCAGAACTCATGAAACCAGATTTTTTCCTCAGATGCTCTGTCTCGGGGAGTTAGGGCTTTATTTGTGAGTATCCGTTGCATTGTCCTGCCCATCTAGGAGGCAGTCTAGTCACTATTTGGCTGCCGAGGCTCCGCCCTGCTGGCGTGAGGTCCGCCCTTTTGCTGTGGGCTTTTTCCTGCTGTTTTGGGCTTCGCCTTACTGACGTAGGTTCCGCCCTGCTGATGTGGGCTCTGCCCTGTTGACGGAGTCTCTCTGTTATTGTGGGTTCCCTTGCAACAGCTGACTGCATCAGCATTGGGCGGGTACCTCAGTAGGGGCCGAAGCCCTCCTCAATGGCAGACGCCTCTCCTTCTCCGAGCTGCACAATCATGTGTTCAGCTCTTCCCGCAGTGTAACTCTCAAACCCCGGCACTCCGAATCGCCTTATTGCTTGTCCCTGTGGGAGTGGGGCCCATTGAGCCTGATCACTTGGCTCCCTGCCTCTGAGCTTATTTGCTTTTTTTTTTAAGTTGTAGGGTTGACTCTCTTCCAGATGCCTCAGCCGCTGGCTGAAAGGGCCCCAGTATCTCCCGTGCAGCCACCCGCTGCGCTGGTTCACAATTCACCTCCCAGAAATCTCCTGGTCTGGTTCACTGTCCAAAACCCGTTCAATCAGATGAACATAGCAATCTGCCCTCCCAAGTCTCAAATTGCCACTTTAACAGGGGACCCAGACCCGTGTGTTTTGTGGCTGTGCCACTGCACTGTGGCACTGGCTGCCTGGCAACACCAGCAGAGAGTGCTGTACTTGAGTCCTGCGTGCCTCGTACACCTGGACTTTTCCCCGCTCTGTGGGCTATAAAGATCCATCTGAAAATGCAATGTTTACTCACTGTCTGCATCTTGACTGAGAGCTGCAGTCGTGAGTTGCTTCTAGACCGCCATCTTCCTCCCCCTCTCCAGTTTTACAAATTGACAGAAGTAGGCTTCAGAAAGTGGGTAATATCAAACTTCTCCAATCTAGAGAAGCAGTATCGACCCAATGTGAGGAAGTTAAGAATCTTGATAGAAAGTTAAAGGAATTGTTAACTAGATTAACCAGTTTAACGAAGAACATAAATGACCTGATGGAGCTAAAAAACACAGCATGATAACTGCATGAAGCATACACAAGCATTAACAATCAAATCAGTCAAGCAGAAGAAGGAATATCAGAGATTGAAGATCACCTTAATGAAGTACAGCATGAAGACAAGATAAGAGAAAAAATAATGAAAAGGAACAAACAAAGCCTCCAAGGAATATGGGTCTATGTGAAAAGACCAAACCTATATATAATTGGCGTACCTAAAACTAAAGAGGAGCATGGAACTAAGTTGGAAAACACACTTCAGGATTTTATCCAAGAGAACTTCCCCAACCTAGCAAATAAGGCCAACATTCAAATTCAGAAAGTACAGAGAACATCACTAAGATTCTCCTAGAGAAAAGCAGCTGCAATCCACATAATCATCAAATTCACCAAGGTTGAAATGAAGAACAGAAAATGTTAAGGGCCGCCAGAGATATAGGTCAGGTTACTTCCAAAGGGAAGCCCATCAGAAAAACAGTGGATCTCTCTGCAGAAACTCTACAAGCCAGATGATAGTGGGGGCCAATATTCAGCATTCTTAAAGAAAATAATTTTCAACACAGAATTTTATATTCAGTCAAAATAAGCTTCATCAGTGAAGAACAAATAAAATTATTTGTAGACAAGCAAATGCTGAGACATTTTGTCACCTCCAAGCCTGCCTTACAGGAGCTCCTTAAGGAACCAGTAAACATGAAAAGGAAAAATTGGTATCAGCCACTGTAAAAACAAACCAAAATGAAAAGACTATTGACACATTAAAAAAAAAACTGCATCAAGTAATGAGCAAAATAACCAGCTGGCATCATAATGATAGAATTGAATTAACAGATAACAATATTAACATTAAATGTAAACAGGCTAAGTGCCTCAATTAAAAGGCACAAACTGGTAAATTGTATAGAGTCAGGACCCATTAATGTGCTATATTCAGGAGACCCATCTCACGTGCAAAGACACACATAGGCTCAAAATAAAGGAATGGAGGAAGATTTACCAAGAAAATGGAAAGGAAATTAAAAAGGAGGAGTTGTAATCCTAGTTTATGAGAAAACAGATATTAAACCAATGAAGATAAACAAGTACAAAGAATGACATTACATAATGGTAAAGGAATCAATGCAACAAGTAGAGCTAACTATCCTAAATATATGTGTACCCAATACAGGAGCACCAAGATTCAGAGAGCAAGTTCTTAGAAACTTACAGAGGGACTTAGACTCCTACACAATAATAATGGGAGATTTTAACTCCCCACTGTCAATATTAGACAGATAAACAAGACAGAAAATTAACAAGGCTATTCAGGATTTTAACTCAGCTCTGGTCCAAGTGGACCTAATAGACATCTACAGAACTCTCTGCCCCAACTCAACAAAATGTAGATTCCTCTCAGCACCTCATAGCACTTATTCTGAAATCAACCACATAATTAAAAGTAAAACACTCCTCAGTAAATGCAAAATAATGGAAATTATAACAAACTGTCTCTCAGATCACAGTCCAATCAAATTAGAACTCAGGATTAAGAAACTCACTCAAAGTTGCAAAACTATATAAAAACGAAGCAATCTGCACCTGAATGACTACTGAGTTTAAACAAAATTAATACACAAATAAATAAGCTCTTTGAAACCAATGAGAACAAAGACACAATATACCAGAATCTCTGTAACACAGCTATAGCTGGGTTTAGAGGGAAATGCAATCAATCACATAAACAGAACCTATGACAGAAAACACATGATTATCTTAATAGATACAGAAAAGGCATTTGATAATATTCAACAGCCTTTAATGCTAAAAACTCCATAAACTCAGTATTAATGGAACATATCTCAAAACAATAAGAACTATTTATGACAAACCCACAGCCAATATCATACTGAATGGAAAAAAGCTGGAAGCATTCCTTTTGAAAACCAGCACAAGACAGGGAAGATCTTTGACAAACTTTACAAAAACAAGCAATGGGGAAAAGATTCCCTATTTAATAAATGGTGTTGGGAAAACTGGCTAGCCATGCGCAGAAAACTGAAACTGGACACCTTCCTTACACTTATGCAAAAATTAACTCCAAATCGATTAAAGATTGAAACATAAGACCTAAAATTATAAAAATCATAGAAGAAAGCCTAGGCGATATCATTCAGGTGTTTGGCAATAACAAATAAATCCAGGAGCTAGATTTTCAAAAAATTAACAAAATGGATAGAAACGTAAGATCTAAAATTGCATGTTCTCACTTAGCAGTAGGAGTTTAACAATGAGAACAAATGGGCACAGAGAGAAAAACATCCCACACCAGGGCCTGTTCACGATGGGGGTGGGGAAGGGGAGTGATGGCATTAAGAGAAATATCTAGTGCAGATGATGGGTTGATGGGTGCTGCAAACCACCATGGTACAAGTATACCTATGTAACATACCTGAATGATCTGTACATGTATCCCAAAACTTAAAGTATAATAAAAAAATAAATATATATAAATTGATAAAGTCTCCTATTAACATCACAAATAGGGGAACTAGAGAAATAAGAGCAAACAAACCACAAAGCTGGCAGAAGACAAGAAATAATCAGACTCAGAGGTAACTGAAGGAATCTGAGATGCTAAAAACATAGAAAATATTAGGAAATCTAACAGCTGTTTCATTAAAAATATTAATAAGATCCATAGACTGCTAAGATAATAAGAAAGAAAAGAGAAGATCCAAAAAAATCAGTCAGAAATGACAAATGGAATGTTAGCACTAACCCCATAGAAATGCACAAATCCTTAGCGAGTTTCATGAACACCTCTATTAAAATAAACTAAAAAAACCCAAAATAAAAGGACACATTTGTGGACACATACGACCTCCCAATATTGACCTGGGTCAATCTAATGCATTTTATGAGGCTAGCATCCTGGTTATCTCCAAAACTGACAGAGACACACACACACAAAAAGACATTTTTAGACCAATTTCCTTGATGAACCTAGATGCAAAAACAGTCAACAACATAATAAAAAGGCAAATCCACCAGTACATCAAAAAGTTAATCCATCATAATTATCAGCTTTATCCCTGGAATGCAACTCTTGTAAAACACATGCAAATCAAAAATTGAGATTTGTCGCGAAAGCAGAACTTAAAACAAATGCACATGATTATCTCAATAGATAGAAAAAAATGAGTTCAATAAAATTCAACATAGTTTAAAAACATTAAAAATACTAGGTATTGAAGGAATATGCTTCAAAATAATAAGAACCATGTATAACAAGCCCACAGCCAGCATCATACTGAATGGGCAAAGCTGGAAGAATTCTTCTTGAAAACTGGCACAAGACAAGAATGCCTTCTCTCATCATTCCTATTCAACATAGTATTGGAAGTCCTGGCCATAACAATCAGGCAAGAGAAAGAAATAAAAGACATCCAAATAGAAAGAGAGAGAGTCAAACTATCCCTCTTTGCAGATACTATTCTATGCCCAGAAAATTCCATAGTCGCCCCATAGCTCCTTGATCTTTTAAAAACTTTAGAATATAATTTTTCTGGGAATATGACTGAATAGAAACAGCTACAATGTGCAGCTCCCAGTGAGAGTGATGTAGAAGGTAGGTGATCTCCACATTTCCATCTGAGGTACCTGGTTTATCTCACTGGGACTGGTTGGACAGTGGGTGCAACCCAAGGAGGGCAAGCTGAAGCAGCGTGGGTGTTGCCTCACCCAGAAAGTGCCAGGGGTTGGGGAACCCTCTCTTTTAGCCATGGAAAGCCATTAGGGACCGTTCCTGGCATTCTGGCCCAGATACTTTATTTTTCCCATGGTCTTCACAACCCACAGGCCAGAAGATTCCCTGTGGTGCCTACACACCAGAGCCCTGGGTTTTCAGCACAAAACTGGGCAGCCATTTGAGAAGACATTGAACTAGCTGCAGCATTTTCTTCATACCCCAATGACATCTGGAACACCTGCAAGACAAAACTGTTAACTCCCTGAATAAAGGTGGCTGAAACCCAGGAGCCAAGTTATCTGACTTGGTGGGTCACAACCCTATGAAGACTAGCAAGCTAAGATCCACTGGCTTGAAATTCTCAGCCATCACAGCAGTCTAAGCTTGACCTGGGGCATTCAAGCTTGGTGGGGGGAGGGGCACACATCATTGCTGAGGTTAAGTAAGTGGTTTTACTCTCACCTGTATAAACAAAGTCACCAGAAATTTTGAATAGGGTGGAGCCCATGGCTACTCAGCTAAGCTTCTGCAGGCAGACTGTGTCACTAGACTCTCTCCTTGCTGGGAAGCCCATCTCTGAAAAAAGACAGTAGCCCATCAGGGACTTATAAATAAAGCCCTATCTTCCTGTAACAGAGCACCTGGGAAAAGAGGTGGTTTTGGGTACCGCTTTAGCAGACTTAAACGTCCCTGCCTGGCAGATCTGAAGAGAGCAGCAGATTTCCCAGCACAGCATTCAAGCTCTAATAAGGGAGAGACTGCCTTCTCAAATGACTCCCTGAATCCTGTGTATCCTGACTGAGAGATACCTCCCAGCATGGGCTGACAGACACCTCATACAGTACAGCTCTGACTGGCATCTGGTGGGTACCCTTCTGGTATGAAGTTACCAGAGGAAGAAACAGGCAGCAATCTTTGCCTTTCTGCAGCCCCTGATGGTGATTTTCATGCAAGCAGGATCTGGAGTGGACCTCTAGCAAACTCCAGCAAACTTGCAGAAGAGGGCCCTCATTGTTAAAAGGAAAAGAAACAAACATAAATAAATAGTTTTAACATCAAAAGAAAGGATGTCCACTGAGAGATTCCATCCAAAGGTCACCAACTTTAAAGACCAAAGGTAGATAAATCCACAAAGATGGGAAAAACCAGCACAAAATTGCTGAAAGTTTCAAAAACCAGAACGCCTCTTCCTCTCCAAGGAATCACCACTTCTCACCAGCAAGAAAACAAAAGTGGATGAGGAATGAGTTTGACAAATTGACAAAAGCAGGCTTTAGAAGGTGGATAATAACAAACTTTTCTGAGCTAAAGAAACATGTGCTAACTCAATGCAAGGAAGAAAAAAAACCTTGAAAAAAGTTAGAAGAAATGCTAACTAGAATAACCAGTGTAGAGAAAAACAAAAGTGACATGCTGGAGCTAAAAACACAGCACAAGAACTTCATAAATCATACACAAATTTCAAAAGCCAAGTCAATCAAGTGGAATAAAGGACATCAGAGTTTGAAGATCAATTCAATGAAATAAAGTGAAAGACAAGATTAGAGAAAAAAGAATAAAAAGAAATAAAGAAAGCTGTCAAAATTTTGGGATTATGTGAAAAGACCAAATCTACATTTGATCGGTGTACCTGAAAGTGAAGGAGAGTATGAAACCAAATAGGAATACACTCTATAGGACATTATCCAGGAGAACTTCCCCAAACTTGCAAGACAAGCCCATATTCAAATTAAAAAAATACAGAGAACACCATAAAGATAATCCTTGAGCAGAGCAACTCCAAGACAAATAATTGTCAGATTCACCAGGTTTGAAGTGAAGAAAAAAATGCTAAGAGCATCTAAAGAGAATGGCTGGGTTATTCACAAAGGGAACCCCATCAGACTAAAGTGGATCTCTTGGCAAACACCATATAACCCAGAAGAGAGTAGTGACCAATATTCAGCATCCTTAAAAAAAGAATTTTTAACCCAGAATTTCATATCCAGCCAAACTAAGCTTTATAAGTGATGGAGAAATAAAATCCTTTACTAACAAGCAACTGCGGAGAAATTTTCTCAACACCAGGTCTACCTTACAAGAGCTTCTAAAGGAAGTACTAAACATGGAAAGCAACAACCAGTACCAGCCATTGCAAAAACATACTAAATTGTGGAGACCATCAATGCTATGAAGAAACTACATCAATGAATAGGCAAAACAACCAGCTAGCATAAAAATAGCAGGATCAAATTTACATGTAACAATATTAAACTAAAAGTGTAAATGAACTAAATGCCACAATCAAAAGTCACAGACTGGCAAATTGGATAAAAAGTCAAGACCAATTGGTATGCTGTATTCAGGAGACCCAACTCATGTGCAAAGATACAAAAGGCTCAAAATAAATGGATGGAGGAAGATTTTCCAAGCAAATGTCAAGAGAAAAAAGCAGGGGTTGCAGTCTAAGTCTCTGATAAAACAGACTTTAAGCCAACAAAGATTAAAAGAGACAAAGAAGGGCATTACATAATGGTAAAGAAATCAGTGCAACAGGAAGCGCTAACTATCCTAAATATATATGCACCCAAAACAGGAGCACTCACATACATAAATCAAGTTCTTATAGACCTACAAAGAGACTTAGACTCCCATAAAATAATAGTGGGCTACTTTACCACCCCACCGTCAATATCAGACAGATCAACAAGACAGAAAATTAACAATAATTTCTAGTACTTCGACTCAGATCTGTACCAAGCAAAACTAACAGATATATAGAGAACTCTCCACCCCAAATCAACAGAATGTACCTTCTTCTCGCACCACATTGAATTTATTCTAAACTTGGCCACATAATTGAAAGTAAAACACTCCTCAGCAAACGTAAAAAAATGAAAATAATAACAAACAACCTCTCAGACCACAGTGCAATCAAACTAGAACTCAGGTTTAAGAAACTCACTCAAAACCGCACAACTAGGGCTGGGCATCGTGGCTCACACCTGTAATCCCAGCACTTTGGGAGGCCAAGGAGGGTGGATCACGAGGTCAAGAGATCGAGACCATCCTGGTCAACATGGTGAAACCCCGTCTCCACTAAAAATACAAAAAATTAGCTGGGCATGGTGGCACGTGCCTATAATCCCAGCTACTCAGGAGGCTGAGGCAGGAGAATTGCCTGAACCCAGGAGGCGGAGGTTGCAGTGAGCCGAGATCGTGCCATTGCACTCCAGCCTGGGTAACACGATCGAAACTTCGTCTCAAAAAAAAAAAAAGCTGCACAACTACATAGAAACTGAACAACCTGCTCCTGAACTACTACTATGTAAATAATGAAAAGGCAGAAACAAAGATATTCCTTGAAACCAAAGAGGACAAAGACACAATGCAACAGAATCTTTGTAACACATTTAAAGCAGCGAGTAGAGGAAAATTTATAACACTAAATGTGCACAAGAGAAAGGAGGAAAGATCTAAAATTGGCACCCTAATGTCATGATTAAAGAACTAAAGGAGAACAAACAAATTCTAAACCTAGAAGAAGACAAGAAAAGAGTAATCACAGAGCAGAACTGAAGGAGATAGAGACACTACAAACCCTTCAAAAAATCAATGAATTCAGGAGCTGGTTTTTTGAAATGATCAATGAAATCAATAGACCAATAGCCAGATTACTACAGAAGAAAATAGAAGAATCAAATAGATGCAATAAAAAATGATAGCAAAAACATCACAACCAATCCCGTAGAAATACAAACTACCATCAGAGCATAGTATAAACACCTCTATGCAAATGAAGCATAAATCTAGAAGAAATGAGTAAATTCCTGGACATTTACATCCTCCCAAGACTAAACCAGGAAGAAGTGAAATTCCTAAACAAGATCTGAAATTGAGGCAGGAATTAATAGCCCACCAACCAAAAAAATTTCAGGACCAGACGTGTTCACAGTCAAATTCTACCAGATGCACAAAAAGGATCTGATAGCATTCCTTCTGAAACTCTTCCAAACAATAGTAAAAAAGGGAAATCTCCCTAACTCATTTTGTGAGACCAACATCATCCTTATGCCCAAACCTGGCAGAGACTCAACTAAAAAAATTTGAGGTCAATATTTCTTATGAATATTGATGTGAAAATCCTCAATATAATACCAACAAACCAATCCAACAGCACATCAACAAGCTTATCAATTACAATCAAGTCGGCTTCATCCCTGTGATGAAAATCTGGTTCAACATCTGCAAATCAATAAACATAATCCATCACATAAACAGAACCAAAGACAAAAACCAAATAATTATCTCAATAGATGCAGAGAAGTCCTTTGACAAAATTCAACAGCTCTTTATGCTAAAATAATCTATTAAACTAGTTATCAATAGAATGTTTCTCAAAATAATAAGAGCTATTTATGACAAACTTACAGGCAGTATCATACTGAACAGGCAAAAACTGAAAGCATTCCCTTAGAAAACCAGCATAAGACAAGGATACCCTCTCTTTGCATTCCTATTCAACATATTTTTTGAAGTTCTGGCTAGAACAAACAGAATATATATATATATATATATATATATATATATATATATATATATATATGCAACTAGGAAAAGAAGAAGTCAAATTGTCATCTCAGTCCCAAATTTCCTTAAGCTGATAAGCAACTTTAGTAAAATCTCAGAATACAAAATCAATGTGCAAAAATTACAAGCATTCCTTTACACCAATAAGAGACAAACAGATAGTCAAATCATGAGTGAGATTACATTCACAATTGCTACAAAGACAATAAAATACCTAGGAATATAACTAAGAAGGGATGTAAAAGAACTTTTCAAGAAGAACTACAAACAACAGCTCAATGTAATAAGAGAGAGCACAAACAGATGGGAAAACATTCCATACTCATGCTTAAAAAGAATCATTTTGAAAATGGCCATGCTGCCCAAAGTAATTTATAGATTCAATGCCATCCCCATCAAACAAGCTACCACTGACTTTCTTTACAAAATTGGGGAAAAATATGCCTTAAATTTTATAGGTAACCACAAAGGAGCTCCCAGAGCAAAGACAATCCAAACAATGACAACAAAAAAAGCTGAGTGCATTACACTATCTGACTTCAAACTATACTACAAGGCTACAGTAAGCCAGTAAGCAATACAGCATGGAATTGGTGCCAAAATAGTGATACAGACCAATGGAACAGAATAGTGGACTCAGAAATAATGCCACAAATCTACAACAATCTGATCTTCGACAAGCCTGAAAAAAAAATAAGCAATTGGGATGTTGGGAAAAGTGGCTAGCCATATGCAAAAAGCTGAAACTGGATCCCCTTCTTATTCCTTATACTAAAATTAACTCCAGATGGATTAAAGATTTAAACATAAGACTTAATAACATAAAAATTCTAGAAGAAAACCTAGGCAATATTATTCAGGCCATAGGCATGGGCATGGACTTTGTGACTAAAATATCAAAATCAACAACAACAAAAGCCAAAATAGACAAATGGGATCTAATTCAATTAAGGAGCTTCTGAATAGCAAAAGTAACTATCATTGGAGTGAACCGTCAACCAACAGAGTGGGGAAAATTTTCTTGCAGTTTTCCCATTTGACAAAGGGCTAATATCTAGAATCTACAAAGACCTTAAACAAATTTACAAGAAAAAGAAAACACAAAGAATTCCATGAAAAAGTAGACAAAAAATATGAACGGACACTTCTCAAAAGAAGAAATTCATGCAGCCAACAAACATATGAAAAAAATCTCATCATTAGAGAAATGCAAATCAAAACCACATTGAGATACTGTATCATGCCAGTTAGAATGGTGATCATTAAAAATGTTAGGAGGCAATGGATGCTGGAGTAGAAGTGGAGAAATAGGAACACTTTTACACTGTTGGTGGAAATGTAAACTATTTCAACCATTTTGGAAGACAGTGGAGCAATTCCTCAAGGATCTGGAACTAGAAATAGCATTTGACCCAGCAATCCCATTACTAGGATTGTAAACCATTCTATTATAAAACACATGTGCATGTATTTTTATGGTGGCACTGTTCACAATAGTAAAGACTTGGAACCAATTCAAATCCCCATCAATGATAGACTGGATAAAGAAAATGTGGCACATATATATCATGGAATACTATACAGCCATTAAAAAGATGAGCTCATGTACTTTTCAGGGACATGGATGAAACTGGAAACCATCATTCTCCGCAAACTGACACAAGAATGGAAAACTAAGATCGCATGTTCTCACTCACAAGTGGCTGTTGAACAACGAGAACACATGGAAACAGGGAGGGGAATATCACACCGTGGGGCCTGTCAGGGGGTGGGGAGTTACAGGAGGAACAGCAGGGGTGTAGGGGGCTAGGGCTAGGGGAGGGATAGCATTAGGAGAAATACCTAATGGAAATAATGGGGTGATGGATGCAGCAAACTACCATGGCACATGTATACCTATATAACAAACCTGCATGTTCTGCACATGTACCCCAGAACTTAAATATAATGAAAAAAGACAAAAAGATAAAATTTTAGAATAGTTACAGAATACAAAATGAATATACAAAATAAGTACTATTTCTGTACATCAATAACATCTAAGATAAGAGCCAAATCTAAAATGTAATGTCATTTACAATAGTTGCCAAAAGAATAACACCTAGAAATAAAGCTAACTAGGGAGGTGAAAGATCTCTAGAAAGAGAATTACAAAACACTGCTTACAGAAATCAGAGATCATAGCTTTTGAGTTTTTTTGATCTTGCTCCTCCAACTCTTTCAATTTTGATGATATGGCGTCGATTTTAGACCTTTCCTCACTCTTCATGTGGGCATTCATTGCTATGAATTTTCCTCTAGACACTGCTTTGAATGTGTCCCAGAGATTCTGGTATGTTGTGTCTTCATTCTCATTGGTTTCAAAGAACCTCTGTTTCTTCCTTTATTTTATTATTTATCCAGTCTACATTCAGGAGCCAGTTCATTTTCCATGAAGTTGTGCAGTTTTGAGTTAGTTTTATAATCCTGAGTTCTAATTTGATTGCACTGTGGTCTGAGAGACTGTTATGATTTCCATGCTTTTGCATTTGCTGAGGAGTGAATTACTTCCAATTATGTGGTCCATTTTAGGGTAAGTGTGATGTGGTGCTGAAAAGAATGTATATTTTGTGGGTGTGGGGTTAAGAGTTCTGTAAATGTCTATTAAGTTTTCTTGGTCCAGATCTGCATTTAAGTCCTGGATTTCCTTCTTGATTTTCTGTCTCATTGATCTGTCTAATATTGACAGTGGAGTGTTAAAGTCTCCTATTATTATTCTGCAGGAGTCTAAATCTCTTTGTAGGTCATTAAGGACTTGCATTATGTATCTAAAGGCTCCTGTATTGAGTGCATATATATTTGGGATCATTAGCTCTTCTTGTTGTATTAATCCTTTTACCAATATATAATGCCCTTCTTTGTCTCTTTTGATTTTTCTTGGTTTAAATTCAGTTTTATCAGAGACTAGGATTGCCACTCCTGCTTTTTTTGTTTTTTGCTATCTGTTTGCTTGGTAAATATTCTTACATCCCTTTATTTTGAGTCTATGAGTGTCTTTGCACATGAGATGGGTTTCCTGAATACAGCACACCAATGGTTTTTGGATTTTTATCAAATTTACCAGTCTATGTCTTTTGATTGGGGCATTTAGTCCATTTACATTTAATGTCAATATTGTTATGTGTGAATTTGATCCTGCATTTTTTTTACTGTTTAGTTGTTTTGCTCTTTGGTTGGCATAATTTATTCATTGTGCCATTGGTCTTTACTATTCAGTTCTTTTTTGCAGTGGCTGGTACTGGTTTTTCCTTTTTGTGTCTTGTACTTTTTTCAGGAGCTCTTGCAGGGCAGGTCTGGTGCTGACAAAATCCCTCAGCAATTGCTTGTCCATAAAGGATTTTCTTTCTCCTTCACTTATGAAGTTTAGTTTGGCTGGATATAAAATTCTATATTGAAAGTTCTTTTCTTTAAGGATGTTGAATATTGGTCCCCACTCTCTTCTGGCTTGTAGGGTTTCTGCTGAAAGATCCGTTGTGAGTCTGATGTACTTTCCTTTGTGGGTTACCTAACCTTTCTCTCTGGCTGCCCATAATATTTTTTTCTTTATTTCAACCCTAGTGAGCATAATGATTATGTGACTTGGGGTTGCTTTTATAGAGGAGTATCATTGTAGTGTTCTCTGAATTTCCTGTACTTGATCAAACAATTTTAAAAGTTAGCAGAAGACAAGAAATAACTATTATCAAAGCAGAAATGAAGAAAATAGGGACCAAAAATACTCCTCAAAAAATCAACAAATCCAGGAGCTGGTTTTTTGAAAAGATCAACAAAATAGATAGACTGCTAGCCAGAATAATAAAAAAAAGAGAGAAGAATTAAATAGATGCAATAAAAAATGATAAAGGGGACATTACCACCGAATCCACAGAAATACAAACTACCATCAGAGATTATTACAAACAGCTCTATGCACACAAACCAGTAAATATTGAAGAAATGGATAAAATCCTGGAAACTTGCACTCTCCCAAGACTAAACTAGGAAGAAGTTGAAGCCCTGAATAGACAAATAACAAGGGCTGAAGTTGAGGTGTTAATTAACAGCCTACCAAATAAAAGAAGCCCAGGTTCAGACGAGTTTACAGCCAAATTCTACCAAACTTATAAAGAGGAGCTGGTACCATACCTTCTGAGACGATTCCAAACAATACAAAAATAGGAATCCTCACCAACTCATTTTATGAGACCATAATTCTAATACCAAAATTGGGCAAAGACACAACTAAGATAGAAAACTTCAGACCAATATCCATGATGAACATTGATGCAAAAATCGTCATTACAATACAGGGAAACAGAATGCAACACCAAAAAGCTTATTCATCATGATCAAGTACGCTTCATCCAGGGGGATGTAAAGTTGGTTCCACATTTGCAAGTCTGTAAATGTAATCCATCACATAAACAGAACCAAAGACAAAAACCACATGATTACCTCAATAGATGCATAAAAGGCCTTTGACAAAATTCAACAGTGCTTTATGCTAAAAACCCTCAATAAAATAGGACCAATGGTCTGAATGACAAAATAATAATAGCTGTTTATGACAAATCCACAGCCAATATCATACTGAACTGGCAAAAACTGGAAGAATTCCCTTTGAAATCTGGAACAGGACAAGGATGCCCTCTCTCACCACTTCTATTCAATACAGTATTGGAAATTCTAGCGACGGCAATCAGGCAAGAGAAAGAAAAAAGGGGTATTAAAATAGGAAGAGAGGAAGCCAAATTGTCTCTATTCACAAATGACATGATTGTATATTTAGAAAATTCCATCATCTCAGCCCCAAATCTCCTTGTACTGATAAGCAACTTCAGCAAAGTCTCAGGATACAAAATCAATGTGCAGAAATCACAAGAATTTTTATACACCAATAACAGACAGAGAGCCAAATGAAAAGTGAACTCCCATTTACAATCGCTACAAAGAGAATAAAATACCTAGGAATAAAACTAACAAATAATGTAAACGACCTCTTCTAGGAGAACTACAAATCACTGCTCAACGAAATAAGGGAGGACAAACAGATGAAAAAACATCTGATGCCCATGGTTGGGAATAATCAGTATCGTGAAAACGGCCATAGTGCCCAAAGTAATTTTTAGGTTCAATGCTATCCCCATTAAACTACCAATGACCTTCTTCACAGAACTGGAGAAAACCACTTTAATCTTCATATGAAACCCAAAGAGAGCCTGCATAGCAAAAACAATCCTAAGCAAAAAGAACAAAGTCGGAGGCATCATGCTGCCTGAGTTGAAAATATACTACAAGGCATCAGTAATTAAAACAGCATGGTACTGGTACCAACACAGAGACATAGACCAATGGAACAAAACAGAGGCCTCAGAAGCAAGACCACATATCTATGATCATCTGATCTTTAACAAACCTGAGAAAAACAAGCAATGGGAAAAGGATTCCCTGTTTAATAAATGGTGATGGGAAAGCTGGATAGCCGTGTGCAGAAAGCAGAAACTGGACCCCTTCCTGACATCTTACAATAAAATTAACTCCAGATGGATGACCTGGAACCAACCCAAATGCCCATCGATGATAGACTGGACTGGGAAAATGTGGCACATATACACCATGGAATATTATGCAGCAATCAAAAATGATGAGTTCGTGTCCTTTGTAGGGACATGGATGAATCTGGACAACATCATTCTCAGCAAATTGACACAAGAACAGAAAAGGAAACACCGTATATACTCACTCATAGGCGGGTGAT
>CM052670.1:50026725-50042309 GCA_028533165.1 Leontopithecus rosalia
CATAGCCAAGTCAATCCTAAGCAAAAAGAACACAGCGGGAGGCATCACACTACCGGACTTCAAACTATACTACAAGGCTACAGTAATCAAAACAGCATGGTACTGGTATCAAAACAGAGATATAGACCAATGGAATAGAACTTTTATAGAAATAAACTAAGAAATACTATTTCAGATATAGGATGTGGAGAGGATTTCATGAAAAAGATGTCAAAAGCAATTTCAACAAAAACAAAAATTTACAAAAGGGCCTGAAGAAACACAAGAGCTCTGCACCACAAATGAAACTGTCAAAATAGTATACAGAGAACCTATGGAGTGACTGAACACATTTGCAAACTATGCATTCGGCAAAGGCCTAATATCCAGAATCTGTAAGAAACTTAAACAAATAAACAAGCAAACAAAACAAAACCATTAAGAAGTGTGCAAAACACATAAACAGACATCTCTCAAAAGAAGACATACATGTGGTCAAAAAGCATATGAAAGAAAGCTCAATATTACTAATCATTAGATAAATGCAAATCAAAAATTACAATGAGATAAACATCTCACACCGCTCAGAATGACTATTATTAAAATCTCAAAAAATAACAGATGCTGGCAAGATTGTGGAGAAAAGCGAACATTTATACATCAATCTTGGAAATATAAATTAGTTTAGCCATTGTAAAAAGCAGTTTGGTCCAAGATGGTCAAATAGAGGCAGCTCCGAAATGCAGTTTCCAGAGAGAGAGATGCAGAAGCTGAGTGGTTTCCACAGTTCCAAACGAGAAACCAGGTTCACATTGTGGGTCTGGTTGGAGAGTGGGTATAACCAAAAAAGGGCACGCTGAGGCAGGGTGGGGCACTGCCCCACCCAAGAGGTGCAAGTAACTAACTGGAGGATCAGGGGCTTCAGATTAAATACTGCACATCACCCAAGCCCTCTACAACCCACAGAACAGGAGATCTTTGCTGGGCTGAAAAGCCCCCAGAAGCTTCCTGAACAGGGCTGAGAAGCAACTGCTGTGGTGCCAGGGTCCTTGGCTCAGATCTAGATGGAAGCACTGGCTGATGCCAAGAAAGCCAGTGGGGTGGAGCGACCCAACCCCAAGAAGGAAAGGGGACTGAAAGCAGGGAATCAGCCCATACAACTGGGTGGGTCACTTCCCCACAAAGCCCAGCAGGCTGAAGTCCTCTCACTTAAAAGTTTTGCAGCTAGCACATCAGTTAGAGCACAACCAGGAAAGAATGATCTTGGTGGGGGGAAAAGCAGCTACCATTGCAGAGACAGGTCTAATCTTTCTGAGTAAACAAAAGATGCAGGAAGGGGAGGAGCAAAAATGGCCAAGAAGAGGCAACACTGGAATGCGGCTCCCAGAGAATGAGATGCAGAGGGCTAGAGGACTTCATGATTCCAAGTGAGGCGCTGGGTTCATTTCAGTGGGACTAATAAAACACTAAAAATTGCCCAGGGAAGAAGCTGAAGCAGGGCAAGAGCCACCCAGGAAGAGAAAATCAAGACAGGGTGGAGCATGTACTCACCTGGAACGTGCAGCCAGCTTTGAGGGTTGGGAACTTCAGCCCCTCAGTGCTCCAATTCAGATCCTGTGCTTGCCTCATCCCTCCTGCAACCCATGGCCCGTGAGAGCCCTGCCAGTCTGAGGGGTGCTGTGGGTTGTCAATGCAAATCTGAGTGACGGCTCCCACCTGGTGCCACAAGTTGTCCACAGGGACCTGGGTGGAAGTTTAGGCTAACACCACCGAGACAGACTGTCCCACAGAAAGAGGCAGAGTTGAAAGCAGAGAAACAGTCCATAAGGCCTGGAAGGCCCTACCCCAACAAAACTCAAACTGAAGTCTGTGAGCTAGAGAACTTGACAGTGAATACACCAGTTTGACCCCAATCAGCAAGATTGAGCTCAAGGAAGGAGAGATGCCATTGGGAAGGCAGGGCTAATCTCACCTGCAAACAAACTCCAGTGGAGGACCACCCCACCCAGCAGCCTGACTATATCCAAGAGAGCCCAGCAGCTCCTCTACAGGTCAAAGACATAGCTCCAACCTCAACAGAAAGGATGTCCACTCAGATTCCTACCAAAATCACCAACTTCAAAGATCAAAGAAAGATAAATCCATAAACATGGGAAAAACTAGTACAAAACGCATGAAACAATCAAAGATCAGAAGAGCTCCTATCTTCCCTGGGACAACAACTCCTCACCATCATAGAACAAAACAAGACAGAGAATGAGTTTGACAAATTGACAGAAGCAGGCTTCAGAAGGTGGGTAATAACAAACCTCTCTGAGTTGAAAAATCATGTTCTAACCCAATACAAAGAGACTAAGAATATTGAAAAAAGTTTAGATGAAATGCTAACTAGAATAACCAGCTTATAGAAGAACATAAATGACTTGATGGAGCTGAAACACACAGCACAAGAACTTTGCAAGGCATACACAAGTTTCAACAGCCAAATCGATCAAGTGGAAGAAAGGATATCAGAGATAGAAGATAAATCAGTCAAATAAAATGAGGAGGCAAGATTAGAGCAAAAATAGTGAAAAGAAAGGAACAAAGCTCCCAAGAACTATGAGATTATGTGAAAAGACCTAATCTACTCTTGATCGGCTTACCTGAATGTGATGGGGAGAATGAATCCAATCTGGAAAACACTCTTCAGGATATTATCCAAGGGAATTTCCCCAACATAAAAAGGCAGGCCAACATTCATATCCAGAAAATACAGAGAACACCACAAAGATACTCCTCAAGAAGAGTAACCCCAAGGCACATAATCATCAGATTCACCAGGTTGAAAAGAAGAAAAAATCTTAAGGGCAGCCAAAGAGAAAGGTTGAGTCATCCACAAAGGAAAGACCATCAGACTCACAGCTAATCTCTAGGCAGAAACCCTACAAGCTAGAAGGAAGTGGGGGCCAATATTCAACATCCTTAAAGAAAAGAACGTTCAACCTAGAATTTCATATCCAGCCAAACTAGGCTTCATAAGTGAAGGAGAAATAAAATTCTTTATGGACAAGCAATTGCTGAGAGCTTTCATCACTACAAGACCTGTCTTACAATAGATCCTGAAGGAATTACTAAACATGGAAAGGCACAACCAGTACCAGCCACTGCAAAAACATACCAAATGGTGAAGAACAACAATGCAATGAAGAAACTATGTCAATTGATGGGCAAAACAACCAGCTGGTAATAAAATAGCAGGATCAAATTCAAACATAACAATCTTAACGTTGAATGTAAGTGGCCTAAATTCCCCAATCAAAAGAATCAGACTGGCAAATGGGATAAAAATCAAGATTCATCAGTGTGCTGTATTTAGGAGACCCATCTAATGTGCAAAGACTCACACAGACTCAAAATAAAGGGATGGAATATTTACCAAGCAAATGGAGAGTGAAAAAAAGCAGGGGTAGCAATCCTACTTTCTGATAAAATGGATTTTAGACCAACAAATATTAAAAGAGACAAAAAAGGACATTACATAATGGTAAAAGGATCAATGCAACAAGAAGAGCTAATGGTCCTAAATATATATGCATCCAATACAGGAGCATCCAGATACATAAAGCAGGTTCTTAACGACCTACAAAGAGACTTAGACTCCTGCACAATAATAGTGGGAGATTTTAACACTCCACTGACAATATTGGACAGATCAATGAGACACAAAGTCAACAAGGATATCCAGGACTTGAACACAGATCTGGACCAAACGGACCTAATAAACATTTACAGAATACTCCATCCCAAATCCTCAGAATATGCATTCTTCTCAGCACCACATTGCACCTACTCTAAAATTGAACACATAATTGGAAGTAAATCACTCCTCAGCAAATGCCAAATAATGGAAATAATAACAAACAGTCTCTCAGACCACGGCATAATCAAATTAGAACTCAGGATTAGGAAAAGCACTCAAAACACACAATCACATGGAAACTGAAAAATGGCTTGAATGACGAATGGATAAACAACAAAATTAAGGCAGAAATAAAAAATGCTCTTCAAAACCAAAGAGAATAAAGACACAATGTACCAGAATCTATGGGACACATTTAAAGCAGTGTCTAGGGGAAATTTATAGCAATGAATGCCCACAAGAGAAATGCGAAAAGATCTAAAATTGACACCCTATCGTCAAAATTGAAAGAGCTAGAGGAACAAGACTAAAAGAAAACTCAAAAGAAAGCAGAAGACAAGAAATAACTAAGATCCGAGCAGAACCGAAGGAGATAGAGACAAACACCAAAAAAACCCTTCAAAAAAATCAATAAATCCAGGAGCTGGTTTTTTGAAAAGATCAACAAAATAGACAGACTGCTAGCCAGACTAATAAAAGAGAAAATAGAGAAGAATCAAATAGGTGAAATATAAAATGATAAAGGAGAGATTCCAACGGATTGTTGGAAATGAAAACTACCATCAGAGATTACTACAAAAAGCTTTATGCACATAAACCAGTAGATCTGGAAAAAAATAGATAAATACCTGGACACCTGCACACTCCCAAGACTAAGCCAGGAATAAATTGAAACCCTAAATAGACCAATAACAGTGGCTGAAGTTGAGAAAACAATTAATAGCCTACCAACCAAAAAAGTTCAGGTCCAGATGGATTCACAGCCAAATTCTACCAGACGTACAAAAAGGAGCTGGTACCATTCCTGTTAAAACTATTCCAAACAACACAAAAAGAGGAAATCCTCCCTAACTCTTTCTATGAGACCAACATCATCCTGACACCAAAACGTGGCAGAGACACAACTAAAAAAGAAAACTACAGGCCAATATCCATAATGAACAGGGATGTAAAAATCTTTAATACAATACTGGCAAACCAATTGCAACAGCACATCAAAAAGCTTACCCACCACAATCAAGTAAGCTTCATCTTGGGGATGCAAGACTGGATCTACATATGCAAATACACAAATGTAATCCACCACATAAACAGAACCAAAGACAAAAACCACATGATTATCTCAATAGATGCAGAGAAGGCCTTTGACAAAATTCAACAGCCTTTTATGGTAAAAACACTCAATAAACTAGGTATCGATAGAACATATCTCAGAATAATAGAAGCTATTTATGACAAACCCACAGCCAATATTATGCTGGGCAGGCAAAAACTAGAAGCATTCCCTTTAAAATCTGGCACTAGACAAGGATGCCCTCTCTCACCACTCCTATTCAATATAGTATTGGAAGTACCAGCTAGAGCAATTAGGTAAGGAAAAAAAATAAAGGGCTTCCTTGCTTCTGACCTTGCAGATGGCTTATTGTGGAACCTCATCTTGTGTTCATGTGACTTAATACTCTATAATAAACTCCCCTTGTATATATACATCTATCCTATTAGTTCTGTCCCTCTAAAAAACCCTAATACCATCACTAAATAATGATAATAGAGTAAATTTACCAAAATGTTATACAAATAATGAAGACAGAAAATCAATCAAGAAATACTGGACTTGATCTGCATACAAGACAAAATGGACTTAATCAACATGAAAATAACTTTGTTTTTCAGAATACATGTTTGTTTCTTATCAACACTTGGAATGCTTTTAAAATAGACCACAAAGCAAGCCCCACAAAAACTTGTTGAACATTCTTCAAAAAAATAACATCGTATCCTGTACTTTTCTTGACAACAATAAAATAAAATTAGAAATCAATAAAGACAAACTTTGAAAACTACACAAATCCATACATATTAATGAATGACCATTGAGTTAATTAAAAACTAAAATGTCAAATTGAAAATTTATTATAACAAATTAAAATGCAACCATAACACACCAACATCTATGGGATACAGGAAAATAATACTAACAGAAAATTTTATTGCAATGTATACCCGCATCCAAAAAGTGGAAAGATGAATTAGACAACCTAATAATGCATCTTAAAGTAGAAATGTATTAAAACAAGCCAAATTTATATTTAATAATACAAAAGAAATAATAAAGCTCAGAATATAAATAAAAGAAACTGAGACAAAACCCCCACAAAATGTCAAAGAATAGACAAGTAGTTGTTTTAATAATAAACACCATGAACACACATTTTGCCACAGTAACTAAGCAAACAAGCAATTTGATTAAAATAAAATCAGAAATAAAGGAGAAATTATAACTGATACTAAAAATACAAAGAATTATTAGAGACTCTGAGCAATTATAAGCCAATAAATTAGAAAATCTATAAGAAATGGATAAATTCCTAGACACATACAACTTAACCAAGGTTGAAGCTAGAAGAAATACGAAACTTAAATAGTCCAATACAAGTAATGAAACAGAACCAGTAATAAAATTTTCCAATCAAAGAAAAGCCCAGGAGCTAAATGATGCACTAACGAATTTAGTCAAATATTTAAATAAAACTTAATATTAATTATACTCAAGCTATTCCATAAATTTAGGAGGAAGTAATACTTTTACACTTACTCTAAAAGGCCAATATTACACTGATACCAAAATTAGACAAAGACACAAAAGATAACAAAACTACAACGCAGTATCTCTAATAAATATAGATACAAAAATTCTCAAAAGTACTACAAAACTGAATTTACCAATATGGAAAAAGATAATTCATCATGATAAAGTAAAATTCATATGAGAAATGAAAAGATATTTCAACATTCACAAATCAATAAATGAAATATATCACATCAAGAGAATAAAGAACAAAAACAAGTGATAAATGCAGTAGATGTCAAAAAAATTTCATAAAATTCAAAATCCCTCAGACCAAAAGTTTTAATAAATTCTCTATAGAAGGAATACCCCTCAATGTGATAGGAACCATATATGACAAACTCACAGCCAATATCACATTGAGAGGAAAAAAACAAAGTCTTTTCTCAAAGATCTGACATAAGACAAGGATTTTTACTCTCATTATTTTTATGTAATGTAATACTGGAATTCCTAGCCAGATAAATTTAATAGGAGAAAAAAATAAAGGGCATTCACTCTCTCATCACTCCTATTCAACATAGTAGTAGAAATTCTTGCAATTGAATTCAGTCAATGGAAAAAATAAAGGGTATTCAAATAGAAAAAGAGGAAGTCAAACTATCTTTGTTTGAAGACGACATAATCCTATATCTAGATCTCAGCCCAAAAGCTTCTTAAGCTGATACACAACTTTAGCAAAGTCTCAGGTTACAAAATCAATGGCAGAAATAGCTAGCATTCCTATACACCAAAAACAGGCAAGCCGAGAGCCAAATTATGAACAAATTCCCATTCACAATTGCTGTAAAAAAGATAAAACACCCAGGAATATAGATAAAAAGGGAAGTAAAGAACCTCTTCAAGGCAACCTACAAAACAAAAACAAAAACAAAAACAAATTACATGCTCATTGATAGAAATAATCTATTGTGAAATCTATTTTGAAAGTGACCATATTGCCCAATATAATATATCGATTCAATGCTATTTCCATTCAACTACCTTTGACATTCTTCATAGAATTAGAAAACTATTTTAAAATTCATATGGTACCAAAAAAGAGCCCCAAATCACTACTTAACTTTACACTATACTACAAGGCTACAGTAACCAAAACAGCATGGTACTGGCACAAGAACAGAGACTTAGACCAATGAAAGAGACTATAGAACCCAGAAATCAGACTGCACACCTGTAACTATCTGATCTTTGACAAACTTGAAAAACACAAGCAATGAATAAAGTGTTCCCTATTTAATAAATGTTGCTGAGACAATTGGCTAGCAGAAAATGGAAACTGAACCACAAAAATCAACTCAAGATGGCTTAAATATGTAAATGTAAAATCCAAAACTATAAAAACCCTAGAAGAAAACCTAGACAATACCACTCAGGACATAGGCATGGGCAAATATTTTATGATTTCAATTCCAAAAGCAATTGCAACCAAATAAAAAATTAATAAATGGGATCTAATTAAACTAAATAGCTTGTGAACAAAACCGGAAACCATCATCAGAGTAAACAGATAACCTATAGATTGGCAGAAAGTTTTCACAATCTATTCATCTGCCAGAAGTCTAAAATCCAGGATCTACAAGGAAGTTAAACAAATTTACAAGGAAAAAATCAAACAACCCCTGTAACAAGTGGGCAAAATACATGAACAGATACTTAGCAAAAGAAGACATACATGTGGCCAAAAAACATGTAAAAGAAAAAAAGCTCTACATTACTTATTATTAGAGAAATGCAAATCAAAAACACAATGAGGTAACATCTCACACTAGCCAGAATGGCTATTATTAAACAGTGAAAAAATAACAGATACTGGTGAGATTGTAAAGACAATGAAACACTTATACACTGTTAGTGAGAGTGTAATTAGTTCAACCATTGTGGAAGACAGTGTAGAAATTCCTCATAGACATAGAGGCAGAAATAGCATTTGACCCAGCAATTGTATAACTGGATATTTACCCAAAGGAATATAAATTATTCTATTACAAAGATACACACACACGTATGTTCACTGAAGCACTATTCACAGAAGCAATGACATGAAATCAACCTAAATGTCCATGAATGATAGAGAGAAAAAAAAATTTACTTAAAGAATTTTACAATACAGTAAGAAGTCCTAACAGTGTGATAGACAAAGCAGATTATCAAATCTCAGAGCTCAAACAACAAATCTTTTAATCAACTAAGATTAAAAAAAAGAATTTTGAAAAATGAACAAAACCTGAGAAATATGGGATGATATAAAAAGACTAAACCTATGACTCATTGACATTCCTGATAGAGGAAAGAGAGTAAGCAATGTGGAAAACATATTTGAGAATGTAGTCCCTGAAAATTTTCTCAATCTCACTAGAAAGATTGACATAACAATTCAAGAAATGTATAGAACCCCTGTGAGACACTATAAAAGATGACTTTCCTCAATGAGTAGAATCATCAGATTCATGAAGGTCAATATGAAATTTAAGATCTCAAAGGCTGCTAAAGAGAAGTGTGAGGTCATGTACAGAGGGAACATCATTAGGCAAGCAGGTCATCTCTCAGCAGATACCTTACAAGCCAGGAGAAGTTGGGGTCTGCGTTTCAGCACCCTTAAAGAAAAGAAATTCAAAGTACTTTATATGCCACCCAATTAAGCTTCATAAGTGAAGGCAAAATCAAAACCTTTTCAGACAAGCAAGTGCTGAGGGAATTCATTTCAACTACACAAGCAAAAATAAGGCCATTGTATTCACCCTTTGAGATTTTTCTCCTTTTCTTAGCATATTCTCAGCATCCACTCTTACTTCCAGGCCTACCACGCTGGTCTAAACATACTTAGCTTTCCATATACTGATATCAATCGCTGGCCTTGGCTTTCAGTGCTGACACAGGCACTAAATCTCAGCGTTTCCAGATAAATGTGTCTGATCATACATTTGGAGAACAAAAAACAATGTCCCCACCACCAAGGGAGAAGGTCGCCAAACTTATAGGAAGAAAACAGACTGAAATTACCTGAGAGCATTCCTTCTGCCAACTAAAGTTTTAAAGCAAGACAATTAACCCTTACAAATGCTACTCAGTTTCATACAAAATATTTTCTAGAAGTACATTTCATTTCCCAAGAAAGTGTGTTGATTAATATAGCATCTTATAAATAGAATGTTAATTTTCAAGCTTATATTTCTTTATAATTTTACCATATTTCATATTTAGTTGAAGTTTGCTTAATAAACTTAATTTCAATAACTTTCAAAACTTATTTGACTGTATATTTAGGTTGAGTTATTGGCTCTCCTGCTTCATTGATCTGTGTGTCAGCTTTTATGCTATTGCCACATTATTTTAATTACTATGGATTTGTAACACAATTTGAAATAGGCCGGGCACGGTGGCTCAAGCCTGTAATCCCAGCACTTTGGGAGGCCGAGGCGGGTGAATCATGAGGTCAACAGATCGAGACCATCCTGGTCAACATGGTGAAACCCCGTCTCTACTAAAAATACAAAAAATTAGCTGGGCATGGTGGCACGTGCCTGTAATTCCAGCTACTCAGGAGGCTGAGGCAGAAGAATTGCCTGAACCCAGGAGGCAGAGGCTGCGGTGAGCCGAGACCGTGCCATTGCACTCCAGCCTGGGTAACAAGAGCGAAACTCCATCTCAAAAAAAAAAATAATAATTTGAAATAATGAACTGTTGTACCTCCACCTTTATTTTTATTGCTCATGGTTAAGTGGCTATTCAAGTCTTTGGTGGTTTTATCCTAATTTTAAAAGAGTTTATTATTCCTTTGGAAAAAATATAGAAATTTTGATAAGGAGAGTGTTGTATTCGCATATTGCATTGGGTGGTGCAGACATTTTCACAATGTTGTCTATTAATCCACACTCTATGTCCATGTATCCACATTATTTAGAGCGCACTTATAAGTAAAAGCATTAGATGCAATCATCTTTCTGTGCCCGACTTGTTTCACATAAGACAATGGTAACAAATTCTATCCATGTTGCTGCAAAACACATGATTTATTTACATACAACAAAAATTGGTTCACATTACTATGGAGACCAAGTTGAGACCTAGGAGAGCTGATGATGTAGTTCCAATCTGAGTCCAAAGGCCCGAGAAACAGGACAAACAATGATATAATTTCCAGAGAGTCTAAGTCCAGAGGCAGGAGAAGACAGATGTCCCAGCTAAAAGACAATTAGGCAGAGGGAGAGAGAATTCCTTCTTTTATTTTTTGACTTTTATTTTAGGTTTGGGAGTACATTAGTAGATTTGTTACATATGTAAACTGTATTGCTCAGACTTGGTTTACAAATGATTCCCTTGCCCTGGCAATGAGCATAGTGTCTAACAGGCAGGCAGATTTTCAACCCACACCTTTTCTAAACCTTCCTTTTCTAGTACTCCCCATTGTCTGTTGTTTCCATATTTATGTCCATGTTTATTCAATGTTCAGCACCCACTTATAAGAGAGAACATGTGGTATTTAATATATTATTATTATTATTATTATTGGTTCCTGTGTTAATCTGCTTAGGATAATGGCCTCAAGCTGCAATCATGTTGCTGCAAAGGACACAACTTTGTATATTTTTATGGATGCATAGTGTTTCATTGTGTGTACGTACCACATTTTCTTTATCTAATCCATGCTTGATGGGCACCTAGGTTGATTTCTTGTCTTGGCTATTGTGACTAGTGCTGCAATAAACATACATGTGCATGTGTCTTTTCAGTGGAATGATTTATTTTCTTTTGGATTTATGTCCAGTAATGCAATTGCTGGATTGAATGATTGTTCTGGGTTCATTCAGAAATATATGAACTGTTCTACACAGTGGTTGAACTGATTTGCACTTCCACAAACAGTATATAACTTCCCTTTGCTCTGCAGCTTCTCCATCGTCTGTTGGTTTTTGACTTTTTAAAAAATAAAAACAATAAACATTCGGATTGTTATGAGATAGTAACTCATTGTGGTTTTGATTAGCATTTCTTTGATTATTAGTAATTCGAAGCTTTCTTGTTTTATTGTACTTTAGGTTCTGAGGTACTTGTGCAGATCATGCAGGATTGTTGCATAGGCATATACCTGGAAAGGTGTTTTGCTGCCTTCATCCCCCCATAACCTATATCCTATATTTTAAAATGTCTGTTAGCTGCATGTATGTCTTCTTTTGAGAAGCGTCTGTTCATGTCTTTTGCCTGTTTTCTAATGTTATTTATTTGTTACCTTTTATGATTTTTCAATTGTTTAAATCCTTACAGATTTTTGATATTAGACTTATGTTGGAAGCTTTGTTTGTGAATATTTTCTTCCACTTTGTAGGAGGTTTATTTACTCTGTTGATAGTTTCTTTTGCTGCACAGAAGCTCCGTAGTTTAATTAGGTACCACTTGTGTAATGACGGGGGTGGGTTGTAATTGCTTTAGAGTACTTAGTCATGAGTTCTTTGTGAAGGCCAATGTCTCAAAATTAAGTTTCCTACTATATGATTCTTATGATTCAGGGTTCAGTTTGTTACATTTATTTCTGTTGTTTATCTTGAGTTAATTTTTCTGCAGCATTAAGAAAAGAAGTCCAGTATTTTTCTTATGCATATGGCTAGTCAACTATCCATGCACAATTTATTGACATGGGAGATCTCTCATTGCTAATTTCTGTCAACTTTGTAAAATATCAGGTGGCTTTAGATGTATGGCTTTGTCTCTGATATCTTTATTCTGTTCCATTGGTCTATGTGTCTGTTTTTTAGGAGTACTATGCTCTTTTGGTTACTGTAGCTTTACAGTGTAGTTTGAAGTCAGGTAATGTGATGCTTGCTGCTTTGGTCTTTTTGGTAAGGGTTACTTTGTCTATTCAAGTGATTTTTTGGTTTCTTTGTGTATGTTAGAATAGGTTTTTTTGTTTATCCAATTCTTTGAAAAGTGACATGAATAATTTGACAGGAAGAGTGTTGAATTTGTAGATAGCTTTGGGCAACATGGTTATTGTAAGAATATTGATTCTTACAATTTATAAGAATAGAATATTACATTTTTAAATTTATTTGAGTTATCCGTGATTACTTTCAGAAGTGTTTTACAATTCTCTTTGTAGAGATTACTTACCTCTGAAACAGGTTCCGGAAGATGGCGTGGTAGGAGCAACTCGGGATTGCAGCTCTCAGTGAAGGCACAGAGGGTGAGTGCACGCCACATTGCCAGATGGATCTTTGTTTCCCACAGAACAGGGAATTTCCCAGGTGTAGAAGAGACACGGGATGCCAGCACAGCTGTTTCAGCTGGCACGGCCATTTTGGCTGGCACCGCAGCGCGGCAGCACTCCACACAAAACGCATTGCTCTGGGTGCCCTGTTAAACCAGCAATCTGAGATTTGGGAGGGCAGATTACCATACCCATCTGTTTAAACGGGACTTGGACAGTGAGCCAAACCAGGAGATTCCTGGGAAGTGATGTTTGAGCCAGCACAGTGGGTCGCTGCATGGGAAACCACACAGATCCTGGTGCCCTATCAGCAGGCGACTGAAACACCTGGGAGAGAGTCAACCATTCAACTTAAAAAAGAACAAACAGGGCTCTGAGGCAGGGAGCCAGGTGATCAGGCTTGGTGGGTCCCACCACCACACAGACAAACAAAATGGCAATTTGATACACTCAGAGTTGAGAGTTTCACTGCAGGCACAGCTGAACCCAGGACAGTGCAGCTTGGTGGGGAAGGGGCGCCTGCCATTACTGAGGCATTCCACCCCTACTGAGGTACACTCCCACTGCTGATGCAGCCTGCCATTGCCAAGGCAACCTGCCATAACCGAGAGAATCTGCCAATACAGAGGTGGGCCACCATGACCACAGCAGTTTTAACCACAACCATATAAACAGGATGACAGGGAATTACACTCAGCAGAAGGGTGGAGCCCATGGCAACAGTGCAGAGCCCACGATAGCAGGGCAGAGCCCATGACAACATGGCAGAGCCCACGGCAACAGGAGGGAGCCCACAACAGTAGGGCAGAACCAATGACAGAAGGGTGGTGCCGATGACAGGAGGGCGGAGCCCAAAGCAGCAGGGCAGAGCCCATGGCAACAGGGTGGACACCACAAAAACAGGGAGGAACCTTGGCAGGCAAATGGTGACTAGACTGCCTTCTAGCTGGGTAGGACAGTGCAACAGATACTCATAAAGAAAGCCCTAACTCCCCAAGACAGAGCATCTGAGGAAAAAGAGGGGTTTTATGAGTTCTGCTGCAGCAGACTTAAATGTACTGTCTTAACAGCCCTGAGTGAACACCAGAGCTCACAGCTCAGCACTTGAGCTCCTATAAAGTACAGACCGTCTCCTCAAGCAGCTCCCTGACCCCTGTATATACAAACAGTCACCTCAAAAAGGACTGATCAAATTGACATTTGCCGGGCATCATTCAGGGACAAAGATAGCAGCAGAAGAAACTGGTAGCATTCCTCACTGTTTCGCAGCTACTACAGGTGTACCCCAGACAAGCAGGGCCTAGAGTAGAACTCAGCAGTCTTACAGCAGAGGGGCTAGACTGTTAGAAGAAAAACTAAGTAACAGAAATACTTCATAATCAACAATCTGGGGACCCACTCAGAGACCCAATTGAAAAGTCAGCAACTACTCAGACGACAGGAGGATAAACCCACAAAGATGGGAAGAAACCAATGCAAAAAGAAGGAAAACACTTGAAACCAAAACACCTCGCCTTCTACAAAGGACCAAAACTCCTCACCAGCAAGGGAACAAAGCTGGACGGAGAATGAGTGTGATGAAAGGACAGAATCAGACTTCAGAAGGTGGGTAATGAGAAACTTCCATGAGCTAAAGGAACATGTTCTAAATCAATGCAAAGAAACAGAACCTTGAAAAAAGATTTGAAAAAAGATTTGAGGAAATGATAACAAGAATGGACAATTTAGAGAGGAATACGAATGAATTGAAGGAGCTGAAAAACACAACACAAGAACATCGTAAAGCATGCACACGTTTCAACAGCCGAATTGACCAAGCAGAAAAAAAATATCAGAAGTCGAAGATCAGCTCAATGGAATAAAACTAGAAACCAAGATTAGAGAAAAAAAGCACAAGAAGGTCATTACATAATGGTAAAAGGATTCATAAAACAAGAAGAGCTAATGATCCTAAATATATATGGACCCAATACAGGAGCACCCAGATATATAACTCAAGTTCTTAAAGACTTACAGAGAGACTTAGTCTCCCACACAATAATAGTGGGAGACTTTAACACTCCACTGTCAATATTAGACAGATCAACCAGACAGAAAATTAACAAGGATATCAAGGGCTTGAACTCAGACCTGGAACAAGCAAAGCTGATGGACATTTACAGAACTCTCCACCCTAAATCCACAGGACAGACATTCTACTCAGCAGCACATCACACCTACTATAAAACTGACCACATAATTGGAAGTAAAGCACTCCTCAGCAAATGCAAAACACCTGACATAATAACAAACAGTCTCTCAGACAATAGTGCAATGAAGATAGAAATCAGAATCCAGAAACTAACTCAGAACCACACAGATTCATGGAAATTGAACAACTGGCTCTTGAATGTAGACTGGATAAACATGAAATGAAGGCAGAAATAAAGAAGTTCTTCGAAACCAATGGGAATGAAGAAAAAACATACCAGAAACTCTGGGACACATTTAAGGCAGTCTCCAGAGGAAAATATATACCAATAAGTGCCCATATGAGAAGAGTGGAGAGATCGAAAATTGACACCCTATCATCAAAATTGAAAGAGCTAGAGGAGCAAGATCAAAAAAACTCAAAACCCAGCAGATGAAAAGAAATCAACAAAATAGACAGACCACTAGCCAGACTGATAAAAAAGAAAAGAGAGAACAACCAAATAGACACAATAAAAAACGATAAAGGGGAAATCACCACAGATTCCACAGAAATTCAAACCATCATCACAGAATATTACAAACAACTCTATGCACACAAACTAGTAAACCTGGATGAAATGGATAAATTTCTAGACACCTGTGTCCTCCCAAGCCTAAACCAGGAGGAAGCTGAAACT
>CM052670.1:50042809-50062124 GCA_028533165.1 Leontopithecus rosalia
TAGGGACATGGATGAATCTGGAGAACATCATTCTCAGCAAAGTGACACAAGAACAGAAAAGGAAACACCGTATATACTCACTCATAGGCGGGTGATGAACAATGAGAACACATGGACACAGGGAAGGGAGCACCACACACTGAGATCTATTGGGGGAAATAGGGGAGGGACAGCGGGGGGGGAGTGGGGGAGGGATGGCTTGGGGAGAAATGCCAAATATGGGTGAGGGGGCAGAAGGCAGCAAAACACACTGCCACGTGTGTACCTATGCAACTATCTTGCATATTCTGCACATGTACCCCAAAACCTAAAATGCAATAAAAATTAAAAAAAAAAGTAAATTAAATAAAGTAAAAAAAAAACAAAAAAATAATTTATCCATCAAGATCAAGAAGGATTCATCCCGGGGATGCAAGGCTGGTTCAACATACCCAAGTCTATAAACGTAATTCAACACATAAACAGAACCAGAAACAAAAACCGCATGATAATCTCAATTGACGCAGAGAAGGCCTTTGACAAAATTCAACAGCCCTTTATGCTAAAAACCCTCAATAAGCTCGATATTGATGGAAGGTATCTCAAAGTAATAAAAGCTATTTACGACAAACCAACAGCCAATATCATACTGAATGGGCAAAAACTGAAAGCATTTCCTTTGAAATCTGGCACTAGACAAGAATGCTCTCTTTCACCACTCATATTCAATATAGTACTGGATTTCTAGCCAGAGCAATAATGCAAGAGAAAAAAATAAGAGTATTGAAATAGGAAAGGTGGAGGCCAAATTGTCTCTATTTGCAGATGACATGATAGTATACCTACAAGACCCCATCGCCTCAGCCCAAAAACTCCTGAAACTGATAACCAACCTCAGCAATGTCTCAGGATATAAAATCAATGTGCAAAAATCACAAGCATTCCTATACATGAATAACAGACTGAAACAGAGCCAAAACAAGAACGAAATGCCATTCACAAGTGCTACAAAAAAAGAGTAAAACACCTAGGAATACAACTTACAGGGAACAAAAGGGATCTCTTCAAGAAAAACTACAAACCATGGGTCAAAGAAATAAGAGAGAACAAAAACAGATGGAGAAACTTTCCATGTTCGTGGTTAGGAAGAATCAATATTCTGAAAATGGCTATACAGCCGAAAGTAATTTACAGAATCAATGCCATCCCTATCAAGCTACCAATGACTTTCTTCACAGAACTGGAAAAAAACACCATGAACTTCATATGTAACCAAAACAGAGCCCACATAGCCAAGTCAATTCTAAGCAAAAAGAACACAGCAAGAGGCATCACACTACCTGACTTAAACTATACTACAAGGCTACAGTAATCAAAACAGCATGGTAATGGTACCAAAACAGAGATATAGACCAACGGAACAGAACTGCGGCATCAGAGGCAACGCAACATATCTAGAAGCATACAATCTTTGATAAACCTGACAAAAACAAGCAATGGGAAAGGATTCCCTGTTTAATAAATGGTGTTGGCAAAACTGGCTAGCCATGTGCACAAAGCAGAAACTGGACCCCTTCCTGACACCTTACACTAAAATTAAATCCAGATGGATTAAAGACTTAAACATAAGTCCTGGCACCAAAAAAAACCCTAGAAGAAAATCTAGGCAAAACCATTCAGGACATAGGAGTAGGCAAGGACTTCATGACCAAAACACCAAAAGCATTGGCAACAAAAGCCAAAATACACAAATGGGACCTAATCAAACTCCACAGCTTCTGCACAGCAAAAGAAACAGTCACTAGAGTGAATCGGCAACCAACAGAATGGGAAAAAGTTTTTGCAGTTTACCTATCTGACAAAGGGCTGATACCCAGAATTTACAAAGAACTCAAACAGATTCACAAGAAAAAAGCAAACAAGCCCATGTAAAAATGGGCAAAGGACATGAACAGACACTTTTCAAAAGAAGGCATACATGAGTCCAACAAACATATGGAAAAATGCTCATCATCACTGATAATTAGAGAGATGCAAATCAAAACCACATTGAGATACCATCTCTCGCCAGTTAAAATGTCGATCATTAAAAAATCAGGAGACAACTGATGCTGGAGAGGATGTGGAGAAATAGGAACACTTTTACACTGCTAGTGGGAGTGTAAATTAGTTCAACCATTGTGGAAGACAGTGTGGCGAGTCTTCAAGGACCTAGAAATAGAAATTCCATTTGATCCAGCAATCCCATTACTGGGTATATATCCAAAGGACTATAATCATTCTACTATATTCTCAGCAAATTGACACAAGAACAGAAAAGGAAACACCGTATATACTCACTCATAGGCGGGTGATGAACCATGAGAACACACGGACATAGGGATGGGAGTACCACACACTGAGATCTATTGGGGGAAATAGGGGAGGAGCGTGGGAGGGATGGCATGGGGAGAAGTGCCAATTGTGGGTGAAGGGGCAGAAGGCAGCAAAACACACTGCCACGTGTGTACCTATGCAACTATCTTGCATGTTCTGCACATGTACCCCAAAACCTAAAATGCAATAAAAATTTTTAAAAAATTTTTATGCATTTCAAATATCACACAATAAAAGTATATATTTATATATTTTATAATAAATAGAAGTTTGTATTATCTGCACAACAAAAAAAAAGAACACATGCACATGAATGTTCATTGCAGCACTGTTTACAATAGCAAAGACCTGGAACCAACCCAAATGCCCCTCCATGATACACTGGACTGGGAAAATGTGGCACATATACACCATGGAATATTACGCAGCAATCAAAAATGATGAGTTCGTGTCCTATGTAGGGACATGGTTGAATTTGGAGAACATCATTCTCAGCAAACTGACACAAGAACAGAGAATGAAATACCTCATATTCTGGCTCATATGCGGGTGATGAACAATGAGAACACATGTGCACAGGGAAGGGAGTACTACACACTGGGTTCTATTTGGGGGAATAAGGGAGGGACAGTGGGGGGTTGAGGTGGGGAGCGATAGCCTGGGGAGAAATGCCAATTGTGGGTGAAGGGGCAGAAGGCAGCAAAACACACTGCCACGTGTGTACCTATGCAACTATCTTGCATGCTCTGCACATGTACCCCAAAACCTAAAATGCAATAAAAAAAGAAGTATGTTAGATATTATTAAAAGCTTTTTTTGGGTCTACCAAAATATGATTTGGTTTTAGTGCTATTTATTTGGTAAAACATTATATTTATTTGCATAATTTAAATGAACATCACTTCGTAGAAGTGATGCCTAGTGGATCATGGTAAATTAACTTTTTCACGTAGTGTAAAATTTGGTTTGAGAGTATTTTGTGGAGGATTTTTGCACCTATGTTTATAAAATATATTCGCCTGGAGTTTTCCAGTTTATTATATCTTTGAACATTTTCGGTATTGTAGAATAAGTTAGTGAGGAGTTCCTTCTTGATTTTTAGAACAGTTTCGGTGGAATTGGTATCAGTCTTTTGTACATCTGGTAGATTTTGGCTGTGAATCTCTATGTTCTGGGGCTCTTTTTGGTAGATTTATTATTACTGATTCAATTTTAGAACTTGATATTGATCTGTTCAGTGTTCCAATTTTTTCTTATTCAGTCTTGGGAGATAATTGTTTTTCCAAGAACTTATTCATCTTTCTGGTTTGTGTGCTTAGAGGTGTTCATAGTTTTCCCTGAGAATCTCTTGTATTTCCATGAGATTGGTTGAAATGTCACCTTTGTCATTTCTGATCACACTTATTTGGGTCTTTCCATCTTTTGTTGTTGTTGTTGTTTTTGTTGCTGTTTTTAATGTATCTAGTGGTCTATAAATCTTGTTTATCCTTTCAAAAAAACAACTTTTAATTTCATTGATTCTTTTTATAAGTTTTTTGTATTTCAAATTTATTTACTTTTGTTAAGAAATTTGTTATTTCTCTCTTTCTGCTAGCTTTGGTGTTAGTTTTCTTTTTTTCTAGATTCCCTAAGTGTAATGTTATATTTATTATTATTATTTAAGTTCTGAAATACAGGTGGAGAATGTGCAGGTTTGTTACATACATGTGACATGGTGATTTGCTGCACCCATCAACCCATCATATACATTAGATATTTCTCCAAATGCTATCCCTCCTATTGCACCCTGCCCCTCCGACAAACCCCGGTATGTGACTTTTTTCCTCCCTGTGTCCTTGTGTTCTCACTGTTCAACTGCCACTTATGAGTGAGGACGTGCGGTGTTTGGTTTTCTGTTCCTGTTTTAGTTTGCTTAGAATGATACTTTCCAGCTTTATCTGTGTCCTGCAAAATACATGAACTCATTTTTTACAACTGCATAATATTCCATGGTGCATATTTGCCACATTTTCTTTACCCAGTCTAACATTGATGGACATTTGGGTTGGTTCCAAGTCTTTGCAATTTTGAATAGTGCTGCAGTAAACGTACGTGTGCATTGCTAGGTCAAATTATGTTTCTAGTTCTAGATTCTTAAGGAATCATCACACTGTTTTCCACAATTATTGAATTACATCTACAAACAGTGTAAAAGTATTCCTATTTCTCCACATTCTCTCCAGCATCTGTTGTTTTCTGACTTTTTAGTGATTGCCATTCTAACTGACATGAGATGGTATCTCATTGTGGTTTTAATTTGGAGTTGTTGGGTTTTTTTCTTGTAAATTTGTTTAAGTTTATTGTAGATTCTGGATATTAGTCCTTTGTCAGGTGGATAGAATTTTCTCTCATTTTTTGGTTTGCCTGTTTTCTGGTGATAGTTTCTTTTGCTGTGCAGAAGCTCTTTAGTTTGATTGAACCCATTTGTCAATTTTGGCTTTGGTTTCCATTGCTTCAGGTGTTTTAGTCATGAAGTCTTTTTCCATGCCTATGTCCTGAATGGTACTGCCTAGGTTTCCTTCTAGGATTTTCATGCTTTTAGGTCTTACTTTAAATCTTTAATCAATCTTGAGTTAGTTTTTGTATAATGTGTAAGGTTTCAGTTTCAGTTTTCTGCATATGGCTAGACAGTTTTCCAACACTGTTTATTAAATAGGGATTTTTTTTCACGTTGCTTGTTTTTCAAGTTTGTTGAAGATCACACGGTTGTAGATTTGTGGTGTTGTTTCTGAAGCCTCTGTTCTATTCCACTCATCCATATATTTGTTTGGTGCCAGTATCATGCTGTTTTGGTGGCTGTAGCATTGCAGTATAGTTAAAAGTCAGATAATGTGGTACTTCCAGCTTCGTTCTTTTTGCTTAGGATTGTCTTGGCTATGTGGGCTCTTTTTTGTTTCATATGAAATTTAAAGTAGTTGTTTCTAATTCTGTGAAGAAAGTTAATGGTAGCTTGATGGGAATAGCATTGAATCTATAAATTACTTTGGGAGGTATGGCCATTTTCACAATATTGATTATTACTATCCATGGGCATGAAATGTTTTTCCATTGTTTTTGTTCTCTCTTATTTCCTTGAGCAGTGGTTTGCAGTTCTCCTTGAAGAGATCCTTCACATCTCTTGCAAGTTTTCTTCATAGGTATTTAATTCTCTTTGTAGCAATTGTGAATGTCAGTTCACTCATGATTTGGCTCTCTTTTTGTCTATTATTGTTGTATAGGAATTACTGTGATTTCCGTAGATTGATTTTGCATCATGAGAACTTCCTGAAGTTGCTTAACAGCTTAAGGAGATTTGGAGCTGAGACAGTAGGATTTTCTAAATATACAATTATGTCATCTCCCAACAGAGACAATTTTACTTCCTCTCTTTCTATTTGAAAAGTTTATTCTTTTATCTCTTGTCTTATTTTCCTGGCCAGAATTTCAAACACTACATTGAATAGGGTTGGTTGAGAAAGCGTACCCTTGTACTATGCCAGTTTTCAAAAGGAATTCTTCCAGCTTTTGACCATTCAGTATGATATTGACTTTGGGTTTGTCATAAATACCTCTAACTATTTTGAGATATGTTCAATCAGTACCTAAATTATTGAGAGTTTTAGCATGAAGAGGTGTTGAATTTTATCAAAGGCCTTTTCTACATCTATTGAGATAATCATGTGTTTTCATCATTGGTTTTGTTTATGTGATCGATTACATTTATTGATTTGTGTATGTTGAACCAGCCTTTCATCCCAGGGATGAAGCTGATGTGATCGTAGTGGTTAAGCTTTTGTTAGACGTGCTGCTGTGTTTGGTTTGCCGGTATTTTACTGAGGATTTCTGCATAGATGTTCATCAAGGATATTTATTAGAAATTTTCATTTTTTTCGTTGTGTCTCTGTGAGGTTTTGGTATCAGGATGATGCTGTCCTCAAAAAACTGAGTTAGAGAGGAGTCCCTCTTTTTCTATTGTTAGGAATAACTTCAGAAAAATGTTATCAGCTTCTTTTTGTACCTCTCGTGGAATTCACCTGTGAATCCATCTGGTTGTCTATTTTTGTTTGTTTGGTAGGCTATTAATTGCTGTTTCAATCTCAGAATTTGTTATTGGTCTATTCAGGGATTCAACTTCTTCCTGGTTTGATCTTGGAAGGGTGTATATCTCCAGGAATTTATCAATTTCTCATAGATTTTCTAGTTCATTTGTATCGATTTTTTTTAGCATTCTCTGATGGTAGTTTGTATTTCTATGGGATTATTGGTGATATGCCTTTCTAATAATTTATTGTGTCTAACTGATTCTTCTCTCTTTTCCTCTATATTTGTCCAGCCAGTGATCTGCCTATTTTTTAAAATCCTTTCAATAAACCAGCTCCTTGGTTTATTAATTTGTTAAAGAATGTTTTGTGTCTCTCCTTCAGTACTGATCTGATCTTAGTTATATTTTGTCTTCTGCTAGCTTTTGAACTCGTTTGCTCTTGCTTCTCTAGTTCTTTTAATTGTGATAATAGGATGTTGATTTTAGATTTTTCTAGCTTTCTGATGTGGGCTGTTATTGCTAAAAATTTTTCTCTTAACATTGTGTTAGCTGTGTCTCAGAGATTTTGGTACCTTGTCTTTCTGTTTTAAAAACACTTCTTTTATTTTAATTTCTGCATTAATTTTGTGATTTACCCCATAGTCATTCAGAAGCAAGTTTCCATGAGGTTGTATGGTATTGAGTAAGTTTCTTCATCCTGAGTTATAGTTTGATTGCACTGTGGTCTGAAAAACTGTTATGAATTCTGTTCTTTTGCATTTGCTGAGGAGTGTTCTACTTCCAATATGTGGTCAATTATAGAATATGTGTTATATGGTGATGAGAAGAATGCATATTCTGTTGATTTGGGGTGAAGAATTCTGTTAATGTCTACTAGGTCCGCTTGATCCAGAGCTAAGTTTAAGTCCTGAATATCTTTGTCAATTTTCTGTCTCATTGATCTGTCTAATATTGAAAGTGGGGTGTTAAAGTCTCCCACTATTAGTGTGTAGGAGCATAAGTCTCTCTGTAGATCTCTAAGAACTTCTTTTATAAATCTAAGTACTCTTGTATTGAGTGCATATGTATTTAGGTTAGTTAGCTTTTTGTTTCATTGATCCTTTTAAAATTATGTAATAACTTTCTTTGTCTTTTTTGATCTTTGTTATTTTAAAGACTGTTTTGTCAGAGACTAGGATTGCAACCTCTGCTTTTGTTTCATTTCCATTTGCTTGGTAAATATTCCTCCATTCCTTTATTTTGAGCCTATGTGTGTCTTTGCATATGGCCTGTGTCTCCTTAATACAGCACATTGATGGGTCTTGACTCTTTATCCAATTTGCTATTCTCTGTCTTTTAATTGGGGCATTTAGCCCATTTACATTTGAGATCAATATTGCTATGTGTGATTTTTATCTTGTTATAAGGACACTTGCTGGTTATTGTGCACATTAGTTGATGCAGTTTCTTCCTAGTGTCATTGTTCTTTATACTTCGATGTGTTTTTGAAGTGTCTGATGTTGGCTTTTTCTTTCCAATATATAGTAATATCTTCAAGAGCTCTTGTAAGGCAAGCCTAGTGGTGACAAAAATTCCTTAGCATTTGCTTGTCTGTAAAGTATTTCATTGCTTCACTTGAAGCTTAGTTTGGCTTGATATAATATTCTGGGTTAATTCTTCTCTTTGAGAGTGAATTTCCATTCACAGTTGCTACAAAGAGAATAAGATAGCTAGGAATACAACTAACAAGAATGTAAAAGACCTATTCAAAGAGAACCTACAAATCACTGCTAAAGAAAATAAGACAGGATACAAACAGATGAAAAAAAAATTTCATGCTCATGGTTAGGAAGAATCAATATCTTGAAAATGGCCATACTTCCCAAAGTAATTTACGGATTCAGTGATATCTCCATCAAGCTATCATTGATCTTCATAGAATTGGAAAAAAAAAACCTTAAACTTTATATGGAACCAAAAACACCGTAAACTTTGTATGGCTATGCCAAGACAATTCTTAAAAAAGCAAGCAAAAAAGCTGGAGGCAACACGCTACCTCACTTCAAACTATACTACAAGGCTACGATAATCAAAACAGCATGGTACTGGTACCAAAACAGAGATATAGACCAATGGAACAGAACAGAAATCTTGGAGGTAATGCCACACATCTACAACCATCTGATCTTTGACAAACCTTACAAAAATAAGCAAAGGGGAAAAGATTTCCTGTTTTATAAATGGTGTTGGGAAAACTCGCTAGCTATGTGCAGAAATCTGAAACTGGACCCCTTCCTTACACATTATACAAAAATTAATTCAAGATGTATTAAAGATTTAAACATAAGACCTAACACCATAAAACCCCTAGAAGAAAATATAGGCAATACCATTCAGGACATAGACATAGTCAAGGGCTTCATGACTACAACACCCAAAGCAATGGCAACAAAAGCCAAAATGGACCAATGGGATCTAATTAAACTTAAGAGCCTCTGCACAGCCAAAGAAAGCATCATTAGAGTGAACCAACAACCAATAGAATAGGGAAAATAATTTGCAATCTACCCATCTGACAAAGGGCTAAATGCAGACTCTACAAAGAACTAACACAAATTTACACACACAAAAATCAAACAGCCCCATCAAAAACTGGGCAAAGGATATGAACAGACACTTTCCAAAGGAGCCATTTATGCTGCCAATAAACACATAAAAAATGTACATCATTACTGTTCATTAGAAAAATGTAAATGAAAACCTTATTGAGATACCATCTCATGCCATTTAGAATGGTGATCATTAAAACATCTGGATACAACAGATGCTGGAGAGTATGTGTAGAAATAGGGATGCTTTTACACTGTTAGTGGGAGTGTAAATTAGTTCAACCATTATGGAAAATAGTGTGGCGATTCTTCAAGGATTTAGAAATAGAAATATCATTTGACCCAGCAATCCCATTACTGGGTATATACCCAAAGGATTAGTATTAATTGTATTATAAAGACACATGCACTCATATGTTCATTGTGGCACTGTTTACAATAGAAAAGATTTGAATCCAACCCAAATGCCCATTAATGGTAGACTGGACAGGGAAAATGTGGCACATATACACCATGGAATGCTGTGCAGCCATAAAAAGATGAATTCATGTCCTTTGCAGGGACACGAATGAATCTGGAAACCATCATTCTCAGCAAACTGACACAAGAACATAATACCAAATGCTACATGTTGTCACTCATAAGTGGGTGTTGAACAATGAGAACACATGGTCCTAGGGAGGGGAACGTCACACACTAGAGCCTGTTGGTGGATGGGGGTATGGGAGAGATAGCAGGTGGTGTGGGTATTGGGGAGGGATAACATTAAGAGAAATACCTAACTTAGATGACCAGGGGTACGGATGCAGCAAACTACTATGGTATGTATATACCTATGTAACAATCCTGTATGATCTACACATGTAGCCCAAAACTTTAAGTATATAAATTTAAAAAAAGAATAAGGAAATTATGATGTATATTCATGATGGAATATTATTCACCCATAAAAAATGCAATCTTGTCATTTTTGGCAGCAAAGGTGAACTTGGAGGTCATGATAAAATAAGCCAGGCACTGAAATATTATATGTTCTTACTGAAATGCAGAATCTAAAATAGTTGATCTCATAGAATTAGTGAATAGAGAGTGGTTACCAGAGATTGGGGATGGTTGGGGAAGGTGGGAATAGGGAGAAAATTGTTAACAGGTACAAAGTTACAATGAGAAAGGAAGAATACATCCTGGTATTCCATTACACAGTAAGGTGACTAGAGTCAATAATATAGTATTGTATATCTCAAAATTGTTAGAAGAATTATGTTTGTTATAACCACAAATAAATAATAAATATTTGAAGTGATGGATATTTTTATTGTTCTTATTGAATTATTATACAATATTTATACATATTGAAACACCATACCCATAAGTATATAAAATTAGTATATCAATTAAAAATAAAAAAGAAATGGAAAGGGGAGATAGTAATTTGATGGTATCATCAGAATCCCTGGGTTTATTGTTGAAGATAGCTCCTCTCTCCCTTTTACTAAATCAATTCTCCTTCTGGCTAAGGCCAGTTTGAGTTGTTCCCTGTTGTTAATGGAGTTATTTGTTCCCACAGTAATATTTACTAAAAATGTGGTAGTTCTACAATCAGAAAACATGAGTAGTAATTCAAAGGGTAGCCTGTAAGTCACTATGTAAAATTATCATTTGAACTCAATGCAAGCATGATGTTCCTGATGATGGACTGATGGTGGCAGACAAAGTGGAAGCAATTGTTATTAGTTACGTTCATCCTACCTTAAGTTTTGAGGTTCCAGTCTCCCTCCACTGACCATACCCTCCTTTGCTCTCATTGGAGTTTCACTGGAAGGTCTAGAGTCCTGTCTGTGAGTCTCCTTCCAGTGTCTGGTGGCTTCAGACCCACAGATAGAATGACAAGTCTGCTTGCTTCCGTGGACTTGGGGCTTGTTTCCAAAACCTTTCTGGACTTAGTTCCTTAGTTCTACCCCATGATGAGCCCTCCAGCTCCCTCAGCCCAGCCTCCTAGTACTAATCAAGTGTTACAGATTATACAGTCTCTGGCTCCCACAGCCACTCCCCACTCTGAGTCTGTCCCTCAAAGCCAGGGACAGATACCAGGCCCTGTCTCATTCTAGTGCCAAACTAATTCCTGAAAATAGTACATTTTATTCCCTCTCCCATCTACACACCCACCAAAAAAAACCTGCATGTAAATAAAAATTAAAACAATGTTAACCGTAACATAAATATTATAAGAACACTTAAAATTTCAAAATAAGAGGCTTAATTCTTTCTACTAAAAATAAAAAACATATCAGTTAAATAGGAGGAATCAGTTTAAGAAATTTATTGTACAACATGGTAACTGTAGTTAAGAATATATTGTATGCATGAAAATGCTGGGAAAAGAAATGTAATGTTCTCACCGAAAGTATAACTATTTGAGGTAACACACATGATAACTGGCAAGATTTATTCATTACACAGTGTATATATACTTCAATACAACATGTTGTACATGGTGAACAAACACACACAAAAGAAAATCTTATTTTTGAGAATGTTGAATAGTGGCCCACACTCTCTTCTGGCTTGTAGGGTTTCTGCAGAGAGATCTGCTGTTAGTCTAATGGGTTTCCCTTTGTAGGTAACCTAACCTTTCTCTTTGGCTGCCCTTAACATTTTTTTCTTCATTTCAACCTTGATCTTTAATCTTTGATATAATTTCTTCTGCTTGATTGATTTGGCTATTGATACTTGTGTATGTTTCATGAAGTTCTCATGTGATTTTTCAGCCCCATCAGGTCATTTATGTTCTACTCTAAACTGTTTGTTCTAATTAGCAGTTCCTATAACCTTTAATCTATGTTCTTGGCTTCCTTGCATTGGGTTAGAACATGCTCCTTTAGCTCAGAGAAGTGTGTTGTTACCCACCTTCTGGGGCCTACTTCTGTCAATTCATTAAACTCATTATCTGTGCAGTTCTGTTCACTTGTTGGAGAGAAGTTTTAATCATTTGGAGGAGAAGAGGCATTCTGGTTTTGGGAATTTTCACCTCTTTTGACCTGGTTTTTCTTTATCTTTGTGGATTCATCTACCTTTGATTTTTGAGACTAATAACCTATGGATAGGGTTTTCTGTGGGAGTTCTTTCGGTTGATGCTGATGTTATTGCATTCTATTTGTTAGTTTTTCTTCTAACAGTCCCCTTTTCTGCAGGTCTGCTGCAGTTTGCTGGAGGTCCACTCCAGGCTATGTTTGCCTGAGTGTCACCAGCAGAGGCTAAAAAACATGAAAGATTTCTGGTTTCTCCTTCCTCTGGAAGTTTCATCCCAAAGGGGCACTGGCATGATGCCAGTGAGAGCTCCCCTGTTTGAGGTGTCTGTCAACCCCTGCTGAGTGGTCTTTCCCTGTCAGGGGGTAGGAGGGTCAGGGATTCACTTTAGGAGGCAGTTTGTCTCTTAGCCAGGCTTGAACACTGTGCTGGGAGAATCCTTTTTGTCAGAATCCACTGCTCTCTTCAGAGCCAGTGCACAGGAATGTTTAAGTCTGCTGAAGCTGTGCCCACAAAAGCACTTTCCCTCGTGTTCTCTGTCCCAGGGATATGTGAGTTTTATTTATGATCCCCTGGCTAATGCTGCTGCCTTTCTTTCAAAGATGCTCTGCCCAGTGAGGAGGAATCTAGAGATGCAGTTTGGCCACAACAGCCTTGCTGCACTGTGTTGCGTTCCACCCAATCTGAACTTCCCAGCCTCCTTAGCACACTCAAGAGAAAACCACCTACTCAAGCCTCAGTTATGCCTGATGCTTGTCTTAATACCAAACTCTATCATCCCAGGTCAACTACAGACTGCTATGCTGGCAGTGAGGATTTTAAGCCAGTAATTCTTAGCTTGCTGGGCTCTGTGAGAGTAGGACCTGCTGAGCAAGACCACTTGGCTCACTGACTTTAGCCCCCTTTCTAGGGGAGTGATGGTTTTGTCTCACTAAGGTTCCAGACACCACTGGAATATGACAAAACAGAAAAGAAAAATGAATTCCTGCAGTCAGATCCTTGTCTGCTCAACTAGCTTCCGAGTTTTGAAACCAAGGGCCCTGGTGGTATAGGCACATAGGGAATTTTTTGGTCTGTGGATTGCAAAAACCATGGGAAAAGTGTAGTATCTTGGCTGAATAGTACAGTCTCTCACAGCTTTACTTGGCTGAGGGAAGGGATGTACCCTCGCACTTTTCCAGTGAGGTGATACCCCACCCTGCTTCTGCTCACTCTCTGTGGGCTGCACCCACTGCCTAACCAGTCCCAATAAGATGAACTGGGTACTTCAGTTGAAAATGAAAAATTCACCTGCCTTCTGTATTGGTCTTGCCAAAGCTATTCCTATTTGATCATCTTGCCAGGTCTCCCTAAAGTTGACTTTTAAAAATAATTTCTACTTTTATTTAGAGGTAGGTGTTACATGTTTAGGTTTCCTACATGAGTATGTGGCATAATGCTAAAGTTTGCAGCATAGATGATTCTTTCACAGGTAGTAAGCATAGTACCCCACAGGTAGTTTATCAGCCCACACTCTCATCCCTCCCTTCCCACTCTAATAGTCTCTGGTGTCTATTTTTTTTTTCATCTTAATGCTCATGTGTACTCAGTGTTTAGCTCCCAACTATGAGTAAGAACATGTGGAATTTGGTGCCTGTGTTAATTTGCTTAGTAAAATGTCCTCTAGCTGCATTCATGTTGCTACAAAGGACATTGTTTCATTCTTTTAGTGGCTTCCTAGTATTTGATGTGTATATGTATTATATTCTCTTTATCCAGGCTACCACTGATGGGCACCAAGTTTGATTCCATGTCTTTCCTATTGTGAATAGTGTAGCATTGAACCTACAAGTGCCTGTGTGTTTCTGGTAGAATTATTTATTTGCTTATGGTTATTTATCAACAATGGGTTGAATTGTGGCTCCACTTTAAGTTCAAGAAATCTCCACACTACTTTCCACAGTGGCTTAATTAATTTACCTTCACATCAAGAGTGTATAAGCATTGCCTGTCCTCCACAGCCTCATTAGCATCTGTCATTTTTGACTTCTTAATTACAGCCATTCTGAGTGGTGTGAGATGTTACCTTATTGTGATTTTGATTTGCATTTTTCTGATAATTAGTAATAAACTTTCTTTTGTATGTTTGTTCATTCCTTGCAAGTCTTCTTTTGAGAAGTGTCTGTTCAGGACTTTTGCCAAATTGTTAATGGAGTTATTTGTTTTTTACTTGTGGATTTGTTTATGTTTCTTATGGATTCCATAATCCATACTACATGACTGTCAGGTGCATAGTTTGTGAACATTGACTTCCATTCTGTAGGCTGTCTGTTTATTCTGTTGATAGTTTCTTTTGCTGTGCAGAACCTCTTTAGTTTAATTAGGTTTCACCTTTCAATTTTTGGTTTTGTTGCAATTGCTTTTGGGGACTTGATCAAGAATTCTTTGCCAACACCTATGTTGAGGAGAACATTTCCCAGGTTTTCTCCTAGAATTTTTATCACTTAAGGTCTTGCATTTATATGTCTAATCCATCTTGCATTTATTTTTGTATGTAATGAAAGGTAGGAATCCAGTTTTGTTTTTCTGTATATAGCTAACCAGTTATTTCAGCACCATTAACTAAACAGAAAGTCCTTTCCTCATTGCTTGTTTTCTTCAACATTGAAGGTGGTTTTAGGTGTGTGGCTTTACACCTGAGTTCTGTATTCTGTACCATTGGTCTATTTGTCTGTTTTCATGCAGGTTCCATGTTGTATTGGTTACTGCAACCTTATGATATAGTTTGAAATCAGGTAATGTGATGCCTCTGGCATGTTTTTTTGTTAGAATTGCTTTTTCTACTCAGACTCTTCTTTAATTTCATGAAAATTTTGTGATTATATATTTCTAATTCTGTAAAAAATGATGTTAGTAGTTTGATAAGACTAGTGCTAAATCTATGAATTGATTTGGGCATTATGGCTATTTTAACAATATTGATTTTGTTTTTCCAATTTGTGTGCATAGAATGTTTTTCATTTGTTTATGTCAACTATGTTTTCCTTCAGCATCTTTTGCACTTCTCCTTGCAGAGATCTTTCATCTCCTTCGTAGGCTGTATGTCTAAATATTTATGGTTTGGGTAGCTATCTTCTTTTCTTTCTTTCTTTCTTTCTTTCCTCTTTCTTTCTTTTTCCTTCCTTCCTTCCTTCCTTCCTTCCTTCCTTTTCTTCTTTCTTTCCTCCTTTGTTTTTGTTTTCAGTTGGAGTCCCACTCTGTCACCCAGGCTGAAGTGCAGTAGCACAGTCTCAACTCACCACAACCTCCACCTCCTGGGTTCAAGCAGTTCTCCTACCTCAGCCTTCTGAGTAGCTGGGATTACAGGCTTGTGCCACCACATCTGCCTGATCTTTTCATTTTTAGTGGAAACTGGTTTTCACTATGTTGCCATGGCTGGTCTCAAACTCCTGAACTCAGGTAATCTGTCCACCTTTCAGCCATCCAATATGCTGGAATTACAGGAATGAACCACAGTGCCTGAGATAAACTTTGGTAGCTATTTTTCACTGTGATAATCTTCTCAAAGGGACTTACACCTTCAACGTTATTGGTGCGTAGAAATTGTACACTAATTTTTGTACATTAATGTTGTTTCCTGAAACTTTACCGATGTCATTTATCTGTTTCTGGAGACTTTTGGTGGAGTCCTTAGGGATTCTTAGGTCAATGACAATGGAATCGTTTTTCAGTGAAGCAAGGTAGTTTGACTTTTTTTCTGATTTGAATGCCTGTCACTTCTTTCTCTTGCCTTATTTCTCTGGCTAGGACTTCCATTACTATATTGAATAGGAGGATTAAGAGGAGGCATCTTGTCTTGTAACAGTTTCAAGGAGAATGGTTTTGGCTTTTGCTCATTCAGTATAATATTGGCTATGGGTTCATCAGTGATGGCTTCTATGATTCTGAAGCAACTTCCTTCAATGCATAGTCTGTTGGGGGTTTTCATGGAGCGATGTTGGATTTTACCAAAATCCTTTTCAATATCTATTGAGATAATCATATGAGTTTTGCTTTAAATTCTGTTTATGTAGTAAATCACATTTATTGATTTTCATATGTTTAATCAGCTTTTCAACATAGAAATAAAGCCTAGTCAATTATAGTTTAATAACTGATGTGCTGCTGGAAACACTTTGCCAGTATTTTGTTATTTGCAAAAATAGGGTATTTGTGTCTATGTTTATCAGGGATATTGGCCTGAAGTTTTCTTTCTCTTTGTGTCTCTGCCACATTCTGGTATCAGGCTGATGTGGGATTTATAGCATGAGTTTGGGAGGAGCTCCTCTTCCTCACTTTTTTTTCATTTAGCTTCAGCAGAATACGTATCCATTCTTGTTTGTACATCTGGTAGAATTCAGCTGTGAATCCATCTGGCCCAAGCCTTTTTTGGCTTATAGTTTTTCTATTTCTGATTCAATTTCAGAATTTGTTATTGGTCAGTTTGGGTTTTAACTTTCTTTCTGGTTCAATTTTGGGAGGTTATGTCTTCAGGAATTATCAATTTCCTCTTTTTTTTTGGATTGGTGTTCAATCAGGCATTCCTACTAGCCTTTGAGGATCTATTGTATTTAGGTGAAAAAAGTTGTAATGTTGTTTTGCCATTTCTGATTGCACTTATTTGGATATCTTTTTTTATTTGTTAGTATAGCTAGTGGTTTATCAATGTTATTTATTCCTTTGAAAAACTAATACTTGGCTTCATTGACATTTGTCTGGATATTTGCATCTCTATTTTGTTCAGTTATCTAATTTTACCGATTTATTTTATTCTGCTAGCTTTGGAGTTAGTTTGTTCTGTTTTTCTTCTAGTTTCTGAAGGTGCAATATTAGATTACTACTTTGAGATCTTTCTAACTCATTGTTGTAGATGTTTAGAACTATAAAGTTTCCTCTTAACAATACTTCAGCAGGATCCAACAGATTCATGTATGTTGTATCTTTTTGTTCACTCAGTTCAAAGAATTTATTGATTTCTGCCTTGGTTTCGTTGTTTACACACAAATAATTCAGAATCAGGTTGTTTAATTTCCATGTAGTCATATGGTTTTGAGAGATCTCTTTTCACATAGCATATGTGCCACATGCAGATGAGAAGAACATACATCCTATTGTGCAGTGTTCTGAAGATGTCTGTTAGACATTTTGTCAAGTGTTCTGTCTCATTGATGTAATACTGTCAGTGTGGTATTGAAGTCTTCCACTCTTATTGTGTGGTTATCTAAGTCTTTTGTAGGTCTCTAAAAGCTTTATTGTGAATCTGGGTGCTCTAATGTCGAGTGCATATATATTTGGATAGTTAAGCCTTTTGTCAAATTGAACTCTTTATTATTGTGTAATGCCCTTCTTTGCCCTTTTTGATCATTATTAGTTTAATGTCTGTTTTTTATTTCTGAAATAGGAATAGCAAACCATGTTATTTTTTGTTTTCTGTTTCCTTGATAGACCTTGATTTACTTTGAGCCTATGAGTGTCATTACACATGAGTCTCTTGAAGACAGTGTACAGTTGGGTCTTGCTTTTTTATACAACTTGCCACTCTGTGTCTTTTAGGCATGCTGTTTATCCCATTTCTGCTCAAGGTTAGTTTTGATATGTAAGGATTTGTTTTAATCATTCTGTTTGTAACTGGTTGTTTTGCAGATATGATTCATAGTTGCTTTACAGTGTCAGTTGGTTATGTCCTTAAGTGTGTTTCTGTGGTGGTAAGTAACAATCTTTTATTTCAATTTTTAGAACTCCCTAAGGACATCTTGTAAGCAAGTCTGATGGTAACAAATTTCCTTGGCATTTGCATGTCTGAAAAGAATTTTATTTCTATTTTGCATCTGAAGCTTAGTTTGGCTGGATACAAAAATATCAGTTGGAATTTCACTTAAGGATGCTGAATACAGTTCTCTAATCTCTTCTGGCTGGTAGGGTTTCTATTGAAAGTTCCACTGTTGGCCTGATGGGGTTCTGTCTGTGTATGAACGGCCCCTTCTCTCTAGCTGACTCTAAGAATTTTTTTTCATCCCTTTCAACCTGGTTTAGACCCATTGCTGGGGAACTAGTGTGCTCATTCAGAGTTAAGACACTCTGGCTTTTAAAGTTGCCAGAATTTTTACACTGTTTCTTTCTCATCTGCACAGGCTGATATATCTCTAATCTGTGAAATTGCTGTCTTTTGGATGGGGCTTTTTGCCTTTATATTATTTGGTGTTCTTGAGGATTTGACTGTGGTGTAAGTTAGGTTTAGTCAATTGGTTTCCTTTCTGGATGCTTTTAGGGGGCCAAATTTTAGCTCAGCTCTCCTGGGCTACATGCTCTACTCATAGTGGGCTGGAATCAGCCCTGTGTCTTTGTTCTCTGGGATCCAAGATTAAGCATCTGCTGCACTGGAGGGGCTGAGGTGTTGCTAGTTTACTGAGAATAACACTCCAATGGTGGCTGCCACCAATAATGCCCTGGTGGGGTAGTGGCCAGGCCACCACACTTTGGCAGGGAAAGGCTGTGGATGACACTATGCTGGCATGAGTCCATCAGAAAAAGTACTCTGGTGTGTAGGTAGGTTCTGCCAGTGGAAAAGCTATGGAGTAGTCCCTGGCAAGCACTTTGGCAGGGCAGCTGAGGCAGCTACTTGATGGTCTGTTTTTTCTTGATGGTAGAAGCTCTTCCTGGTCATGCCTAGTCAGCCATCCTAACTTAAAAACTCTAAATATATTTTTTAAATTCTGAATTATATGGATTCCTTTCTACTCCTTTAATGAAGTGTTCAACAGCAGACTGTAAAATGTTGGTAAGCCTGCTTTAATGCTATATTGATGCATTATAGAACAGATATTCAGAAATTTTTTTTTTAAATTAAAAAAAATTTATTTATTTATTTATTTATTTATTTATTTTAAATTTTTATTGCATTTTAGGTTTTGGGGTACATGTGCAGAACATGCAAGATAGTTGCATAGGTACACATGTGGCAGTGTGTTTTGCTGCCTTCTGCCCCCTCACCCATATTTGGTATTTATCCCCATGCCATCCCTCCCCTGCTCCCACCCGCTGTCCCTCCCCTATTTCCCCCAATAGACCTCAGTGTGTGGTGCTCCCCTCCCTATATCCATGTGTTCCCATTGTTCATTACCCAACTATGAGTGAGTATATATGGTGTTTCCTTTTCTGTTCTTGTGTCAATTTGCTGAGAATGATGTTCTCCAGATTCATCCAAGTCCCTACAAAGGACACGAACTCATCGTTTTTGATTGCTGCATAATATTCCATGGTGTATATG
>CM052670.1:50062624-50095146 GCA_028533165.1 Leontopithecus rosalia
TTTATAATAGCAAAGACCTGGAATCAACCCAAATGCCCATCGATGATAGACTGGACTGGGAAAATATGGCACATATACACCATGGAATATTATGCAGCAATCAAAAATGATGAGTTCGTGTCCTTTGTAGGGACATGGATGAATCTGAAGAACATCATTCTCAGCAAATTGACACAAGAACAGAAAAGGAAACACCGTATATACTCACTCATAGGTGGGTTGATGAACAATGAGAACACATGGACACAGGGAAGGGAGCACCACACACTGAGGTCTATTTGGGGAAATAGGGGAGGGACAGCAGCGGGTGAGCGGGGGAGGGATGGCATGGGGATAAATGCCAAATATGGGTGAGGGGGTAGAAGGCAGCAAAACACACTGCCACGTGTGTACCTATGCAACTATCTTGCATGTTCTGCACATGTACCCCAAAACCTAAAATGCAATAAAAATTTAAAAAATAGAAAGAAAACGAGAAAATGAAGAGCAAATTAAATGCAAAATTTAATTTTTTTAATTAATAAATATTTTAATTAATAAAATTCTGAATGCCTCATGCATTCAGAAATAACAAAATTGTGCATAAGCATCAACACTGTGAGCTTTCATTCAAGAAAAACATGGGAATTCACCTGAAAAGGGAAGGGCTTTAGATCTCAGGAAAGAGCAGGTTGGCAAGCAGCCTGTGGGACAACAATGTTTAGCTGCTAAAATTGAGTGAGGGTGCAGGCAGAGCAAGATGGCTAAATAGAAGTCTCCAGTGATTATCACTCATGCAGTATGTACACAAGAAAAGCACCTCCATAAGGACCCAAAATTTAGTTGAGTAATGACAGTACCTGGTTTTAACATCATATTAAGTAAACAGGTACTGAAGAGGTTAGAAAAAATAAAGTCTTGAATCATTTATGCTTCTCTTCCTTATACCTCAGCAGCTGTTGTGTGGTGTGGAGACAGACTCTATGCACTTGGGGAAGGGAAAGTGAGTGCAGTGATTGTAAAATATTACATTGAAATTCACACTGCAGAAAACAAGATGAAGCAGAACTCAGCCAGTGCCCACCAAAGGAGAATTCACACCAGCCCTTGGGAGGCAAATTGCCAATCTCAGCAGTTGAAAACTTAGTTTTGGCAAGCCCTCCCACTGTGGGCTTAAATGCTCCAACGTCCTAAATAAACTATGGTTCACTCAAGTTTATTGAATGAAATACAGTCTAGGCCACAAGGGCTGCAATTTATGGGCAAGTTCTGGTGCTGTGCTGAGCTCAGAATCAGTGTACTTGGGGGCACATCACTTAAGGAGATACCAGCTGGTATGGACAAGGTAGTGCTTGCCTCACTTCTCCAACCCTATACAATGCAGCTTACAGCTCCAGGAGAAACTTTTCTCTTCTGCTTGGTGGAGAGTCAAGAGGACTTTGCCTTGCAACTTGGATGCAAGCTCAGGTACAGTAGAATAGGGCACCAGGCAGATTCATGAGGCCCTAGCTCCAGGATAACATATTAAACACAGTCTGGGCCAGAAGGGAACTCTGCCTCAAGGGGAAGGACGCATATATGACAGAATTAATCACCTGCTGACTAAAGAGCATTTTGTGCTTGAATAATAAGCAGTGATACCCTGGCCATACTTACCTCAGGCCTTGGGTAAGACTCAGAACCACGCTGGCTTATATGTGACCCAGCACATTACCAGCTGTGGTGGCTATGGAGAGACTCCTTCCTGAAGAAAAGAGAGGAAACAGTAAAGATGCCTCTCCTGTAGCTTGAGTACTACCTCAGCCACAGTGGGATAGACCAAAAATCAGCCTCCTTAGGTTCCCACCACTGCCCTGAAGAAAAAGACTCATGACTGGCAGCATTTGCTACAAGCTGACTAAAGAGCTCTTGGGCCTTGAGTGAATGTTGCTGGTGGTCACAGGAAATACCCATCTGGGGCACTGGTGCCCATGGAGAGAGGCACTTCTGCTTGACACAAAGAGAGGAAAGAGTGGAAGAGACTTGTGGCTTGTATGTCAGTTCAGTTGCAGTAGAATAAAGAACCAGGTAGATTTCTAAGGTTTCCAAATCTAGGACCTGGACCCTGACAGCATCTATGGCCCCACCCACGGCTGGGAGGAATGACACAGACTGGCTGGATTTCCAACATGCTCATTGTAAAGGTTTTGGAGGTGCTGAGTGAACAATATGTGAGGTGCTGAGTGAACCAGGCAGTAGTCACTGTGGACAATAATTGAAACTCTGTGTTTTGCAGGTTTCAGGTCTCACCCAGCACATTTCCAGCAGTGGTGGCCAAAATTGGGCTTCTGTAACCTTTCCCCAGCTTCAGGCAGCTCAGGAGAGCGAGAGCGAGAGCGAGAGCGAGAGCGAGAGCGAGAGCGAGAGCGAGAGCGAGAGCGAGAGCGAGAGCGAGAGCGAGAGAGAGAGAGAGAGAGAGAGAGAGAGAGAGAGAGAGACTAAATTTGTTTGGGGAAAATTAAGGGAAAAGGACAAGAGTCCACATAGAAATCAAAGGAGTTCTTCCAGATTTTATTCAAGACCACCAAAATGGTACCTATATGGGTCTTCAAGTACCACAACATTACTGGGCTTAGGTTAACCCCTAAAGCAGATACAACTGAAGTGAGAAAATCCTTACATTACACCACCCAAGGTACCTTTGAATACCTAAAAAGCTTTCCCAAAAAGATAAGTTCAAACAAGCCCACACCGTAAGGGCTAAAATAAATGCCTAACTCTTTAATGTCCAGATAGAGAAACATCCAGAAGTATCAACACCATTCAGAAAAAAATAACTTCATCAGGTGAACAAGAGAAGGTACCAGGGAACAATCTTAGAGAAATACACATATGTGACCTTTCAGACAGAGAATTCAAAATAGTTCTTTTGAGAAAGCTTATCAAAATTCAATATAACACAGAGAATGAAGTCAGAATCCTATCAGATAAATTTAATAAAAAGATGAAAAAGATTAAAGAGACTCAAACACAAATTGTGGAGATGAAAAAGGCAACTGACATACTGAAGAATGCATCATTAATTATTAAGTAGAATTAAAAGTTAGTGAGCTTGAAGACAAGGGATTAGAAAATACAAAGTTAGAGAAGACAAATATGAAAAGAACAAAAAAAAATAAACACGCTTACAATATCTACAAAATAGCATCAAAAGGGCAAATATTTCACGTTATTGGCATTAGAAAGGAAATAGAGAGAAAGATTATGATAGGAAGATTATTCAAATGAATGTTAACATAGAACTCCCCATACATACAGGAAGATATTAAATCTAAGAATGAGACGATTATAGAACACCAAGCCCATATAACGCAAATAAGAATACCTCAAGTAATTTATTTTATTTTTTATTTTTTTTGTTTTCTCTTTTTCTTTCTTTCTTTCTTTTGTTTGTTTGTTTCTTTCTTTCTTTCTTTTTTCTTTCTTTCTTTCTTCTTTCTTTCTGTTTCTTTCTTTCTTAATTTCTTCTTTCTTTCTTCTTTCTTTCTTTCTTTTTCTTTCTCTCTTTCTTTCATTTTTAATTATACTTTATGTTCTGAGGTACAGATGCAGAACCTACAGGTTACATAGGTACACGTGCCAAGGTGGTTTGCTGCATTCATCACCCCGTCATCTACATTAGGTATTTCTCCTAAAGCCATCCCTCTCCTATCCTCCTACACCTTGCCTTCCCTCCCTTACCTTCCCATCCATCAACAGGCCCCAGTGTGTGATGTTCTTTTCCCTGTGTCCATGTGTTATCATTGTTCAACAACCAATTATGAGTGAGAACATGCTGTGTTTAGTTTCTGTTCTTGTGTCAGGTTGCTGAGAATGATGGTTTTCAGCTTTATCCATGTCTCTGCAAAGGACATAAGCTCATCCTTTTTTATGGCTTCATAGTATTCCATGGTGTATATGTGCCACATTTTCTTTATCAAGTCTATCACTGATGGGCATTTGCATTGGTTCCAGGTCTTTGTTATTGTGAAGAGTGCTGCAATAAACATAGCTGTGCATGGGTCTTTACAATATAATGATTTATAACCCTGTGGGTATATACTCAGTAATGGTACTGCTGGGTCAAATGGTATTTCCATTTCTAGATCCTTGAGGAATCGCCACACTGTCTTCCACAATGAATGAACTAATTTACACTCCCACCAACAGTGTAAAAGTGTTCCTATTTCTCCACACCCTCTCCAACATCTGCTGTCTACTGATTTTTTAATGATCATCATTTTAACTGGTGTGAGATAGTATCTCAATGTGGTTTGATTTGCATTTTTCTAATGACATTGATTCTGAGCTTTTTTTTCATATATTTGTTGACTGCATGAATGTCTCCTTTTGAGAATCATCTGTTCATATACTTCACCTGTTTTTTGATAGGGTTGTTTGTTATTTTCTTATAAATTTTTTAAGTTCTTTGTATATTCTGGATATTAGATCTTTGTCAGATGGGTAGATAACAAAAACGTTTTCCCATTCTGTTGGCTGCTGGTTCAGTCTAATAATAGTTTATTTTGCTGTACAGAAGCTCTTTAGTTTAATTATACCCCATTTGTCTATTGTGGCTTTTGTTGACATCGCTTTTGATGTTTTAGTTACGAAGTCCTTGCCCATGTCTATGTCCTAAATGGTATTGCCTATATTTTCTTCTAGGGTTTTTATGGTGTTAGGTTTTATGTTTAAATCTTTAATCCATCTGGAGTTAATTTTGGTATAAGATGTAAAGAAGGGATCCAGTTTCAGCTTTCTGCCATGTAGCCAGCAAGTTTTCCCAACACCATTTATTAAATAGAGAATCTTTTCCCCATTATTTTTGTCAGTTTTTTAAAAGATCAGATGGTTGTAGATGTGTGGTATTATTTCTGAGGCCTCTGTTCTATTCCATTGGTCTATATCTCTGTTTTGATGCCAATACCATCCTATTTTGATTACTGTAGCCTCCTAGTATAGTTTGAAGTCGGGTAGAGTGATGCCTCCAGCTTTTCATTTTTTATGATCACTCCTTTTTTATTTTTTAAAATATTATTATTCTTTAAGTTCTAGGGTACATGAGCACATCGTGCAGGATTGTTACATAGGTATACACATGCCATGGTGGTTTACTGCATCCATCCACCCATCATCTTCATTAGGTGTTTTTCCTAATGTTATCCCTCCCTAAACCACTTACCCTCTGCTATCTCTTCCCTTGCTCTCCCACACCCCAACAGGCCCTGGTGTGTGATGTTACCCTCCCTTTGTCCATGTGTTCTCATTATTCAACAACCACTTAAGAGTGAGAACATGCAGCGTTAGTTTTCTGTTCTTGTGTCAGTTTGCTGAGAAAGATGATTTCCGGTTTTATCCATGTCCCTGCAAAGGACATGAACTCATCCCTTTTTATGGCTGCATAGTATTCCATGGTGTATATGTGCCATATTTTTTAAATCTAGTCTATCATTGATGGGCATTTGAGTTGATTCCAGGTCTTTGCTATCATAAACAGTGTCTCAATGAACATATGTGTGCATGTGTCTTTATAATAGAAAGATTTATAATTCTTTTGGTGTATACCCAGTAATGAGATTGCTGGTCAAATGACATTTCTATTTCTAGATACTTGAGGAATTGCCACACTGTCTTCCACAATGATTGAACTAATTTACATTCTCACCAATAGTGTAAAAACATTTCTATTTCTCTACATCCTCTCCAGCATCTGCTGTCTCCAGACTTTTTAATGATAAAAAGCTCTTATCTGGCTTGTAGGGTTTCTGCTGAAAGATCTTCTTGTCAGGGATCACCAGCAGGGCTGCAGAACATCAATTTTTGCTACCTGTTTTGTTCCAAAAAATGAGGGTGCTGGTGTTGTAGGCACCAGAGGGAATCTCCTGGTCTGTGGGTTTTGAAGACCATGGGAAAATGGCAGTATCTGAGCCAGGATCCCAGAGTTCTGGGAAAAGTCCCTAATGGCTTCCCTTGGCTAGGTAAGAAGTTATCTGGCCCCTTGTGCTTTCCATGTGAGGTGACACCTCACTCTTCTTTGACTCCCCCTCCTTGGGCTGCATGCACTGTCTAAACAGTCCCAATGAGATGAACCAGGTACCTCAGTTGGAATTGCAGAGATCACCCATCTTCTGCATTGCTCTTGCTGGGAGCTGTGCATCAGAGCTGCTCCTATTCAGCCATCTTGTCAGAAACCACCATCAAGTAATTTAATAATCAAACTTCCAAAATCAAGCATGAAGAAAAGATCCTAAAAGCAGAAAGAGAAAATAAACAAATAGGGTACAAAGAAACTCCAATATGCTTGGTAGCAGACTTCTCAGTGAAAACCTTGAATGTCAGGAGAGAGAGAAATGACATATTTAAAGTGCTGAAGAAAAAAAAATACTTTCATTCTAAAATACTATATCCAGTGAAAATTCCCTTCAAACGCAAAGGAGAAATAGACATTCTCAGACAAATAAGATGCAAGGGATTTTATTAACACCAGACCTGTCTTACAAGAAATGCTAAAGGGAGTTCTTCATTCAGAAAGAAAAGGATGTTAGTGAGCAATAAGAAATCATCTGAAGGTACAAAGCTCACTGGTAACAGTAACTAAACAGGAAAACACAGAATATTATAACACTGTAATTGTAATATGCAAACTACTCTGAACTTAAGTAGAAAGACTAAAAGATGAACCTGTCAAAATAACTACAACAATTTTCAAGACTTAGACAGTACAAAATATATAAAGAGAAACAATATACCTGTGCACGTGTCTTTATAATAGAATGATTTATAATCCTTTGGGTATATACCCAGTAATGAGAATGCTGGGTCAAAGGGTGTTTCTATTTCTAGATTCTTGAGGAATCACCACACTGTTTTTCACAATGGTTGAACTAATTTACGCTTCAACAAACAGTGTAAAAGTGTTTCTATTTCTCTACATCCTCTCCAGCATCTGTTCTCTCCAGATTTTTTAATGATCACCATTCTAACTGGTGTGAGATGGTATCTCAATGTGGTTTTAATTTGCATTTCTCTAATGACCAGAGATGATCAGAACCAACTCAAATGCCCATCAACAATAGACCAGATAAAGAAAATGTGACACATATACACCATGGAATACTATGAAGCCACAAAAAAAGGATGAGTTCATGTCCTTTGCAGGGACATGGATGAATCTGGAAATCATCATTCTCAGAAAACAGGCAAAAGAACAGAAAATCAAACACTGCATGTTGTTACTCATAAGTGGATGTTGAAGAATCAGAACACATGGACACATGGAGGGGAAAATTACACAGTGGAATCTTTTGGGGGTGGGGCATAGGGGAGGAATAGCAGGGGGTGAGGAGATTGTGGAGGAATAACATTTGAAGAAATACCTAATGTAGGTGACGGGGGATGAATATAGCCAACAACTATGACATGTATATACCTATGTAACGATCTTGCAAGATCTGCCCATGTATCCCAGAACGTAAAGTAAAATAATAATAAAAAAGGAAAAAGAAAAAAAACAAATAGTAAAATGTATGGAGATGAAGTTGAAGTATATAATTTTTGTTAGTTTTGTTTTTGCTTCACTAAATGGTGTTGCAAAAACTGGAGATCCATATGCAGAAGAATGAAACTAGACTCCCATCTCTCACCATATAAAAAAATCAAATCAAATTGGATTAATGACTAAAATCTAAAACCCCAAACTTTGGAAATTCTAAATGTAAACATGGTGGAAACTCTTCTGGATAGTGTAATGGCAAATATTCTGTGAATATTACTGCACAAGCACAAGCAACCAAAGCAAAGATGAAAGGAAAAAAAGATAATACCAAGTTTAAAAGCTTCTGCACAACAAAAGAAACAATCAACATAGTAAAGAGACAACCTACAAAATGGGAGAACATATTTGCAAACTACCCATCTGACAAGGGATTAATAACCAGAATATATAAGGAGCTCAAACAGTTCTATAGAAAAAAATATAATAATTTGATCTAAAAATGAGCAAAATATTTGAATAGGCATTTTTTCAAAACAACACATATAGATCACTAATTATCATAAAATGTAAATCAAGATTGCAATGAGATATTATTTCACCCCAGTTAAAATGGCATAAATGCAAAACACAGGTAATAACAAATGCTGGTGAGGATGGAAAGAAAAGGAACACTTATACACTGTTAGCAGGAATGTGAATGAGTACAACCACTATGGAAAACAGTTAAAAAAAATCTCAAAGTACTAAAAATAGAGCTTCCATATGATTGGGCAATTTGACTACTGAATATAAACCCAAAAGAAAGGAAATCAGTTTATTGAAGAGATGTCTGCACTCTCATGTTTATTATAAAACTATTTACAACAGACAAGATTTGCAAGCAACCTAAATGCTTGCCAACAGATGAATAGATTAAGAATATTCCAAAAGTTTGTATCCAGCAAAACCAACCTCCATAAATAAAAGAGTGAAAAATCTATTTTAGACAAATAAATGCTGGAGAATTGGCCACTACTAAGCCATCACTACAAGAAATGCTAAAAAGGAATCCTAGAGCTTGAAACATAACCTCTAAATGCAACAAAATGGAAGATCCTCAAAGCACACATCTACCAGAGTCTATAAAACAGTAACAAAAGGCAACAACGAGCTTAATGAATAGAACAATACCTCACATCTCAATGCTAATGTTTCATATAAATGGCCTAAACACTCCACTTAAAAGATACAGAATGGAAGAAAAGATAAAAATCCACCAACTAAGCATCTCTTGTCTTCAAGAGACTCAACTAACACATAAGGACTCACATAAACTTAAGGTAAATGGGTGAAAAAAGATATTACTCACAAATGGAAACTAAAAGCAAGAAGGAATAGCTAATTTTATATCAGACAAAATAATGTTTAAAGCAACAACAGTAAAGAAAGACAAAAAGGGTCATTATATAATAATAGAAAGACTAGTCCAACAGGAAAATACCACAATCCCAAGTATATATGCAGCTTCCAATATAGCTCTTTAACACTGGAGCTTCCAAATTCATAAAACAGTTATTGCTAGACTTAAGAAATGAAATCAACGACAATACAATAATAGTAAAGGACTTCAATACTACACTGACAGTACTAAACAGGGCATCAAGATACAAAGTCAACAAAGAATCCATAGACTTAAACTATACTCAAGAACAAAAGGGCTTAACAGATATTTACAGAACATTCTGCCCAACAACTGCAGAAAATACATTCTTTTTATCAGCACATGAAACATTCTCCAAGACGGACCATATAATAGGTCACATAACAAGCCCTGATGAATTTAAAACATCGAAATTCTATTATGTATTATCTCAGATTACAGTAAAATAAAACTGCAAATTATGTCCAAATGGAACCTTCAAAACCAAAAATAAATAAAATTAAATAATCTGCTTTTGAATGATCATTGAGTCAACAATGAAATCAAGATGGAAATTTAAAAATTATTTGAACTGAATGATTAACTTACCCAAACCTCTGGAATACAGCAAAAGCAGTAAGCAGTACTAACATGAAAGTCCTTAGCATTAAATACCTACATTTAAAAAAATTGTGAAAGAACAAAAATAGACAATCTAAGGTCACACCTCAAGGAACTGGAGAAAAGGAACAAACAAAACCCTAACCCAGAAGAAGAAAAAAAGTAACAAAGGCAAGAGCAGAACAACAAAAAAAAGGCAAAACAAGAAGCTGATTCTTCAAAAAGATTTTTAAAAATGGATACATCATTAGCAAAACAAACCAAGAAAAGAAAATATTCAAATATGCTCAATTAGAAACAAACCAGGAGATATTACAACTAATACCACAGAAGTACAAAACACCATTCAAGGGTAGTATGAACACTTTTATGCACACAAACTAGAAAATCTAGAGGAGATGGATAAATTTCTGGAAATATACAACCCTTCTAGATTGAAATGAAAATAAATAGAAATTCTGAGCAGACCAAAAGTGAGTAGTGGGATTTAAACAATATTTTTTAAAATTGTCAACAAAAAAGTTCAAGACCAAATGGATTCACAGCTGAATCCTATCAGACATTCAAAGAAGAAATGGTGCCAATCTTACTTAAACTATCCCAAAAGATAGAGGGAATCCTCCATAAATTATGTTATGAAGCCAGTATCACCCTAATACCAAAACCTAGAAGAAACATAATAAAAAAAAATTACAGACAAATATCCCTGATGAGCATAGATGCTAAATTTTCAACAAAATACTAACTAAACAAATTCAAAAATATATAAAAAAGAATCTACCATAATCAAGTGAGTTTCATACCAGGGATGCAGGGATGATGTAACAGATGCAATCAATTAATATTATATATCTAATAAACAGTATTAAAATAGAAAATTATATGATTCACTCAATAGATGCAGACAAAGCATTTGACAAAAATCCCACATTGCTTTATGACTAAAACCCTTACCAAAATTGGCATAAAAGAGGCATATCTCAAGGTAATAAATGGAGTCTATGACAAACCCACAGCCAACAGTATGCTAAACAGGAAAATATTAAAAGCATTCTTCCTGAGAAAAGGAATAAGACAAGGATGCTCACTTTCATCATTTCTATTCAGCATAGTACTGGAATTCATAACCAGAGCAATCAGACAAGAGAAAGAAATAAGTGACATCCAAATCAGTAAAGAGAAAGTCAAATATTTACAGTCCACCAGTGACAAGATTGCATACCTAGGAAACCCTAAGGATTCACCCAAAAATATTCTAGATCTGATTAATGAATTCGGTAAAGCTCAGGATACAAAATCAATGTACACCAATCAGTAATCCTGCTATACACCAACAATGACCAAGATGATAATCAAATAAAAAAACTCAATCTATTTTACAACCACTGCAAAAAAAGTAAAATAATTAGAAATATACCTAACCAAGGAGGTGAAAGATCTCTACATAGAAAACTAAAAAGCACTGTGGAAAGAAATCATCGATAACACAAATGGAAAGACATTCAATGCCCATGGGTGGGTAAAATCAATACTCCAAAAATGACCCATGTTGCCAGTTGGGTACAGTGGCTCATGCCTGTAATCTCAGCACTTTGGAAGACCAAGGCAGGTGGATCACGAGGTCAAGAGACAGAGACCATCCTGGCTAACATTGTGAAACCCTGTCTCTACTAAAAATACAAAAATTAGCTGGGTGTGGTGGTGTGCACCTGTAGTCCCAGCTACTCAGGAGATTGAGGCAGAAAAATCACTTGAACCCGGGAGGCAGAGGTTGCAGTGAGCCAAGATCATGCCACTGCACTGTAGCCTGGCAACAGAACCAGATTCCGTCAAAAAGAAAAAAAAAAAGCCATATTGCCAAAAGGGATCTACAGATTCAATGCAATTTTCATCAAAGTACCATCATCATTCTTCCCAGAACTAGAAAAAGCAATCCCAAAATGTATATGGAATGAAGAAATTGCCTGCATAGACAAAGCAAGACTAAGCAAAAGAAAAAAAAAATCTGAAGGCATTACATTACTTCAAACTACAAGGCTATAATACAACATGGTATTGATATAAAAGTAGGCATATAGACCAATGAAATAGAATAGAGAACATATAAATAAAGCCAAATACTTACAACTAACTGATCTTTGACAAAGCAAAATAAAACATAGAGAAACGACACCCTATTTAACAAATTGTGCTAGGTTAATCTGCAAGCCACATGTCAAAGAAGAAAACTGGATCTTCATCTCTCACCTTATACAAAAATCAACTCAAGATAGATCAAAGATTGAAATCTAAGTTCTGAAACCATAAAAATGTTAGAAAATAACACCATAAAATCTCTTCTAGACATTGGGTTGGCAACAAATTTATGACCAAGAACTCGAAAGCAAATGCAAAAATAAATAAATAAATAAATAAATAAGACCTAATGAATTTTAAAAAAACTACTGCACAGTAAAAGAAATAATCAACAGAGTAAACAAACAACCTGCAGAGTGGGAGAAAATATTTACAAACTATGCATCCAAAAAAAGAGTTATATTTAGAATCTACAAGGAACTAAAACAATCAGCAAGAAAAAAAAATTCTATCACAAAGTGGGTAAAGAACATAAATAGACAATTCTCAAAAGAAGATATACAAATGGCCAAGAAACATGAAAAAATGCTCAGCACCACTAATTATTAGGGAAATTCAAATTAAATCCACTATGAGATATTACCTTATCCCTGCAAGAATTGCTGTAACTTAAAAATCAAAAGAAGACATTTATGCAGCCAACAGACATAGAAAAAAATGCTCATCATTACTGGTCATTAGAGAAATGCAAATTAAAACCACATTGAGATACCATCTCTCACCAGTTAGAATGGTGATCATTAAAAAATCAGGAGACAACAGATGCTGGGGAGGATGTGGAGAAATAGGAATGTTTTACACTGTTGTTTGAAGTGTGAATTAGTTCAATCATTTTGGAAGGCAGTGTGCCGAATCTTCAAGAATCTATAACTAGAAATACCATTTGACCCAGGAATCCCATTATTGGGTATACACCTAAATGATTATAAAACATGCTATTGTAAAGACACATTCACACATATGTTTGTTGTGGCAGTGTTTACAATAGCAAAGACCTGAAACCAACCCAAATGTCCAACAATAATATGCTGGATAAGGAAAATGTGGCAATATACACCATGGAATACTATGCAGCCATATAAAAGGAAGAATTCATGTCTTTTGCAGGGCATGGATGAAGCTGGAAACCATAATTCTCAGCAGACTGACACAGGCACAGAAAACCAAACACCACATATTTTCACTCATACATGGTTGTTGAACAATAAGAACATATGGGCACCAGGAGGGGAATATCAAACACCAGGGCCAGTTGGGGGTGAAGGGGTTACGGGAGGGATAGCAGGGGTTTGGGGGATTGGGGAGGAATTGCATTAGGATAAATAAAATAAATAAATGAAAATAGATGTTGGCATACATGTGGTGAAAAGGCTACACTTTTACCCTGCTGATGGGAATGTAAACTACTACAACTACAAAAAGCAGTATAGACCCCTTAGAAAACTAAAGGTAGAACTGCCATCTGACCCAGCAATCACACTACTGGGTATCTACACAGAGGCAAATAAGTCATTGTACAAAAAAGACACTTACACTGGCACAAATTTTTACGTAGAACACAATTTGCAATTGCAGAAATATGGAACCAGCCTAAATGCCTATCAGGAAACGAGTGAATAAATAAAATGTGGCATATATATAACCACACAAATAATATCATGGAATACTATTCAGCCATGAAAAGGACTGAAATAATGGAATTTGCAGCAACCTGAATGGAGGTGAAGACCATTATTTTAAGCGAAGTGACTCAGGAATAGAAAACCAAACATTGTTATGTTCTTGCTTGTAAGTGGGAGCTAAGCTATGAGGACACAAAGGCATAAGAATGATATATTGAACTTTGGAGACTTGAGGGGGAAGGGTGCGAGGAAGATAAGATACAAAAACTACACATTGGGTACAGTGTACACTTTTCAGGTGACAGATACACCAAAATCTAGTAAATCACCACTAAAGAACTCCATGTAACCAAAAACCACCTCTTCCACAAAAACCATTAAAACAAAATACAAATTTTTAAAAAAACAGAAACAAAAAGTAATTAAAATAAAAATTTTTTTCTTCATATCAAAGATCAGCAAACTATGACCAAATGCTTACTGGGCCAAAGCAACCCAGTAACCATTTTTATAAATAAAGTTCTGTTGGAACATGCACACATACACACACACAAATGTGGTACCTATACACAATGTAGTACTATATTCTGTCATTAAAAATAATGAGATTGAGTCATTTAAAAAAATAAGAAAAGAAAGGATAGAATGGAGTCATTATTTTACATTAAATAAACCAGACACAGAAAACAAATATTATTTATGTTATATCTAAATCAAAATTATTGAACTCATGGACATAGAGATTGGAAGGATGGTTACCAGTGGCTGGAAGTGTAATGAGGCAGGAGGGTGAAGTGGGGTGGTTAATGGGTACAAAAACATCAGCTACAAAGAATGAATAAGACCTGGTATCCTGTGCACCTTGATTTTATGGTTATACTGTGATGAAAAAAAAAAAGGAAGAATAAGACCTAGTATTTGATAGCAAAACAGGTTGACTGTAGTCAAAATAATTTAATTGTATATTTTATTTTATTATTTCAGACAAACTCTTGCTCTGTCACCCAGGCTAGAGTGCAGTGGCATAACCTCAGCTTACTGTAACCTTCGCCTCCTTGGTGCAAGGAATTCACATACCCCACCTCCTGAGTAATTGCAACTATAGGCACATGTCACCATGCCTGGCTACTTTTCATATTTTTATAGACAGGATTTTGCCATGTTGGCCAGGCTTGTCTTAAACTTCTTACCTCAAGGGGTAAGAAGGCCTTCCTCAGCCTCTGGAAAAAGTTCTGTGAATACCAGTGTGAACCACCATGCCTGGCCTAATTTTATTTTTTAATGTAACTAATATAGTATAATTGGATTATTTACAACTCAAAGGATAAATGCTTGAGAGGATGAATACCTCATTTTCATGATGTGATTGTTATGCATTACATGCCTGCATTAAAGCATTATTTGTAAATCATGACTATGTGCACCCACTATGTATCCATAAAGATGAAAAAAATAAGAAGATAAAATTGTTTTAACTAGCTTAATAAATAATGGCAAAAAATAGTAAGTTGAATAAAGAAACAAGATTCAACTCTGTTCTGTCTTCAAGAGAACCATCCAACATGCAATAATACCCAGAGGCTAAAGGTAAAGGGATGAAGACCAGTTAATTAAGCATATAAAAAATAAAATAAGCAGGGATTGCTATTCTTATTTCAGACAAAAACAAACCTTAAAACAATCATGATCAGAAAAGACAAAGAATGGCATTACATACTTGTAAAGGATTCAATTCAACAAGAAGACTTCACTATATTAAATATATGTACACCCAACACTGGAGCACCCACATTTATAAAAGAAGTCATAAAATCTTTGAAGAGGTTTAGATAACCATACCAATAAGATTAGGGAACTTCAAAACCCTACCAACAGTGTTAGATAGATCATTAAAGTTGAAAACAAAAAATATGTTCAAGTCCTATATTCAACACTTGACCAAATGGACCTAACAGATATCTATACAACATTCTACTTCAAACAACAGATTATACATTTTTATGTGCGCATGGCACATACTCTAAAATCTACCACATTCTCAGCCATAAGCAATTCTCAAGAAATTTAAAGAAACTGAAATCATACCAACCACACTCTTAGACAACAGCACAATAAAAATAGGAATCAATACCAAGAAAATTTGTGAAAACCATATAATACATCAAAATTTAAAACATAATTATGAATTACTTCTGTGTAAACAATGAAATTAAGGTAGAAATGACAAAAAATTGATTCTAAGGATAATGTAGTTAATACAATATATCAGAATCTCTGGGACACAGCTGAAGCAATATTAAGAGGAAAGATTACAGCCACATATACTCACAAGGAAAAAATAGAAAGATATCAAATTAACAAGTAAACATTGTACCTGCATCTAGAAAAACAAGATTACACTCAAATAAAAATTAGCAATAGAAAAGACATAAGATAAATTAGAGCTGAACATAATAAAATTGAGAAACACACACAAACTCACAGAAAATTTACACCAAACAGTCTGAAGAAATGAATAAATACAAAGATATACAACCTCTCAGTCTTGAACCAAGAAGAAATTAAATCCCTCACATACCAATAATGACTTTCAAAATCCAATCAGTAATTTAAAAAAAAGAAAAATAACTTAACTAGAAAAAGCCCTGTACAAGACAGATTCACAGCCAAATTTTACCAGATGTACAAAGAAGACATCCTTCCCAAACTTTAACAAAAAATTTAAAAGGAAGAATTCCTCGCTAACTAATTCTGTGAAACCAGCATTGCTCTGTTACCCAAACCTGATAGAGAAAAAATGTAAAAAAAGAAATCTTCAGGACAATATATCTGATGAATATAGATGCAAAAATCCTCAAAAAAAATACTGGCAAACCAAAGCTGGCAGCACATGAAAAATTTAATCCAACAAATGAAGGAGGATTTATTCATGGGATGCAGATACTTTCAACATTCATAAATGAATAAATGTGATTTATTAAAAAATATAATGAAAAAGAAAAATTACATGGTCATCTCAATAGATGCAAAAAAGCCTTTTAATAACATTTAATAACTCTTCATGTTAAAAACCATCTACAGACTAGGGACTGAAAGAACACACCTCACCAAAATAACAAGAGCCATCAATGACAAACCCAGAGCCAACATAATACTAAATGGACAAAAGCTGGAAGCATTCCCCCTGAGAATTTCTGTAAGACAAGGATGTCCACTCTTACTGTTCCTATTTAACATAGTACTGAAAGTGCTAGCCAGAGAAGTGATGCAGAAGAAAAAAAAATAAAGGCATCCAAGTAGAAAGAGAGGAAGTAAAACTACCTATCTTCCCAAACAATATAATTCTATACCTAGATAACTTTACAGTCTTTGCCTAAAAACCCTAGATCTGCTAAACAACTTCAGCAAAGTGTCAGGAGGCAAACGTAATATACAAAAATCTGTAGCATAAGTATACAGCAATAACTTTCAAGCTGAGAGCCAAATGAAGAACACAATCCCATTCACAATAATCACAAACAACTGGCTACCAATATGCAGAAGATGAATATTTTATTGTTTTATTCACCAAAATAAAATAAACTAGGAATACAGCTAATCAGGGAGGTGAAAGATTTCTACAATGAGAATTACAAAATACCGCTGAAAGAAATCAGAGATGACATAAATGCCTGGGAACACATTCCATATTAGTAAGAGGCAAATTACCAGGTAACCTATAAAGGGAAACCTATCCGATTAAGAGCACATTTCTTAGCAGAAAGCCTACAAGCTAGGAGAGATTGGGGTCCTATTTTCAGCCTCCTTAGACATAACAATCATCAGCCAAGAATTTTGTATTCAGCAAAACTAAGCTTCATTAATGAAGGAAAGATACTTTCTTTTTCTGACAAACAAATGCTGAGAGAATTCAACAGTACCAAGCCTGCACTACAAGATCTGGTAAAAAGAGCTCTAACGATTATAACAAATCCTGGAAACACATCAAAACAGAACCTCTTTAAAGCATAATTTCACAGGACCTATGTAATAAAAATACAGTTGAAGAACAAAAGGTATACCAGCAACAAATAGTATGATGAATAAAATAGTGCCTCATAACTTTAAATAAAAAAAGGTTAAATGTAAATGTAATGTTGAATGTGAATGTCCTAAATGCTCCACTTAAAAGATACAAAATTGCAGAATGGAAAAGAGTTCTCCAAACAACAACCTGCTGCCTTCAAGAGACTCACCATACATAACAACACATGTATACTTAGAGAGGTGGAAAAAGACATTCTATGCAAATGGACACCAAAAGTGACCAGAAGTAGCTACGCTTATATTAGACAAGACAATCTTTAAAGCAACACTAGTTAAAAAAAGGCAAAAAGGGACAATATGATGATGAAAGACCTTGTCCAACAGGAAATTATCACAATCCTAAATATCTAAATCCCAACACTGGATCTACCAAATTTATAAAACAATTACTACTATACCTAAGAAATGAAATAAACAGTAACACAATAGTAGTGAGGGAATTTAATATTCCACTGACAGTACTAGGTAGGTCATTAAGAGAGTGTCAACAAAGAAACAATGGATTAAAACTACATTTCGGAAGAAAAGGACTTAACAAATATTTACAGAAGATTCTATACAACAACTGCAGAATATACATTGTATTCATCAGTACATTGTATTCATCAGCATATGGAAATTTCTTCAAGGTAGACCATATTAAAGATCATAAAACGAGTCTTGATAAATTTAAGAAAATTGAAATTATATCAAGTACTCTCTCAAACCACAGTGGAATTAAACTGGAAATAACTCCAAATAAACCTTCAAAGCCATGCAAATACATAGAAATAAATAACCTGCTCCTGAATAATCACCAAGTCAACTATGAAATCAAAATGGAAATTAAAAAATGATTTAGCCAGGTGCAGTGGCTCACACCTGTAATCTCAGCACTTTGGGAGGCTGAGGCAGGTGGATCACGAGGTCAGGAGCTTGAGACCAGACTGGCCAACATAGTGATACCACGTTTCTGCTAAAAATACAAAAATTAGCTATGCATGGTGGTGGGAATTTGTAATCCCAGCTACTCAGGAGGCTAAGGTAGGAGAATTGCTTGAACCCAAGCAATGGAGGTTTCAGTGAGCCGAGATCATGGCATTGCATTCCAGCTGGGGCAACAGTGCAAGACTCTGTTTCAAAAACAAAATTCTTTAAACAATAACAGTGATACAAGCTATCAAAACCTCTGGAATGCAGAGCAGACCTGGGTCTTGGACTTGTCCAGATGCCAGGGGTCAGCAGGCACAACTAGGGTGCAGTGTATACTGGCTGGGTGATGGGTGCACCAAACTCTTACAAATCACTGCTAAAGAACTTACTTATTGTGGGGAAGATCAAAGATGGTGGTTTAGGAGCAGCTCAGTGTTGCAGCTCCCAGGGAAAGCGCAAAGGGTGAGTGGACGTCACATTTACAGATGGATCTTTATTGCCCACAGACCAGGAGTTCTCCAGGTGGAGGAGCCCCATGGGTCACCAGCATGGCTGTTTTGGCCAGTGCAGCTGTTTTGCTGGTGCCCCAGCACAGCATTCTCTGTACAAAATACACTGATCTGGTTGCCCTTTTAAGCTGGCAATAGGTGCTCTGGGAAGGCAGAGTCGCCCATTCATCTGATTAAACAGGGAGCCAGGCCAGGAGATTCCCAGACAAAAGAGTGCCATGAACCTCAGCACCATTATTTCAGCCGGTGAAGTGGGTCACTGCCAGGGAAATCACACAGTTCCTGGCAACTTTTTAGCAGGCGACTGGAACACCTGAGAGAGAGTCAACCATTCAACTTTAAAAGAAAAGGCTCTGAGGCAGGGAGCCAGGTTATCAGGCTTGGCAGGTCCCACCATTCCCCCCCAAACACACAAACAGCAATTGGAAACGCTCTGGGTTGAGAATTTTATGGCAAGCACAGCGGAACCGAGGATGGTCCAGCTCTGTGGGGGAGGGGCATATGCCATCACCAAGGCACTCCACCCCTATGGAGGTAGTCCACCATTCCTGAGGCAGCCCACCATTGCCAAGGCAAACCACCACAACAAAGAAAGTCCACCATTACAGAGGTGGGCCACCATTGCCAAGGCAGTTCTAACCACACCCATATAAACAGGACTGCAGGAAAGTTCACAATGCAGCAGGGCAGAGCCCACAGTAGCTCAGCAAAGCCTCTGCAGGCAGACAGTTACTAGGCTACCTCCTTTCTGGGCAGGGTAGCCCTGGAAAAAAAATCAGCAGCACAACAGAAACTCATAAAGCCATAACTACATGTTACAGAGCACCCAGGATAAAAAGGGGGGGTTATGAGTTCTGCTGCAGCAGACTTAAACGTACCTGTGCAGCAGCTCTGAATGAACAACAGAGTTCAAAGCTCAGCACTTGAGCTCCTATAAAAGAAAAACTGTCTCCTCAAGCATCTCCCTGACCCCTGTATATCCAAAGAGTTACCTCACAAAAAACTGATCAGACTGACATTTGGTGGACATCATTCTGGGACAAAGATAGAAGAAGAAGAAACTGGTAGCAATGCTTACTGTTCTGCAGCTGCTGCAGATGATCCCTAGAGAAGCAGGGCCTGGAGTGGACATCAGCAGTCCTACAACAGAGGGCCCAGAGTGTCAGAAGGAAAACTAAGAAGAAGAAATAACCTCATCATCAATAAACGGGACATCCATTCAGAGACACAATTTGAAAATCAGCAACTACAAAGAAGACAGGTGGACAAATCCACAAAGATGAGAAAAAAAACAGCACAAAAAGGAGAAAGCACCCGAAACCAGAACACCTCTCCTAATACAAAAGATCACAACTCCTCACGAGCAGGGGAACAAGGCTGGATGGAGAATGAGTGTGATGAAATGACAGAATCAGACTTCAGAAGGTGGGTAATAAGAAACTTCTCTGAGCTAAAAGAACATGTTCTAACCCAATGCAAAGAAACTAAGAACCTTGAAAAAAGATTTGACGAAATGCTAATGAGAATAAATAACTTAGAGAGGAACATAAGTGAATTTATGGAACTGAAAAACACAACATGAGAACTTCGCGAAGCATGCACAAATTTCAACAGCTGAATTGACCAAGCAGAAGAAAGGATATCAGAGGTTGAAGATCAACTCAATGAAATAAAACGAGAAGGTAAGATTAGAGAAAAAAGTGCAGAAAGGAATGAACAAAGTCTCCAGAAAATATGGGACTTTGTGAAAAGACCTACTCTAAGTTTGATAGGTGTACCTGAATGTGACAAAGAGAATGAATCCAAGCTGGAAAATACTCTTCAGGATATTATGCAGAAAAACTTCCCCAACCTTGCAAGGCAGGCCAATATTCAAGTCCAGGAAATATATAAAACACCACAAAGATATTTCTCAAAAAGAGCAATCCCAAGGCATATAATTGACAGATTCACCAAGGTTGAAATGAAGGAGAAAATGCTAAGGGCAGCCAGAGAGAAAGGTTGGGTTACCCACAAAGGGAAGCCCATCAAACTCACAGCAGAGACCCTACAAGCCAGAAGAGAGTGGGGCCAATATTCAACATCCTTAAAGAAACAAACTTTCAACCCAGAATTTCATATCCAGCTAAACTAAGTTTCATAAGTGAAGGAAAAATAAAATTTTGGGGGAACAAGCAAGTACTCAGAGATTTTGTCACCACCAGGCCTCCTTTACAAGAGCTCCTGAAAAAGGCACTACACATAGAAAGGAACAGCCAGTACCAGCCACTCCAAAAATATACCAAATGGTAAAGAGCATCAACAAAATGAAGAATCTGCATCAACTAATTGGCAAAACAGCCAGCTAGCATCAAAATGGCAGGAACGAATTCACACATAACAATATTAACCCTAAATATAAATGGGTTAAATGTCCCAATAAAAAGACTCAAACTGGCAAATTGGATCAAAAGCCAAAACCCATCGATGTGCTGTATCCAGGAAACCCATCTCAAATGCAAGGATACACAAAGGCTCAAAATAAAGGGATGGAGAAAGATTTACCAAGCAAATGGAGAGGAAAAAAAAGCAGGAGTTGTAATTCTAATCTCTGATAAAGTAGACTTTAAAGCAACAAAGATCAAAAGAGACAAAGAAGGACATTACATAATGGTAACAGGATTCCTGCAACAAGAAAAGCTAAAAATCCTAAATATATTCGGACCCAATACAGGAGCACCCAGATACATAAGGCAAGTTCTTAATGACTTATAAAGAGACTTATATGCCGACACAATAATAGTGAGAGACTTTAACACTCCATTGTAAGTATTAGAGAGATAAACCAGACAGAAAATTAACAAGAATATCCAGGACTTGAACTCAGACCTGGAACAAGTAAACCTGATAGACATTTACAGAACTCTCCACCCCAAATCCACAGAATATACATTCTTCTTCGCAGCACATCACACCTACTCTAAAATTGACCACATAATAGCAAGTAAATCACTCCTCAGCAAGTGCAAAAGAACAGAAATCATAAAAAACATTCTCTCAGACCACAGTGCAATCAAATTAGATCTCAGAATTCAGAAACTGACTCAGAACCACATAGCTTCATGGAAACTGAAAAACTGACTCTTGAATGTTGACTGGATAAACAATAAAATGAAGACAGAAATAAAGAAGTTCTTTGAAACCAACGAGAATGAAGACACAACTTACTAGAATCTCTGGGACACATTTAAGTCAGTCCCTAGAGGAAAATATGTAGCAGTAAGTGCCCGCATGCGAAGAAAGGAGATATCCAAAATTGACACCTATCATCAAAATTGAAAGAGCTAGAGGGGCAAGATCAAAAAACCTCAAAAACCTAGCTGAAGACAAGAAATAACCAATATCAGAGCAGAACTGAAAGAGATAGAGACACAAAAACCCTTCAAAAATTCAATAAATCTAGGAGCTGATTTTTCAGAGATCAACAAAATAGCCAGACCACTAGCCAAATTAATAAAAAAGAGAAGAAAATAATATTCAAATAGACACAATATAAAACGATAAAGGGGAAATCACCACACATTCCACTGAAATTTAAACCATCATCAGAAATTATTAGAAACAATTCTAAGACGGGGGAAGATGGCATTATAGAAGCAACTCAGGATTGCAGCTCTCAGTCAAGACGCAGAGGGTGAGTTCACGCCGCATTTCCAGACGGATCTTTGTTGCCCAAAGAACGGGGAACTTCCCAGGTGTAGGAGAGACATGGGACGCCAGTGCAGCAGTCTCCGCTAGTGCGGCTGAATAGCCATGCCGCAGCACAGTGGCACTCCACACAAAACGCAACAGTCTGGGTGCCCTGTTAAACCGGCAATTTGAGATTTGGGAGGGCAGATTAGCATATTCTTCTGATTAAACAGAATTTGGACAGTGAGTCAGGCCAGGAGGTTCCCAGGAGGTGAACTGTGAGCTGGCGCAGTGGGTCACTGCATGGGAAATCACACAGATCCCAGTGCCCTTTTAGCCAGCGACTGAAACACCTGGGAGAGAGTGAACTGTACAACTTAAAAAAAAAAAAAGCAAAAAGGCTCTGCAGCAGGGAGCCAAGTGACCAGGTTCGATGGGTCCCAACCCACAGGGACAAACAAAACAGCAATGCAAAATGCTCAGTGTTGAGAGTTTCACTGCAGGCACACCTGAACCCAGGACTGTGCAGCTCAGTGGGGGAGGGGCATCCACCATTACCGAGACCTTCCGCCCCTACTGAGGTACTCGCCCATTGCTGATGCAGCCAGCCATTGCTGAGGCAACCCACCATAACAGAGAGACTCCGCCAACATGGCAGAGCCCACGTCAGCAGGGTGGAGCCCACATCAGTAGGGCAGAACCCAAAACAGCAGGATGGAGCCCACGACAGCAGGGCAGAACACACAACAGCAGGGCAGAGCCCACAGCAAAAGGGCAGACCCCATGCCAGCAGGGCAAAGCCTCGGCAGGCAAATAGTGTCTAAACTGCCTCCTAGCTGGGCAGGACAGAGCAACAGATACTCATAAATAAAGCACTAAGTTCCCGAGACAGAGCATCTGAGGGATAAAAGGGGTTTTATGAGTTCTGTAGCAACAGACTTAAACGTACTTGCCTAGCAACACTAAATAAACAACGGAGCTCACAGCTCAGCACTTGAGCTCCTATAAAGTACAGACCGTCTCCTCAAGCAGCTCCCTGACCCCCGTATACCCAAAGAGTCACCTCATTTTATAAAAATTAATAAAGTAATTTTGTAATGTATGTAATATTTTTAAAGCATGTTATCTCAATAAAAGTTATAAAAACAAAATTTACAATTAAAAAATACTTTAGAGCCAGTTATAATTCAATACATGATAACTTAAAATTATATCAAGGAGTTATTAAAATACACAATATAGGCTCACAATTAGCAATCTATAGGTTATTATCTGGATGCTTATTGAATTGAATAATCCATCCATCTTGAAAAGAAAAACAAAATAGCATTTTTAAAGGCATGAATCAAAGATTCACATTTATTTTAAAAATATTTGCTGTGGAAATATTTAAAAACAGCAACTACTAAAATTATCATGTAAAATAATCAATAGCCTCCAATTTGAAAACAGTGTGGCAAAGCTGGGGAAGATGGCGCTGTAGAAGCAACTCAGGATTGCAGCTCTCAGTCAAGACAAAGAGAGTGAGTTCACACCGCATTTCCAGACAGATCTTTATAGCCCACAGAGCAGGCCAAAAGCTTCTGCCCATACTGAGGTACTCGCCCATTGCTGACTCAGTCAGCCATTGCCAATGCAACCCGCCATAACAGAGGACTCCACCAACAGGACAGAGAACACGTCAGCAGGGTGGAGCCTACATCAGTAGGGCAGAGCCCAAAACAGCAGGACAGAGCCCACAGCAAAAGGGCGGATTCACGCCTGCAGGGTGGAGCCTTGGCAGCGAAATAGAGACTAGACTGCCTACTAGCTGGGCAGGACAGAGCAACGTATAATCACAAATAAAGCCCTAACACCCTGAGACAGAGCATCTGAGGGAAAAAATGGGTTTTACGAGTTCTGCTGCAACAGACTTAAACGTACTTGCATAGCAACACTAAATGAAAAACGGAGATCACAGCCCAGCAATTGAGCTCCTATAAAGTACAGACCGTCTCCTCAAGCAGCAACATGACCCCTGTATACCCAAAGAATCACATCAAAAAGGACTGATCAGACTGATAATTGGCAGGCATCATTCTGGGGCAAAGATAGAAGAAGAAACTGGTAGGATCCCTCACTGTTCCGCAGCTGCCACAGGTATACCCAAGGCAAGCAGGGCCCAGAGCGTACCTCGGCAGTCTTACAGCAAAGGGGTTAGACTGTTAGAAGGAAAACTAAGAAACAGAAATACTTCATCATCAACAATCTGGGTCTCTACTCAGAGACCCAATCAAAAAATGAGCAACTACTCAGATGACAGGTGGATAAATCCACAAAGATGGGAAGAAACCAGCGCAAAAAGGAGGAAAACACCCAAAACCAGAACACCTCACCTCCTACAAAGGACCAAAACTCCTCACCAGCAAGGGAACAAAGCTGGACGGAGAATGAGAGTGATGAAATGACGGAATCAGACTTCAGAAGGTGGGTAATGAGAAACTTCTGTGAGCTAAAAGAACATGTTCTAAACCAGTGCAAAGAAACTAAGAACATTGAAAAAAGATTTGAAAAAAGATTTGAGGAAATGATAACAAGAATGGACAACTTAGAGAGGAATATGAATGAATTGAAGGAACTGAAAATCACAGCATGAGAACTTCGTGAAGCATGCACAAGTTTCAACAGCCAATTTGACCAAGCAGAAGAAAGGATATCAGAAGTCGAAGATCAACTCAATGAAATAAAATGAGAGGCCAAGATAAGAGAAAAAAGCCAAAAAAAGAATGAACAAAGTATCCAAGAAATGTGGGAGTATGTGAAGAGACCTAACCTACATTTGATAGGTGTAACAGAATGTGATGAAGAGAAGGAATCCAAGCTGGAAAATACTCTTCAGGAAATTATCCAGGAAAATTTCCCCAACCTAGCAAGGCAGTACAACACCCAAATCCAGGAAATACAGAGAACACCACAAAGATACTCCACAAGAAGAGCAACCCCAAGGCACATAATTGTCAGATTCACCAGGGTTGAAATGAAGGAAAAAATGCTAAGGGAAGCCAGAGAGAAAGGTCAGGTCACCCACAAAGGGAAGCCCATTAGACTCACAGCAGATCTCTTGGCAGAAACACTACAAACAAAAAAAGAGTGAGGGCCCATATTCAACATCCTTAAGTAAAAGAAATTTCAACCCAGAATTTCATATCCAGCCAAACTAAGCTTCATAAGTGAAGGAAAAATAAAATCCTTTGCAAACAAGCAAGCACTCAGAGATTTTATCAGCACCAGGTATGCTTTACAAGTGCTCCTGAAAGAGGCACTACACATAGAAAGGAAAAACCAGAACCATCCATTCCAAAAACATACCAAATGCTAAAGAGCATCAACAAAATGAAGAATCTGCATCACCTAATGGGGAAAACAGCCAGCTAGCATCAAAATGGCAGTATCAAATTCACACATAACAATATTAACCCTAAATGTAAATGGCCTAAACCCACCAATCAAAAGACACAGACTGGCAAATTGGATAAAAAGCCAAAACCCATTGGTGTGCTGTATCCAGGAAACCCATATCACATGCAAGGATACACAAAGGCTCAACATAAAGGAATGGAGGAAGATTTACCAAGCAAATGGAGAGCAAAAAAAAGCAGGAGTAGCAATTCTCATCTCCGATAAAACAGACTTTACAGCAACAAAGATCAAAAGAGACAAAGAAGGACATTATGTAATGGTAAAAGGATCGATACAACAAGAAGAGCTCAAGAACCTAAATATATATGGACCCAATACAGGAACACCCATATAAATAAGGCAATTTCTTAATGACTTACAAAGAGACTTAGACTTCCACACAATAATAGTGGGAGACGTTAACACTCCACTGTCAATATTTGACAGATCAACCAGACAGAAAATTAACAAGGAAACCCAGGGCTTGAACTCAGACCTGGAACAAGCAAACCTGATAGACATTTACAGAACCCTCCACCCCAAATCCACAGAATATACATTCTTCTCAGCACCACATCACACCTACTCTAAAATTTACCACATAATTGGAAGTAAAGCACTCCTCAGCAAATGCAAAACAACTGACATAATAAGAAACACTCTCTCAGACCATAGTGCAATCAAGTTAGAACTCAGAATCCAGAAACTAACTCAGAACCGCACAGCCTCATGGAAACTGAACAACTGGCTCTTGAATGTTGATTGGATAAACAAGGAAATGAAGGCAGAAATAAAGAAATTCTTTGAAACCAACAAGAAAAAAGACACAACATACCAGAATCTCTGGGACACATTTAAAACAGTATCTAGAGGAAGATATATAGCAATACGTGAACATATGAGAAAATTGACACTCTATAGTTAAAATTGAAAAAGCTTTAGGAGCAAGAACAACAAAACTCAAAACCTAGCAGAAGAGAACAAGTAACTAAGATCAGAGCAGAACTGAAGGAGATAGACACACGAAAAACCCTTCAAAAACTCAATAAATCTAAGAGATAGTTTTCTGAAAAGATCAACAAAATAGACAGATTGATAAAAAAGGAAAGAGAGAACAAACAAATAGATGCAATAAAAAGCAAAAAAGGGGAAATCACCACATATCACACAGAAATTGAAACTATCATCAGGGAATATTACAAACAACTCTATGCACATAAACTAGTAAACCTGGAAGAAATGGATAAATTCCTGGACACCTGTGTCCTCCCAAGCCTAAACTAGGAGGAAGCCAAAACTATGAATAGACTAATAACAAGGTCAGAAGACAAGGCAGCAATTAAGAGCCTACCACAGAAAAAAAGCCCAGGTCCAGGTGGGTTCACAGCCGAATTCTACCAGACACACAAAGAGGAGCTGGTACCATTCCTTCTGAAACTATTCCTAATAATCCAAAAAGAGGGAATCCTTCCCAATTGATTTTATGAGACAACATCATCCTGATACCAAAACCCGGCAGAGTCTCAACAAGAAAAGAAAACTTCAGGCAAATATCCATGACAAACATAGATGCAAAAAACTTCAATAAAATTTTGGCAAGCCGATTGCAACAGCACATCAAAAAACTTATCCATCATGATCAAGTAGAATTCATCCCGGGGTTGCAAGGCTGGTTCAACATACGCAAGTCTATAAACATAATTCACCACAAAAACAGAAACAAAAACAAAAACCACATGATTATCTTAATCGATGCAGAGAAGGCCTTTGACAAAATTCAACAGCCCTTTATGCTAAAAACCCTCAAAAACTCGGTATTGATGGAACCTATCTCAAAATAATAAAAGCTATTTTCGACAAATTAACAGCCAATATCATACTGAATGGGCAAAAACTGGAAGCATTCCCTTTGAAATTTGGCACTAGACAAGGATGCCCTCTCTCACCACTCCTATTCAATATAGTACTGGAAGATCAAGCCAGAGCAATCAGGCAAGAAAAAGAAATAAAGGGTATTCAAATAGGAAAGGAGGAAGCCAAATTGTCTCTATTTGCAGATGACATGATAGTATATCTAGAAGACCCTATCATATCAGCCCCAAAACTCCTGAAACTGATAAGCAACTGCAGCAAAATCTCAGGATATAAAATCAATGTGCAAAACTCACAAGTATTCCTATACACCAATAACAGATTTAAAGAGAGCCAAATCAAGAACGAACTGCCATTCACAGTTGCTACAAAGAGAACAAAATACCTAGGAATGCAAGTAACAAGGAACGTAAGTGACCTCTTCAAAGAGAACTACAAATCACTCATCAATGAAATAAGAGAGGACACAAACAGATGGAGAAACATTCCATGTTCATGGTTAGGAAGAATCAATATTGTGAAAATGGCTATAATGCCCAAAGTAATTTACAGAATCAACGCTATCCCCATCAAGCTACCATTGACTTTCTTCACAGAACTAGAAAAAACCACCTTGAACTTCATATGGAACCAAAAGAGACCCCGCATAGCCAAGTGAATCCTAAGCAAAAAGAACACAGCCAGAGGCATCACACTACTGGACTTCAAAGTATACTACAAGGCTACAGTAATAAAAACAGCACATGGTACTCGTACCACAACAGAGAAATAGATGAATGGAACGGAACAGAGGCATCAGAGCCAACACAGCATATCAACAACCATACAATCTTCGATAAACCTGACAAAAACAAGCAATTGGGAAAGGACTCCGGGTTTAATAAACTGGCTAGCCATGTGCAGAAAGCAGAAACTGGACCCCTTCCTGACACCTTACACTAAATTTAACTCCAGTTGGATTAAAGACTTAAACATAAGACCAGGCACCATAAAAACCCTAGAAGAAAATCTAGGCAAAACCATTCAGGACATAGGAGTAGACAAGGACTTCATGACCAAAACACCAAAAGCATTGGCAACAAAAGCCAAAATAGACAAATGGGACCTAATCAAACATATAGTATGCACCCAAAGTAAAATAAATAAATTAAAAAAAAATTTGGAGACAACAGATGCTGGAAAGGATGTGGAGAAATAGGAACACTTTTACAGTGCTGGTGGGAGTGTAAATTAGTTCAACCACTGTGGAAGACAGTGTGGCGATTCCTCAAGGACCTAGAAATAGAAATTCCATTTTACCCAGCAATCCCATTACTAGGTATATATCCAAAGGACTATAATTCCTTCTACTATAAGGACACATGCACACGAATGTTCATTGCAGCACTGTTTACAATAGCAAAGACCTGGAACCAACCCAAATGTCCATCCATGATAGACTGGACTGGGAAAATGTGGCACATATACACCATGAAATATTATGCAGCCATCAAAAATGATGAGTTCGTGTCCTTTGTAGGAACATGGTGAATCTAGAGAACATCATTCTCAGCAAATTGACACAAGAACAGAAAATGAAACACCATATATTCTCACTCATAGGTGGGTGATGAACAATGAGAACACATAGACACAGGGAAGGGATTACTACACCCTGGGGTCTATTGGGGAAATGGGGGGGAACATTGTTGGGGGAGCAGGGGAGGGATAGCATGGGGAAAAATGCCAAATGTGAGGGAAGGGGCAGAGGCAGCAAAACACACTCCCTCGTGTGTACCTATGCAACTATCTTACATGTTCTGCACATGTACCCCAAAACCTAAAATGCAATAAAAAAAGAAAAACCAAAATAAATGAGAAATAAAAAAAATCTAAAACACAAATAAATGAATAGCTGAGGTCTTTCAATTTCTACTGCTAAATAATCCTACAATTTTGAACTTGTGAGATTTAATGTGAAATATTTCAAGAGATGATTTACCCGAAAAAAGTTCCTGGAAGTAAAAAATTAGTTTCTTTATTCTCTAACTTCCTTGTGACAAACATCTTGAGTATCTTCTATGTCAGAGATATAAAGCAGTTAAAACATGATTATTATGTCTAAGAGCACAGAATTCAAGAGATGAGCCTGTAAACATAAAGTATAAAACAGCAAGTGATATCACAGAAATTGCAAATAAACTTTGTTTGGGGAAGTAAATTCAAACATTAAAAAGTGTTTGTTAAATTCCAAGCACTGAATTAGGGGCTGGAGTGAAAACGATTCCCTTGTTTTCAGAGAGCTTACATTCTAATACTTCATTAACAAATTTCACACTAATTGCATGTTAAAATAGTATTTTTTATACATCTGTAGTGAGTTAATATATTATTGAAACTAATTTTATCCGTTTCTTTTTATATCATTTTATTGTTTGTTTATATTTTTAATGTGGCTACTAAAAAATTTTAAATTATATATGCAGTTCATACTACATATCTTGGATAATGCCAATAGGAGATACAGACAAATTAACAGAGGACTATATACACTACGATAATGTAGTGCTATGGTAGTGTAGTACAGGGGAGAAGGAAATACAGAAAAGCCTCCTCAAGGGAAAACTGGTTTCTCTTAAGCATCAAAATGTGAGAAAGAAATCAATTAAAACTCATAAATTGTATGTCTCAAATTAAATGCCAAGTTTTCTACTAAGCAGACATATTTTAAATATAATATTTACTATGGTATAAAATACCTAACAATCATTTATATAATGTTTTAAAAAATGGGATAAGTTTTATAAAACTACAGTGGTATTTCTACTCTGAATTACTCTGAAAGCAAGTGTAACTACAAATGTAAAAAACAAAAAAACCTACCCACAATTATTAATACAATGTCCTTCTAAAGTATTCATGTATAAATATGAAAATACAAATTTATTTGTATAAAAGTAGAGCATAATATAACTGTTATTTGGTATTGTGATTATTTCTCTTAATAGTGAAAGAAGGAACTCATATATGTTGAGATACAGGATATTTCCAAAAATTTGTCATTATAACAATAATATGGTTAACTAAAAACAAACATATTAGATGTTTTGATTATTGCCTTAAGGCGAATTCTTAAGTGTTGAATTGAAAGAACAGGAAGATGGCACTCTAGAAGCAACTCACGATTGCAGCTCTCAGTCAAGACGCAGAGGGTGAGTTCACACCGCATTTCCAGAAAGATCTTTATAGCCCACGGAGCAGGGAAAAGCCCCAGGTGTAAGAGGGACACAGGACGCAAGCACAGCGGTATCCACTGGCGCTGCCAGGCAGCCGGCACGGCAGCGCAGCGGCACGGTGCACAAAACACATGGTCTGGGGGTCCTGGTAAACCGGCAGTTTGAGACATGGAAGGGCAGATGGCCATGTTCACATGATTGAATGGGTTTTGGATGGTGAACCAGACCAGGAAATTTCTGGGAGGTGAACTGTGAACCAGCACAGTGGGTCGCTGCACGGGAAGTCACACAGATCCCGGTGCCCTTTTGGTCGGCAGCCAAGGCACCTGGGAGAGAGTCAACCCTACAACTTAAAAAAAAAAAAAAGAAAAAAGGCTGGGAGGCAGGGAGCAAAGAGATCAGGCTCGACGGGTCCCACCCCCACAGGGACAAGCAATACGGCTATTCGGAGTGCCCGGGGTTGAGAGCCCCACTGTGGGCACAGCTGAACCCACGGCTGTGCAGCTTGGTGGGGGAGAGGCGTCCACCATTGCTGAGAGCTACTGCCCCTACTGAGTTAACTGCCCATTGCTGACACAGTCAGCCATTGCTGAGGCAAACTGCAATAACAGAAAGACTCTGACAACAGGGCAGAACCCACATCTGCAGGGTGGAGCCTACATCAGCAGGGCAGAACCCAAAAGAGCAGGACAGAGCCCACAGCAAAAGGGCAGACTTCACCCTGGCAGGGTGGAGCCTCAGAGGCCAAATAGTTACTAGACTGCCTCCTAGATGGGCAGGACAACACAACAAATACTCACAAATAAAGCCCTAACTCCCCAAGACAAAGCATCTGAGGAAAAAAAGCGGTTTCATGAGTACTGCTGCAATAGACTTAAACGTACTTGCCTAGCAACACTGAATGAACAACGGAGCTCACAGAGCAGCACTTGAGCTCCTATAAAGTACAGATCATCTCCTCAAGCAGCTCCTTCACCCCTGTATACCCAAAGAATCACCTCAAACAGGAGTGATCAGACTGACATTTGGCAGGCATCATTCTGGGACAAAGATAGAAGAAGAAACTGGTACCATCCCTCACAGTTCCGCAGCTACTACAGGTGTACCCCAGGCAAGCAGGGCCCAGAGTGAACCTCAGCAGTCTTACAGCAGAGGGGCTAGACTGTTAGAAGGAAAACTAAGCAAAAGAAATACCTCATCATTAACAATCTGGGCCTCTACTCAGAGACCCAATAGAAAAATCAGCAACTTCTCAGATGACAGGTGGATAAATCGACAAAGATGGGAAGAAACCAGCGCAAAAAGAAGGAAAACACCCGAAACCAGAACACCTCACCACCTACAAAAGACCAAAACTCCTCACCAGCAAAAGAACAAAGCTGGATGGAGAATGAGAGTGATGAAATGATGGAATCAGACTTCAGAAGGTGGGTAATAAGAAACTTCTGTGAGCTAAAAGAACATGTTCTAAATCAGTGCAAAGAAACTAAGAACCTTGAAAAAAGATTTGAAAAAGATTTGAGAAAATCATAACAAGAATGGACAACTTAG
>CM052670.1:50096474-50113676 GCA_028533165.1 Leontopithecus rosalia
GATAGACTGGACTGGGAAAATGTGGCACATATACACCATGGAATATTATGCAGCAATGACAAATGATGAGTTCATGTCCTTTGTAGGGACATGGATGAATCTGGAGAACATCATTCTCAGCAAATTGACTCAAGAACAGAAAAGGAAACACCGTATATTCTCACTCATAGGCGGGTGATGAACAATGAGAACACATCGACACAGGGATGGGAGTACCACAAACTGAGGTCTATTGGTGGAAATAGGGGAGGGACAGCCGGGGGCAGGCAGCAGGGGAGGGTTGGCTTGGGGAGAAATGCCAAATATGGGAGAAGGGGCAGAAGGCAGCAAAACACACTGACACGTGTGTACCTATGCAACTATCTTGCATGTTCTGCACATGTACCCCAAAACCTAAAATGCAATAAAAATAAAAATAAAAATGAGAAAGAAAAAATCTTTGAAAACTAATGACACATTAATAGGTTAATGGTAAAGTAAAATAAAATGTCCTCAGAGTTTACATACTTGGTCATAATCAGACAAGTCAAGTATTGTTTGCTAGATGCTTTAAAGTCATAAACTGCTTCTATTACTTTTGATAATTATTTGACTTGTCTGTTTTACAGCGATAAGATTCCAGGTAAGGCCTGGTGATAAATGTAGTTAGCCAGGTACCTTGGCTAGGCTGGGAAGAGTCAGACCTTGTCTGAAGCTCTTTCCTTGCCTTGGTCTCTACAGTCTGATTTATGGTTAAAATGCTTACTCTTCAAGGTTTTTTACCAACAACTAAATGTTGCTGAGAGTTATATTGTAATGTGTAATTGGGACTACTGGAGAAACAGTTTCATGTGCAAGGCGTAAAAGAAAATTAGAACTTCTCTTTGGTTAAAAATTATAAGAAGATACGAAAATATGGTTTTCTTAATAGGGAATATAATTTTGTCTGGTTTAGAGGTGTTTAAGAATCTTTTGAAGCTAAAGGAGAAATAGCACAAAGTTGAGGGTTTAGACAAGCTGTAAAATATTTGTAGAAGATTAATCATGTGAAATAAATTATGTGTATATGAACAAGGTAACTGAAATTTAAACGGAAATATTTTGTTATTCCATAAATTAAACATTAGAATAAGAGCACACTGATGCTGGGCCAGAATCTGGGCCCATGTTTCTGGATGATAAGGTTTTCTTTTTTAAAAAAAATTAATTGCATTTTAAGTTCCAGGCTACATGTGCAGGATGTGCAGGTTTGTTACATAGGTAAACATGTGCTATGGTAGCTTGCTGTACCTAACAACACATCACCTAGGTATTAAACCCTTCATGCATTAACTGTGATAGTTGATTTTAGGGATTTATGGAAATCTTAGCTTATGGTCAGTCTAATTAAGATTGGGTAGGCTTGTTTATAAAGTGTTATCAAAATTGGGTTTAACACTAGTAGCACACTAATGCAAAAGTGAAATTTTGCTTTCTCTTTTGAACTGGATTTTTTTTGTAATATTAAAGCATAATAAAATATTTGTGTTTGCTTATTGAATACCCAACAGAAAAAGAGGGAAGAAAAAAGATTCATTTGAACTCATGCTGTCTATTGGATTTCTTTGAAAAATCTAGTCTACCCTCTATCAACAAGTAAGATTTTTCCATTTTAGTTATAATGACCTGGGATTTTATTTTGTAATATCATGTGTTTAAGCTTTTGATATTTGACAAACTTTCCAAAGTTAAATGCTAAATTAAGCCTTTTTGATCTGGTTAACACTTTAAACAATAGTTACCCAGAAGTCCAAAAGATACATATTTGGTTTATTTGGCATATTGAAATTATACAGAAAGCATTGTCAAATATGAAATGGTATTTAACCTTCTTTGGATTACATATGAATAAATGTGTTATTATTATGTGTTCAAAGATAATATGATATTCTGTAAGTCTGATGTCAGTATACATTATCAGTAGTAATTATTATTATGTTAAACTGTTTTATGACACAAAAGTGACCAATATTTCTTGTCAATTGTGTCTTTAACCATGGCTGTTCTAAGACTTTTGTCATTCACAATTGTTATTTTACTTTAATATTTTTATAGGGCACTTTGTAATCATCTATAGAACTCTAGATGTACACTTACATAACACTTTCTGATAACTTTAGAAATTGTGCCAGTATAATAGAGAGAAAAATTTCCAGGACTCTTATGGATAGATAATATATTTATGAAAATTTTTGTTCCAATATCAAGCAGAACAGAAGTTGATGGAGCAGATTAAATTAAGAGAAGTTTTAAATAATCTTTCATGGCTTTTTTGTTTAAAATATTGACTGATTATTTTTGTTTTGTTTTCAGAGTCAAGCAAACTTTCTCTTCTTTTAAGTTATTTGCAGCTTTTAATGATTGGTTAAAGTGGATGCTTGCAAGCAAAATTTGGAGCGTATTTGCTTCTCCTTACTAGATGTGCCCAGAATTCGAAAACCATTTGTAAGTATACTTAATTTATGGCAGTATAGTTATTTGCATATGTTCAATAAAAATCCATTTTCTTTTGTAACAGAACACCATTAGAGACACTGGCAAAATAACCAGTGTCTCTAATGGTGTTCTGTTACGAAAGAAAGATTGAAATGGCATACTTTCCGATATAAACAGTATTCTTTAAGAAATAAAAGTTCCCTGAGATGTTTAATTGGTGTAAGAAAAAAAAGAAATCAAAGTTGACTTACAGAGTCAAGAAAAAGCCTTTTGTAAAAATCAGCCTCGTATTTTGTCATCTACACTCTCTTTGTACAAGGTTCCTGACTTGCAGTAAGTAAAGAAAATCACTTTCTGCCAGGCCTAGGAGCCCCACATTATTTGGAGACCTCAAGGAGAGAAATGCACCCAATTCAGGCATTCACAGACACAAATAAATCTGTGGCTGGGCTCAAGCCTTTAAAATGTCTTATCTTGTATTTCTTATGTATTCCTTATCTCGTATTCCAAAGTTTCGTCAAAGTCAATTTTAAATAGAGCCTTTGTGGTAAATAATTATTCTTAATGCACATTATGTAAATACTCAGACCAATATATTAAAAGTAAAATTTATTTTCTTTCTTTCTTTTTCCTTTTTTTTTCCTTTTTGGGATGGATTTGCACTTTGTCACCAGGTTGGAATGCAGTGACACAATCTCGGTTCACTGCAACCTCTGCCTCCTGGGTTCAAGTGATTTTCCTGTATCAGCCTCCTGAGTAGCTGGGACTACAGGCATGAACCACAATGCCCAGATAATTTATGTATTTTTTAGTAGAGACAGGATTTCACTATGTTGGCCAGTATGGTCACGATCTCTTGACTTCATCACCTGCCTGCCTCAGGGTCCCAAAGTACTGGGATTACAGATGTGAGACACCACACCCAACTGTGAAACTTATATTCTAAATAAATCAGTCCTACTATGGTTTGTTTTTAGCATAAACAATGACTAGAGAGAGAAAATTGTGTTTTAGGAAAAAAAAACTACAGGACACTTGTTAGATTCTAGCTGTCCACCCTTTTTAAGTGTTTATTATTTTTCACAATTTGGATTGAATCCTAAATTATTTCTCTTCTATAAGTCCCAAATAAACACTTTCAAATCGTTCTTCAATGTTTCTTATTTGGGCTCAATGAAATTACTACTACATTGTTTCTTGTAATACAGGTGAGAAAAATGTGTCAGACAGCCACTGCCTTTCTCCCCTGTACCTAAATATGCTTTGAAGCTAACATCTAGGTAAATTGTGCCCAACATTAAATTTTGTTTTTCTTCTGTTTTCATAGAAGTGCCTCTTATTAAAAATCTCTCTGTCTTGATCACATGCAGAGGCCAAGTCTATCTGCAATTCCATCTCCTATATAAGATGCAGCTATTCAACTAAACTGATCCATTCTCAAAAACTGTATAGGGCTTATGGCCACCTTATTGGGTATTCATAGTTCTATCTATAACCTGTTAAATATATATTTAGCCAACCCTGTCTTCATATACATTTATGATTGGCAATGGGAAACCTGCATGATAATTAAGAGTGACTGTTGTGTATGTATCCCAGATAATTAAGGAAATGTACCAGATAGCCCTGTGAAATATGCACTAAAAAAAATCAAAGCTACGTCTGACACCACATTATCACTAGACCAATGGTTAGCATCCTGGTATTCGTCAGGACCATCCTGGTGACAATAGCTGCTTGTAAAATTGTCTCTGATTGCAGAGATAAACATATCACTCTGTTGTAGAGTTTACTGCTATTGCAACCTCTGTATAGGAATGCAGGACAAGCTTTCCCACACATTTTCCAGACCTCACACCATAATGCTCCAAAAATATCAGTTGTAAACCCAAGTACTCATAAATATTTCCAAATCCAAATAGATCAGTTTAATTCTGATGCTCAATTACAATGCCCCCTTTCAGCAGGAAATAGCCAGAATAAATATGGCACCCAAATATCATAGAAATAAAATGGAACTTAGGAGTGGGAAATTATAACTGAGTACCACATTTTTCTAAGAGGTAGTTTATATTTTTCTCTTTTTTCCTCTTTCATTCTTTTCCTCACTTTGCAACTTAGCTCCTTAGAAATGCAATTATTACCTTTAACCTTCCCTTACCATATACTCACTACAAGGCAAATTTATCTAACTATATGTTTAGCAGCTACAGAACAGAATGCTCACCAAAAGAAGAGGTTGCCTTAGGAGATAACAGCCAATTTACAACCCAAAACATGCCTGCCTATGAAGACATAAGCAGTCACCAGCTTGACTATCCCAGCAGATAAGGCAACAAGCTAGTAACTAGATCCCCACCCCACTTGCTCACTCCTCCACCCTCTGCATGCTACTCATGTTAAGTCCCCTTTAAAAGTACTTGATTTCTGCTCCAAAAAGGAAGTAGTACCCATAAGAGGAGGAAGCCTGTACTTATTCCCTTAAGCTAGCTTTTTCTTCAAAGCCACTTTCTTTATATCGGAACTTACTCTTGTAAATTGGACTCTGTGAGTGGCAAGTGACTGAACCTGTATTTTCATTAAAATATGAGTCTAGGTGGAGTACACTGACATTTCTAAAATTAGTGTTTTCTGGACTTGGCTGGGTTCCTAAATGGTGGTAAGAATAGGTGGGACTGTGAACTTCTTGCTTCTGGAGCACTTTCTATATAAATCTTTAGTTTATTTTTATGATACCTTCTAGATACAATTCCTAAACAAAAATGTTTAAGATAAGCTTAGCACAATAGGCTTTCTCTCCTCTATGCTGGCAGCTCTGTGAATAAGTGGGCTATTTCTTTGAAAAAATATAGTAACATTGTTTTGAGGTAGCAATGTATTCTACTCTTCACACATCATCAATTTTAACTTTTTATACTACTCTTTCTGAGTCAATAAACATGTAATCAATAGCTTACCTTTTTAAACTTATAAATAGTTTTATTACTGAAAAAAATCTGTATTAATATTTTTATTTATTTATTATTGGTAATAACAGAAGAAAAGAGTATATATCACCCACTGTTACAGCGTAGCACTTTTCTCCTTAAGTGGCACTGGAAGTCTAAAACATAATTATCTACTTGAATACTCTTAAGTGATGGAATTAGAATATAACTACTTTAAGTTATAAAACATTTTAAATGAAAGACATTCTAACACCTCTCATTAAATTAAAAACACTTTGTCCTTGTTAAATTCAAACAAGTTCAAAACAAAATAAAAGTCTTTTGTATACCTACTGAGACTTCATTTCCACAAATTTGATCTGTAGCAGTCTAGACATGAATAATACACATTACAGGAGTTGACCTGCCAAGGTTCAGGTTGTTAGTTCACACAACCTATACCAGGTATCCTTTATATGATATGTGTGGTAGAAACAAAGAATAGCCCTCAAAAGATATCCAGGTCCTAATTCCTGGAATGTGTGCATGTTACTTTATGTGACCAGAGGGACTTTATAAAACTGATTTAGGGTCTTAAAGGTGGAGATTGTTCTAGATGAACCCTAGCTATAATCACAAGTGTTCTTAGGGAGACAGAAGGATATTTGACAATGGAAGCAGAAGGAAATGTAATGATGAAGTAAGATGTTACATTACTGCCTTTAGAGATGAAGGAAGAGGATGTGAGACAAGAAACTCAAGGAAAACAAGTCTAGAAATGAAAAAGTCAAGAAAATATGTTCTTTAGAGGTTCCAGAAGCAGAATGTCCCTGCTAATATTTGATTGTGGCCTAGTCAAATGTATTTTTGAACTCTGTCTTTCATAGCTGTAAAGAATTAATTTGTGTTATTTAAGTCACCAACTTTATGTTTGTTACAGTAGCGATAGCAAAATAGTGGAATATACTTTACAACTTTTCTAAAATGTTAGCTGTGCTTTTTGAAGTTTCCAGAATTCATTTTTACCCCTTTTAGAAGTAGTATACTATAATGGCTAAAAGTGTAGACACCATAACCACATTGTAGGGGTTCATGTCAAGGTGCCACTGCTTACAATGTCTTTCAGTTTCTTCAACTTAAAAGTGCATATGGATATTTGATAATTAAATGTATCAAATACATGTAAACCAGCAAAAACAGTGACTGATACACAGAAAATACTCAGCATCATAATCATTATTATTTTCAGTGTGCTGCCCTCTAGAGTGTCCATGACACTCTAGAAGAAACCTGATTTTTTTTTTCAGTTGGAGTTTTGCTCTTGCTGCCCAGGTTAAAATTCAATGGCACAATCTTGGCTCATTGAAATCTCTGCCTCCCGGGTTCAAGCAATTCTCCTCCCTCAGCCTCCCGAGTAGTTGGGATTACTACCACACCTGGCTAATTTTTGTATTTTTAGTAGATATGGTGTTTCAGCACTTTGGCCAGGTTGGTCTTGAGCTCCTGACCTCAAGTGATCCACACGCCTTGGCATCCCAAAGAGCTGGGATTACAGGCATGAGCCACCATGCCCAGCCAGGAGCCTGAAATCTTTTAGTTTATTTTTATGAACACATCTAAAACACATAATCACCTACAATATGATACTAGCTTTGGAGGCAACCATAGCCACAGAAAAAGGTTTGCCAAAACCTAAAAACCTAATTCTTTCACCTCCTCTTAAACATTTTTAAAGGTGCAGAAGCTGGTTTAAAGTAAACATATTTAGAAAGGGTAAAATGGTCTTCATTTCTTTTTACACAAGCAGAGAGCTCTGGCTCTTCTTTAGAGAGAGAAGGCATAATCTGTCAAAATTTGCTTTTGCCTTTATTCTCCATTTTCCTCCTCACTTAAACCACTAATATCAAATATTTTATGTGTGCAGTTTATGTGTATTACATTAGTCAAATTTATCAATGAAAAATATTTTCTAATTGCTTACTGGATGCAATTATTTATTTTAATAATATTGAATATGAGGGCCCTAGTTGGTGAGGTCACAGCAGTATTATTGTGAAAATCCACCATAAGGCTAAACTAATTCATTCTAAACCCTAAATTAGTAGAAGTAAATAAATAATAAAGACTATAGCAGAAATAAATAAAATTGAGAGTTAAAAATACAGGCTGGGCATGGTGGCTCATGCCTGTAATTCTAGCACTTTGGGAGGGAGAGGCAGGCAGATCACTTGAGGTCAGGAGCTCAGGGCCAACATGGCAAAAACCGTCTCTACTAAAAATACAACAAATTAGCTGGGCATGATGACACAAGCCTGTAGTCCAAGTTACTTCAGAGGCTGTGGTATTGGAATTGCTTAAAACCACAGGGCAGAAGTTTCAGGAAGCCAAAATTGCACCACTGCACTCCAGCCTGGGTGACGGAGCGAGACTGGGTCTCAAAAAAAAGATAAACAAAATAGAAAAACCCTTAGCTAGACTAAGAAAAAAAAGAGAAAACTCAAATAAATAAAATCATAGATGAAAAGGGATACATTAAAGCTTATACCATAGATACATATTTTTAAAAATAGGAACTACTATAAACAAATATATACCAAAAATTGGAAAACATAGAAGACATAGATAAACTTCTAGACACATGCAACCTACCAAGACGAAACCATAACAAATAGAAAAAAATACATATTTTTAAATTTAATTTAATTTAATTTTAAGTTCCAGGATACATGTGCAGGATATGTAGGTTTATTACATAGGTAAACCTGTGCCATGGTGGCTACCTGAACCTATCAACCCATGACCTAGGTATTAAGCCCCACATGCATTAGCTATTTATCCTAATGCTCTCCCTACCACTACCCTTCAACAGGCACCAGTGTATGTTGTTTCCCTCCCCTTGTTTAAATGTTCTCATTGTTCAGCTCCCACTTATAAGTGAGAACATGCGGCATTTGGTTTTCTGTTACTGTGTTAATTTGCTGAAAATAATGGCTTCCAGCTTTGTCTATATCACCACAAAGAACATGATCTCATTCTTTTTATGGCTACATAATATTCTATGGTGTATATGTACCACATTTTCTTTATCCAGTTTACCATTAATGGGCACTTGGGTTGATTCCATGTCTTTGCTAGTGTGAATAGTGCTGCAATGCACATATGCATGCATGTATTTTTATAATGGAATGATTTATATTTTTTTGGATATATACCAGTAATGGGATTGCTGAGTCAAATGGTATTTCTGATTTTAGGTTTTTAAGGAATTCCTACACTGTTTTCCACAATGATTGAATCAATTTACATTCCCACCAAAACTGTAAAACTGTTTCTGATCCTCCACCACCTCACCAGCAACTGTTGTTTCTTGAATTTTTAATAATCTCCATTCTGATTGGTGTGAGATGGCACCTCATTGTGGTTTTGATTTGCATTTCTCTAATAATCAGTGATGTTGAACTTTTTTTCATGTTTGTTGGCTGCATGTATGTCTTTTGAAAAGTGTCTGTTCATGTCCTTTGCACACATTTTAATGAGAATTTTTCTCATGTAAATTTGATTTAAGTTTCTTGTAGATTCTGAGTACTAGATCATTGTCAGATGGATGGATTGCAAATATTTTCTCCCATTCTGTAGGTTGTGTGTTCACCCTGATAATAGTTTCTTTTGCTATGCAGCAGCTCTTGAGTTTAATTATATTCCATTTGTCAATTTTTATTTTTTGCAATTGCTTTTGATGTTTTCATAATAAAATATTTATCCATCCCTGTGTCCTGAATGGTTTTGCCTAGATTTTCTTGCAGAATTTTTATATTTTAGGGTTTTACATTTAAGTACTTCATCCATCTTGAGATAATTTTTTGTATAAGGTGTAAGGAAAGGGTCTAGTTTCAATTCTATACATATGGCTAACCGGTTTTCCCAGCATCATTTATTAAATATGAAATCCTTTCGCCATTACTTGCTTTTGTCAGGATTATCAAATACCAAATGGATGTAGATGTACAGTCTTAACTTCGGAGTTATCTTTCTGTTCCATTGGTCTATGTGTCTGGTTTTGTACCAGTACCATTCTGTTTTGATTACTTTAGCCTAGTCATATAGTTTGATGTTGGATAGCGTGATGCCTCCAACTTTGTCTTTTTGCTTAGGATTATCTTGGCTATACAGGCTCTATTTTGGTTCCATATGAATTGTAAAGTAGTTTTTTTTTCTAATTATGTGAAGAATGTCAATGGTAGTTTAATGAAAATAGCATTGAATCTACAAATTACTTTGGTAAGTATGACCTTTGTTATGATACTGAGCACGAAATTTTGTTTCCGTTTTTGTTGTGTGTCCTCTCTGATTTCCTTGAGCAGTGGTTTGTAGTTCTCCTTGAAGAGGTCTTTCACTTGCCTTGTTAGCTGTATTGACAGGTATCTTATTCTCTTTGTATCAGTTGTGAATGGCAGTTCATTTATTACTTGTCTATTATTGGTGAAGAGTAATGTTTATGATTTATGCACATTGACTTTGTATCCTGAGACTTTACTGTATTTTCTTATCAGTTTAAGAAGCATTTGGTCTGAAACGTTGAGGTTTTCTAGGTATAGGATCATGTTTTGTGCAAAGAGAGACAGTTTGAATTCCTCTCTTATTTGAATATCCTTTATTTCCTTCTCTTGCCTGATTACCCTGGTCAAAACTTCCAATACTATGTTTAGTAAGAGAAGTGAGAGAGGGCATCCTTTTTTTTTTGGTCAGTTTTCAAGAGGAATGTGCCCATTCAGTATGATATTGGCTGTGGGTTTGTCATTAATGGCTCTTATTATTTTGACGTATGTTCCATCAATATCTAGTTTATTGAGAGTTTTTAACATGGACAGATATTGAATTATATCAACGGTTTTTCTGTGTCTACTGAGATGACCATGTGGGTTTTTTGTTATTGTTTATTTTTCTTTCTTTCTTTTTTTCTCTTCAAAATGGCCAATCGTGGTTTTTTTCATTAGTTATGTTTATGTGATGAATGATGTTTATTGATTTGCATATATTTAAATAGCTTTATATCCTGAGTATAAAGCTGACTTTACTGTGCTTGATAAGCTTTTTAATGTGCTGCTGGATTCGGTTTGCCAGCATTTTATTGAAAATTTTTCATCAATGTTCATCAGTGATATTGGCCTCAAGTTTTTTTTTTCTGTTTTATCTCTGCTAAGTTTTGGTATCAGGATGATGTTGGCTTCATGAGTTAGGAAGGAGTACCTCCTGAATAATTTTAAAAAAATATTTTCAATAAAAATTGAACCTGCTGCTTTTTGTACCTCTGGTAGAATTCAGCTGTAAATCCATCTTGTTCTGGGATTTTTGTTGGTGGTGGTGGTGGTAGGCTATTTATTACTGTCTCAATTTCAGAACATGTTATTGGTCTATTCAGGGGTTTAATTTCTTCCTCATTCTGTCTTGGAAGGGTTTCTTTGTCTATGAATCTATTTATTTCTTATAGATTTTCTAGTTTACTTGCACCGGGTTGTTTATAGTATTCTCTGGTGGTGGTTTGTAATTCTGTGGGGTCAGTGGGATAGCCCCATGATCTTTTCTTATTTTGTCGACTTGATTCTTCTTTATTTTATTCTTTATTTGTCTAGCTAGTGGTCTATCAATTTCATTTTATTTTTTGTTTTTCAAAAAATAGCTCCTGGATTTATTGATTTGTTGAAGAATTTTTTATGTCTCTATACCCTCAGTTTCACTCTTATCTTGGTTATTTCTTGTCTTCTGCTAACTTTGGGGTTTGTTTGCTCTTGGTTCTCTAGTTGTTTTACTTGTAATATTAGGCTGTCAATTTGAGGTCTTTCTGGATTTTTGATATGGGTATTTAGTGCTATAAATTTTCCCCTTAACACTGCTTTAGCTGCATCCCAGAGGTTCTGGTACATTGCCTCTTTGTTCTCATTAGTTTCAAAGAACTTCTTAATTTCTTCCTTAATTTCATTATTTACCCTGGAGTCTTTCAGGAGTAGGTTGCCCAGTTTCCATGCAGTTGTGTGGTTTTCAGTGAGTGTCTTTATTTTTAATTCTAATTTGATTGTGCTCTTCTCTAAGACTGTTTTTTCTATTTTTGTTTTAGTGCTTTTGCATTTGCTGAGAAGTGTTTTTATTATACTTACAATTATGTGATTAATTTTAGACTAAGTGCCATGTGACACCAAGAAGAATGCATATTCTGTTGTTTATGGGTGGAGAGTCCAATAGAAATCTGTCAGGTCCACTTGATCCAGAGCTGAGCTCAAGTCCTGAATATCCTTGTTAATTTTCTGTCTTGATAATCTAATATTGACAGTGGACTGTTAAAGTCCCCCATTATTATTGTGCGAGAGTTTATAAGTCTCTTGTAGGTATCTAAGAACTTGTTTTATGAATCTGGGTGCTCCTGTATTGGGTACATATATAGTTAAGACAGTTAGCTCTTCTTTTTGGATTGATCTTTTCATTATTATGTAATGCCCTACTTTGTCTTTTTATAATCTTTGTGGTTTTAAAGTCTGTTTTGTCAGAAGCTAGGATTGCAAACCCTGCTTTTTTTCTGCTTTCCATTTGCTTTGTAAATTATCCTCCATTTTTTAAATTTTCAGCCTATGTATGTCTTTGAATGTGAGATGGGTTTTTCGAATACAGAGCAGTGATTGGTCTTTACTTTATACTGCTTGCCATTCTGTGTCTTTTAATTTGTGAATCAGTCCTTTTTAATTTAAAGTTAATATTGTTATATGTGAATTTGATTCTGATGTTATGATGCTACTTGGTTATTTGCAGACTTGCTGATTTAGTTGCTTCTTTTTTATTTTTTTTTGAGACTGAGTTTGGCTCTTCTTACCCAAACTGGAGTGCAATGGCATGATCTTGGCTCACTGCAACCTCTGCCTCCTGGGTTCAGGCAATTCTCCTGCCTCAGCCTCCTGAGTAGCTGGGATTACAGGCACGTGTCACCATGCCCAGCTAATTTTTTGTGTTTTTGGTAGAAATGAGGTTTCACCATGTTGACCAGGATGGTCTTGATCTCTTGACCTCGTGATCCACCCACCTCGGCCTCCCATAGTGCTGAGATTACAGGCGTGAGCCACTGCGCCAAGCCCTAGTGGCTTCTTAGTCTCATTGAACTTTGTATTTCAGTGTTTTTGCAGTGGCTGGTGAGGTTGTTTTTTGTTTGTTTGTTTGTTTGTTTGTTTGTTTGTTTTCTTTCCATATTTAGTGCTTCCTTCAGGAGCTCTTGCAAGGCACACCTTGTGGAGATGCATTCCCTCAGCATTTAATTGTTTAAAAAAGAATTTATTTCTTCTTCACTTACGAAGCTCAGTTTGGCTGAATATAAAAATCTGTGTTTGAAATTCTTTTATTTAAGAATGTTAAATATTAGCCTCCAACCTCTTCTGGCTTGTAGGGTTTCTGCTGAGAGATCTGTTGCTACTCTGATGTTATTCCCCTTGTAGGTGACCTGGCCTTTCTCTCTGGTTGCATTTAACATTTTTTTTTTCCATTTTCACCTGGAGAATCTGATGATTATGTGTCTTGGGGTTGTTCTGATCTAGTATTTTACTGGGTTTCTCTTGATTTCCTGAATTTAAATGTTAGTCTGTCTTGTTAGGTCGAGGTAGTTCTCGTGGATGGTATCCTGAAGTATGTTTTCCAACTTTGTCTCATGTTCCCTGTCTCTTTCAGGTATCCCAATCATAGGTTCAGTCTTTTTACATAACCCCATGGGGCTCAGAGGTTGTTTTCATTCCTTTTTATTCTTTTTTATCTAATCTTATCTGTCTGTTCTATTTCAGCAAGATAGTGTTCAAGCTCTCAAATTCTTTCCTCTGCTTGGTCTACTCAGTTACTAATATTTGTGCTTGCATTGTGCAGTTCTCATTTTATGTTTTTTAAGTCCACTGGGTCATTTATGTTCCTCTCTAAACTGATAATTCTAGTTAACCACTCCTGTGATGTTTTATCATGGTTCTTAGCTTCTTTGCATTGGTTTAGAACATGTTCCTTTAGATTAGTGAAGTTCATTCTTACCCATCTTCTGAAGCCAACTTCTATCAATTCATCCATCTCAGCCTCCACCTAATTCTGTGCCCTTGGTGAAGAGGTGTAGCAATTATTTGGAGGAGAATAGGCACTCTGACTTTTTGAGTTTTTAGCATTGTTGTTGTTGTTGATTCTTTCTCATCTTTGTGATTTTATCTGGCTTTGATATTTCAGACTGTTTACCTTTGGGTGGGTTTATTTGGGGGACTTTTTTGTGGATGCTGTTGTTGTTGCTTTTTGGTTTTCTTTTAACAGCCAGACCCCTCTTCTGTAGGCCTGCTGCAGTTTGCTGGGGTGTTCACTCCAGACTCTATTTGCCTGGGTCCCTCCTGCACCTAATGGTGTCAGCAGTGAAGGCTGCAGAACAGCAAAGATGGCTGCTGCTCCTTCCTCTGGGCTCTCTGCTCCAGAGTGGCACCAACCTGATGCCAGTGGGAATGTTCCAGTATACCATGTCTGGCAACCCCTTTAGGGAGATTCTCACCCAGTCAGGAGGCATGGGATCTGGGACCTACTTAACAAAGCACTTTGACTGTCCCTTGTCAGAGGGGGTGCACTGTGCTGGGGGAAATCCCACTTGTCCAGAATACCTGGATTTCTCAGATCCACAAGGGGTAACATTAACTCTGCTAACCTGCAGAGACAATGGCCACCCCTTCCCCCAGGGTCTCAGTCCCAGGGAGATCAGAGTTCTGTCCCTAAATCTCAGGCTGGAGTTTCTGTAATTCCTGCAGGGAGGCCCCACCCAGTGAGGAGGGATGGGTCAGGGTTTGTCCTAAAGAGGCAATCTGTCAATGATCTCCCACAACTACTATGCTGTTGATGCTCCAAATCATCCAGACTCACCAGCACCAGCAGGGGAACAACAGCAGACTAAGGTTGTGGTAATGGTGGCTGCTCCCCCTTGGTGGAAGCTCAGTTGAATTTGGCAGCCAGCAGCCACAGTGATGGCTACCAACCCTCCCCTGAAGAGTTAAGTCATCTTAGGCAGCAGGAGCCACAATGATAATGGCCACCCATCCCTTCAAAGAACTCGATAGTGTTAGGCAATTTCAAGCCAAGTGACCATTAAAAATCTGTACAACTCTGTGGTTTAAACTCAAGGCCCTGGTGGTGTGGGCTCATGAAGAGGAGCTCCTGATTTATGGGTTGCACAGATTCATGGTAAAAATCATGGTTTTCCCAGTAGGGTAGCATGCTCACACATTGCCTCTGGGAGTGGAAGCTCTCCTTGTCCTGTGTGGATCTCAGGTGGCCATTGCACCACCCTGGTTTTCTTCACTCTCTGTGAGTCATGCAAACTGCATAGTCAGTTACAATGAGAGAACCTGGATACCTCAGTTGCCAGTGCAGAATTCACCTACCATTTTTATTCTTGGTGGGAGCCTCCAACTGCAGCTATATCTAGTCAACCATCTTGACCCCAAAATAAAGTCTTAAAAGGGATTGCGAGGAAGACGGTGCTCTACAAGCAACTCACAACTGCAGCTGTCAGTCAAGACGCAGAGGGTAAGCAAACATCGCATTTTCAGATGGATCCTTATAGCCCACAGAGTGGGGAAAAAGCCTAGGTATAAGAGGCACGCAGGACTCAAGCGCAGCGCTTTCTGCTGGCGCGGCCAGGCAGCCAGCGCCACCGCAGCGGCACAGCGCACAAAACACACGGGTCTGGGTGCCCTGTTAAACTGGCAATTTGAGACTTGGGAGGGCAGATTGCTATGTTCATCTGATTGAACGGGTTTTGGATGGTGAACTAGACCAAAAGATTTCTGGGAGGTGAATTGTGAACCAGCACAGCGGGTGGCTGCACGGGAAATCACACAGACCCCAGTGCCCTTTCAGCCAGCGGCTGAGGCACCTGGGAGAGAGTCAACCCTACAACTTAAAAAGAAAAAAAAGCAAAAAGGCTCGGAGGCAGGGAGCCAAGTGATTAGTCTCGATGGGTACCACCCCCACAGGGACAAGCAATAAGGTGATTCAGAGTGCCGGGGTTGAGAGTTCCACTGCCGGAAGAGCTGAAAACATGACTGTGCAGCTCGGTGGGGGAGGGGCGTCTGCCATTGCCGAGAGCTTCTGCCCCTACTGAGGTACCCGCCCACTGCTAACGCAGTCAACCGTTGCCAAGGCAACCCGCAATAACAGAGAGACTCCACCTACAGGGCAGAGCCCACATCAGCAGGCTAGAGCCTACGTCACTAGGGCGGAGCCCAAAAGAGCAGGACAGAGCCCACAGCAAAAGGGCAGACCTCACACAAGCAGGGCGGAGCCTTGGCAGCCAAATAGTGACTAGACTGCCTCCTAATGGGCAGCACAGTGCAACAGATACTCACAAATAAAGCCCTAACTCCCCGAGACAGAGCATCTGAGGAAAAAAACTGGTTTCATGAGTTCTGCCACAACAGACTTAAATGTACTTGCCTAGCAACACTGAATGAACAACGGAGCTCACAGAACAGCACTTGAGCTTCTATAAAGTACAGATCGTCTCCTCAAACAGCTCCCTGATCCCCGCATACCGAAAGAATCACCTCAAAAAGGACTGATTAGACTGACATTTGGTGGGCATCATTCTGGGACAAAGATAGAAGAAACTGGTAGCATCTCTCACTGCTCTACAGCTGCTACAGGTGTACCCCAGGCAAGCAGGCCCCGGAGTGCACCTCAGCAGTCTTACAGCAGAGGGACTAGACAGAAGGAATATTAAGAAACAGAAATACTTCATCATCAACAATCTGGGCCTCTACTCAGAGACCCAATCGAAAAATCAGCAACTACTCAGACGACAGGTGGATAAATCCACAAAGATGGGAAGAAACCAGCGCAAAAAGGAAAAAAACACCCGAAACCAGAACACCTCACCACCTACAAAAGATTAAAACTCCTCACCAGCAAGGGAACAAAGCTGGGCGGAAAATGAGAGTGATGAAATGACAGAATCAGACATCAGAAGGTGGGTAATGAGAAACTTCTGTGAGCTAAAAGAACATGTTCTAAATCAGTGCGAAGAAACTACGAACCTTGAAAAAAGATTTGAAGAAATGGTAACAAGAATGGACAACTTAGAGAGGAATACGAATGAATTGAAGGAACTGAAAACACAACACTAGAACTTCGTGAAGCATGCACAAGTTTCAACAGCCGAATTGACCAAGCAGAAGAAAGGATATCAGAAGTCGAAGATCAACTCAATGAAATAAAATGAGAAGTCAACATTAGAGAAAAAAGCACAAAAAGGAAAAAACAAAGTCTCCAAGAAATGTGGGACTATGTGAAGAGACCTAACCTACGTTTGATAGGTGTACCAGAATGCGAGAAGAGAATGAATCCAAGCTGGAAAATACTCTTCAGAAAATTATCCAGGAAAATGTACCCAACTTAGCAAGGGAGGCCAACACCAAAACCCAGGAAATACAGAGAACACCACAAAGATACTCCACAAGAAGAGCAACCCCAAGGCACATAATCGTCAGATTCACCAGGGTAGAAATGAAGGAGAAAATTCTAAGGGCAGCCAGAGAAAAAGGTCGGATCACCCACAAAGGAAAGCCCATCAGACTCACAGCGGATCTCTTGGCAGAAACCCTATAAGCCAGAAGAGAGTGGGGGCCAATATTCAACATTCTTAAAGAAAAGAAGTTACAACCCTGAATTTCATATCCAGCCAAACTAAGCTTCATAAGTGAAGGAAAAATAAAATCCCTTGCGAACAAGCAGGTATTCAGAGATTTTGTCAGCACAAGGCCTGCTTTACAAGAGCTTCTGA
>CM052670.1:50114176-50133491 GCA_028533165.1 Leontopithecus rosalia
ATATCCAGAATTTACAAAGAACTAAAACAGATTTACAAAAACAAAAACAAGCCCATCCAAAAATGGGCAAAGGAAATGAACAGACACTTTACAAAAGAAGACATACAAGAGGCCAACAAACATATGAAAAATGCTCATCATCACTGGTCATTAGAGAGATGCAAATCAAAACCACATTGAGATACCATCTCACTCCAGTTAGAATGGCGTTCATTAAAAAGTCTGGAGGCAACAGATGCTGGAGAGGATGCGGAGAAATAGGAACACTCTTACACTGATGGTGGGAGTATAAATTAGTTCAACCATTGTGGAAGACAGTGTGGCGATTCCTCAATGACCTAGAAATAGAAATTCCATGTGACCCAGCAATCTCATTACTAGGTATATATCCGAAGGACTATAAATCGTTCTACTATAAGGACACATGCACACGAATGTTCATTGCAGCACTGTTTACAATAGCAAAGACCTGGAATCAACCCAAATGCCCATCGATGATAGACTGGACTGGGAGAATGTGGCACATATACACCATGGAATATTTTGCAGCAATGAAAAATGATGAGTTCGTGTCCTTTGTAGGGACATGGATGAATCTGGAGAACATCATTCTCAGCAAATTGACACAAGAACAGAAAAGAAAACACCGTACATAATCACTCATAGGCGGGTGATGAACAATGAGAACACATGGACACAGGGAGGGGAGCACCACACACTGAGGTCTACTGGGGGAAATAGGGGAGGGATAGTGGGTGGGGAGTGGGGGAGGGTTGGCATGGGGAGAAATGCCAAATATGGGTGAGGGGGCAGAAGGCAGCAAAACACACTGCCACGTGTGTACCTATGCAACTATCTTGCATGTTCTGCACATGTACCCCAAAACCTAAAATGCAATAAAAATTAAAAAAATAAATTAATTAATTTAAAAAATATATTATCATGCATTATTTGTCCTCTCTGATTTATTTTACTTAGCATGATATCCTCAAGGTCTGTCCATATTGTCACAAATGCCACAATTTTCTTTTCTTAAGGCTGAATGACATTTTATTTTATATATACACACATGTGTATACATTTACCCACACCCCTATATATGTGTATATATATATACACATATATAAACAGGTTGAGTGTTCCTTTATCTGAAATGCTGAATTGCTTGGAATCAGAAGTATTTTTGGATTATTAAATATTTTGGATCTTGAGATAGTTGCATATACATAATTATATACTTTGGGGATGGGACCAAAATTTGAACAATACATTTGTTTATATTTCATATGTGCTTTACACTCATAGACTAAAAGTCATTTTATTTTACCTTTGGAGATAAATTTTCTTTTACCTGTGTTTTAATAGATTTTATTTTACCTGTATTTTGACAGCAAAAGAAATATCATGAAAATAGCCATACTGTCCAAAGTAATCTATGGATTCAGTGCTATCCCCTTCAAGCTACCATTGACTTTATTCTCAGAGTTGAAAAAGAAAACAAAACAAAAACAAAAACAAAACCTTAAATTTTATATGGAACCAAAAAAGAGCCTGAATAGCCAAGACAATTCTAAGCAAATACAAAACAAAAAAAAAGGTGGAGGCATCACGCTATCTGACTTCAAATTATATTACAAGACTACAGTAATCAAAACAGCATGGCACTGGTACTAAAACAGATATATAGACCAATGGAACAGAACAGAGGCCTCAGAAATAATGCCACACACCTACAACTATCTGATCTTTAACAAACGTGACAAAAATAAGCAATGGGCAAATAACTCCCTATTCAATAAATGGTGTTGGGAAAGCTGGCTAGTGATATACGGAAAGCTAAAACTGATTCCCTTCCTTACACTTTACACAAAATTAACTCAAGATGTATTGAAGATTTAAAGGTAAGACCGAAAATTATAAAAACCATGGACAAAAACCTAGACAATACCCATGGGCTAAGACTTCAATGACTAAAACACCAAAAGCAATGTCAACAAAAGCCAAAATAGACAAATGGGATCTAATTAAACTAAAGAACTTCTGCGCAGCAAAAGAAATTATCATCCAAGTGAATAGGTAACCTACAGAATGGGAGAAAATTTTTGCAATCTATTCATCTGACAAAGGGCTGATATCCAGAATATACAAAGAACTTAAACATGCAGCCAACAAACATATGAAAAAAAGCTTATCATCACTGGTTATTGAAGAAATGCAAATCAAAACCACACTGAGATAAGATCTTTACACCAGTTATAATGAGGAACATTAAAAATTCAGGAGACAACAGATGCTGAAGAGGATGTAGAGAAACAGGAATGCTTTCACTGCTGGTGAGAGTGTAAATCAGTTCAACCATTGTGGAAGGCAGTGTGGCGATTCCTCAAGGATCTATAATGTAGAAATAGCATTTGACCCAGCAATCTCATTATTGGAAATATATGCAAAGAATTATAAATCATTATATGATAAATTTTACATATTATATATTGATATATTATAAATTTTATATATTTTGTGCAGCACTGTTCACAATATCAAAGTCTTGGAACCAACCAAAATGCCCATGAATGATAGAATGGATAAAGAAAATGTAATACATATACACCATGGAGTACCATTGAGACATAAAAAAGGATGCGTTTATGTGCTTTTCAGGAATGTGAATGAAGCAGAAAATCATAATTCTCAGCAAACTAACACAAGAACAGAAAACCAAACATCAAGTGTTCTCAGTCATCATTAGGAGTTGAACAATTAGAACACATGGACACAGGGAGGGGAACATCACACACAGGGGCCTGTTTGTGGGTGGGGGCTTGGAGAGGGATAGCATTAGGAGAAATACCTAATGTAGATGATGGGGTGATGGATGCAGCCAACCACAAGGTCACATGTATACCTATGTAACAAACCTTCATGCTCTGCATATGTACCTCAGAATTTAAAGTACAATAATAAATAAATAAATAAATAAATAAATAAATAAATAGAAGTGATTTCCTTGAAATTCATGAGGCTAGAAAGGGAGCTGGAATTTAAAGTGGCATTGTTCATCTGAGATGACAGTGCCCCTGCTCCATCAGTGACGAGCAACCTAAATCTTTTGATTAGATTGATCAAAAACCATAATGGGTCACCACTGCATTTTCAGTGGCCTAAGACAGGTGAGATATCTAGGTATTTTGTCTTTTGAAAACACAGATGTACAAAAAGAATGTATCTTTATTTATTAAAGAAATTTCAACATTTTTACATTGAGAACAAGGAAAGCCAATGGTGTGACTCTGAATCATAGGCTGAAAGCCTCAGAATCCCAGGAACTAATGGTGTAAGTCTTGGAGCGCAAAGGTCAGTGAGCCTGCAGTTCTGATGTCAAATACAGCAAAAAGAAGTCTATCCCAGCTCTCAGAGACAGACCCATTTGCCTTCTATAATTGTTCTTTTTGGGCTCCCAGCTATCTGGATGATGCCAATTAACATTGAGGGCAAGTCTTCCCCACTTATTCCACTCAGACTCACTTATCTCCTCAGAAAACACCCTAATAGATACACCCAAAATAATTTTTTTACTAGTTTTTTAGGTATTTCTTAATTTAGATAACCTGATACCCAAAAGTAAGTCCACCATGGTGTGTCTTTGAATCATACTTAATTTCCAAATAAAGGAAATAAAAAGGTAATATTTCTGCTTAACATGATGCTGATATCCTGTAATTCTGATTTTCAGAAATCTAGACATTAGGCATTTTAGACTTTCAAGATCTAGACATTAAGAATTTTAATCTTTTGAGATTTCAACATTTAACATTAGGGTGTTTCAGATTATGATCCAAACTTATGAATAATGCTGCAATGAACATTGAAGTAGAGCTATACCTTTGAAATCCTGACCGCAGTTATTTTGAATATATACCCAGAAATGAGATAGCTGGATCAAATGTTAACTATATTTCTTACATTTCTAGGAATCTCCACAATGTCTTTCTTAGTGGCTGCACCAATTAAGTGCCAGATTCCTGCCAACATTGTTCAGGGGTTCCCTTTTCTCTACATCCTCACCAACAATTGTTATCTGTTGAGTTTTATTTGTCTATTTATAATAGCCATTGTAACAGATGTGAGGTGATAGGTCAAACAAATAACCTGATTTTTTAAATGGGCAAATAACCTGAATAAATATCATTGAAGAAGATACAAATGAGCAACAGGCACATGAAAGGGTTCTCAACATTACTAATAATCTTCCTTCTTCACCCTTGAATCTGCCTCCTTTCCCAACCTTATCCTTCCAAATTGAGGTCCTCGATTCCCCACTTTCAGAAGAACTTTAGGCTCCTTATTCCCTTGAGTCTCTCAAAGATATCAGGGACAAAAGTAATTACCTATGGTTGCAAACACTAATGGAAACAGATTGGATATTTTGTGCACTCAGATAGACTTTAGAGATATCCAGATGACCACTTGGTGTCTTGTATACACTTCACTCAAATTATAGTCCACAACTTCCATTAGGATTACACATAAGGAAAAGAAAATCTTAAAAGTCTCATTCACAAATAGTGGTGACAATGCTTTAACACTATATCAAGAAAGTAATATCAATTTATGTCATCTTCCAGAAACACAATCCTAGCTAAAATATAAAAGTGGTTAAAAAACTGAGGGTAAGTTTAAAACACATAATTAGTCAATTTTGTATTTTTGTGTTCATGTCTGATTTATGTCTGTGATTTTCAATTTAAAGTTATAAGCTCCTTATTTGTATCTTCCTCTATGTACTGTGTGTGTGTGTGTGTCTGTGTGTGTGTGTATAAAATATAGGTAATATTTTTCTACCTCAGGATGGTATTGCCAAACTACTTTTTAAAATCTATTAAAGGAGTTCTATTTTAATTGTCTTAAAGTACTTCTTTAAGTACTAATTGGCTTAAAGTATTACTTTATAGGTACTTCTATAAATATTCCTAAATCTTCTGGAAACATAGAAGCAAGCTCAGAGCTTCTTAAAGTTTATGCATTTTGAAACATATCATCATCCTACTTATGATGAAAGTGTTCCTTTTTATTCTTTGTCAGATAGTAATAAACATTTATTATCAGTTAACAGGCACTGTATTAAGCACTTACATTGTCCTATTTAATTCTCATATCTAATAATTTTATAATGCATGTGTTATTTTCATTTTCATTTTACAGATTAGGAATTCAAGGCATAGAAAGGTAAAATAACTCAACAAAGTTAAGTGATGGGAATCCATTTACAGAGAAAAATTGCTAGGGTGTGAAAAAGGTAAATTAGAGTAGCAGATAGTTTGAAAGCAAGGAGAACCTGTATGTAATGAAGAAAGGGGTGAATTTTGCCAGCATTATGGTAAAACTCTTGGCTGGCATTTGTTTATCTTCGAGAGCATAGGGTAATGAATTATTTTTACTTCAGTGTTCAGCTATTGATTATTTTCAGCAAAACAACCTATCAGTGTGTCCATGAGACACAACCCTAACTTCAAGCTCCCTCTTGATGTCGAGAGATCTCATTTGTAATATGTCAGTCCTGTGACACAAAGCAATGATGCATAACTCACCCCTACTAGCACTTTTCCAATATACTCCTTAGTGTCTACACAACCTGTATTTAGATAGAGTCTAGCTCTAATAATTTTTATTTTTATGTTTATATGGCCATAACTCTAAGAGACGTATATTATGAATGATTTACTTTAGCTCTGAATAAAATGTATGTTTATTGCTCCCAAGTCATTTATTGTGTAAACTTTGTCTATAAGAAACCTGTTCAATGATTACATATCTCAAGGGAGGACTCCCACTATGTAGATGACAGCAAAGATTATCACTACTCAACCACCAGTAATAGGAGTCTGAACACTTCTGTTCATTGTATCTTGGACTACAGTTTTGCAACTTTCCTGATACAGGTGAGAAAGAACACACTCATATGGAACAAGTAATTTGAAGTGTATTTATTATGTACAGACAGGCAACAAGGGACAATAGAGTCTAGGATTTATTGTTAGTCACTCACCCAAGGCTCAGGAAAAGTTTATGTCGTGGATGGAGTCTTGACTGCGCATGCCTCAGTTGTACCACAGTTAAAGGATTCTGAAAGGTAGCCTGTCCTGCATTATATACACTAGGATTTACATGTTGATCTGGACTAAAGTGTTGAAGAATATCATATTTCTAGTGGAGAGACAAACAGAGCCTGGACTGTCTTAATTTGGTCTCATTGTCTCAAAAGATTACATGCTGTGTAAGAGATATGGACAAGATTTGTGTTCTCCAGGCCATTTCTCACTTTCAGGGTATTGCATTTTTAACACATTATACAGTTATTCTGAAAACTATAAGCAAGACGAGGTGAGAGAAGCTGGGTTGACCAAAGCTATCCAGACACTGTCTAGCAGTCACCTCAAGAAAAGTTTAGCAATTAGAAACATAAAGCACCCAGTAAAATTGGAATTTCAGTTAAAAAAGTTACTTTTTAGTCTAAGTATATACCAAATATAATAATAAATAAAGGTAACATTTGTGTCATGCTTATATTTTAAAATTTATTGTATTTTTTCTGAAACCAAAATTAAACTGGGCATTCTGTATGTCATTTGGTAATCCTGCTCAAGGTCCACTTTGGTATATGTCAGAAGATTCATCATAGTGTTAGGCACAGAGTGGTAGTCAAAAAAAAACCTTTTTTTAAGAAACATTTTCGTAAGAAAATTTTCCAACATAAATGAAAATAAGAAGTGAAATAAATCTCTATTTTCCCATTACCAAATGTAAGACTTAGTTGAACTTTAATGTTTATTTGTGATTTTAATATATTTTATACAATAAATACTAGTAAATTTTATTTCTAAATTATTTCTATTTCTTGGTATATGAAGATTTATGGAGATTATAAAATGGTACTTCAAAGTTATTATAAATAGCTTATTTAATATTAATATTCATCAATTTTATAAAATTTTAAATATAAACAAAGAAAAATGAGAATGACAAATATATACTAATATATCCCATTACTGGGAATAAGAATTCCAATTTCTGCATGTAAAAATACCTTTTAAGAGAAAACTTTGTAGAAAATTTGGCATAACTTTCAATTTTTAGTTTGTGATACATTTGAAAATCATGTACATGTAAAAAACATTTTTGGGCTGTACTTTATATTTTAATATAGCCTACTTTAATTTCACACAAGGACAGCTAGTTTTAAAATACAAATTATTCTCTTTTGATACAAATTCACAATATAATTATTTGAATTTATAAAACTTACAATGTAGAAACCAAGTTTTAAATAAAATAACCACATGCTGTTTGCTATTTCTGGCATTTGATTATTTTTCTAAAGCTTGGTTGGACCTAAAATACATAAAGATTACACAAACTTAAGTTCCCTGACAATTATACAGCATTTGTTCTGTTTCTAAGTGTTGTCATTTCAGCAAGGCACTGAGATATAACAGTCTCTCATTGTCTGAGATAATGCCTGTAGTCCTTTGTCTCACAACCAAGGTGATTAAGGAGTGCAGACACAAGGGTAATGTTGGAGTAAAAGTTTAATAAGTGAAAGAAGAAAGCTCTTCACCAGTGGAGAGTTGGGGCTCAAATGGGTTGCCCCCTATGATGCTGGGATCCAGGCTTTTTACCACCTGGGAATTGGAAGAATGTGCTTAATCTGTGGGCTGTCTTGAAAAAAGTGTGATTCAGCTTGGCCCGGGACCAATCAGGAGCTGAAGTGATGATTCATAGGAGCTACTCAGTTTGGCACAGGATATATCAGGAGCTGAAGTGAAAGCTTGGCTCAGAACCTTGGCCCAGAACCAATCAGCAGCTGAAGTGATGGTTCATAGAGGCTAGGCTCACAGTCCAAAAAGGAAAGGAAATTGCTCCCTTGAACGCTCTGGAGCCCACCATGTTTATGCCCACAAAAGAAGAAGAAACTTTTTCCTGGAAGCCCACTGATTATACAAAAGAAAAAGGTGTTTTTATGTTGGCTCTTGTTCCCTTATTTGAGTGAGCTGGAGGTTTGTGCAAGCTTTTACCTGAGTGTGCTGGAGGTTCTCCTATCTGTGCAGCTGTGGGCATGTCTCTAGGCACAAACCCCTGTGCTGGTTCCTTTATCAGTGCCCACAGCTTGGTTTTTTCCCCAGGCTGCTTTTTATGTTATATGGGAATGAGACACTGACCAATGGGTCGGAAGATCTCCAGGGACCCTTCCCTTGCTGTCTACCTAAAGCAACTAGCTAACTCCTCTTATTACTATCAGTATTTATGACAGTGGATATTACTTAATGTTTTTGTATTAGCCAAGATAAAGCCCATTAACCAGAGTAAAAGCTATCTGAAAATTGCAGTGCCTTATCATTATATGGATCTCTCACTTGCTCAAAGTCTGATATGAATATACACAGAAAGCACTTTTAGATGGCCCTACTCCCAGCTGTGAACTGGGGATAGGGGTTTCTTCCATTATGTAACTCCATCGCCTCAGCTTCCAACCATGCAGATAGGAAAAAGAGGATGTGGACAGAAGATTACATGAAGAAGTTTAGGAATACACCTCACTTTCAACACATTCCATTGGCCAGATGAGTTGCATTGCCTTATCTAGAGGCTAGGGACAATTTTAATCTAGTCCTCTTGTGTGGCTAAGACAAAAATGAAGCTGCGGTGAACACACATTATTTGTCTTTGCCACAGTTTGTGAAAAGGATTTTAAGATCTTAATGCTGGAAAAACCTGGGAATCTAACACATCACTCAGTTTTAGATGTAGAAACTGAAACCTGGGTAATGAGAAAGGCTTGAAGCAAGTCTCAAGAAAATATCCTAATACCTAGTACCAGATAACAACTGAGGCTACTTAAAAACACTTCTAATATCATTTTTCCCAATGTTCTGCCTAGCTGGAAACAAGAACCCCATGAAAACACACTCAATATCTTTTAATAATAAGTGGTAAGAAAGAGTTTGACTTTAGTTTTTGACATTTGACTGCACATAGGAACCCTAACCCCTGCCCTACCTATTAATCATCATAAAAACCCAAAGTCAGTCATATTTTTTTGCTCTATCAAACCATTTTGTGACCACCTTCAGAGGCATTTTCCATTATGTAAGTAATCAGCTTTTGCATATCTTCTTGGTGTGTATATGGCATCATCATTTTGATATTCAAACCAAATGTTTGGTGGAGTTCCATTCTGTGTATATAGCATGGCTACAGCAATTTGTATTGTGAGCAGGATAGTCTAAGTGATAGTTACCACCAACAGGGCTTTTTGGTATCTTGCTTTGGCTTGCTAATAGCCTCTCTCTACTGCCTAATGGTCATCATGCACTTTGAGCTTCTACCTTTTGTCTGTCTTGTAACTTAAAGCTGTGATGCTTTATCCTACATATTTTCAGTTCTTCTTCACTTCTATTATTGATTTAACAGATCTAAGTAGGAACTTTTGATAATTAATTGACACTTATGGGCAGGAGTATGAGGCTGGATTCCTCCTTAAAGTGTCCCTGAGTCATACTGACAAAAATATCAGGGGAAAATTTCTTACCCTGTGACTAATTGATTGTGTATTTCAAGCAAGTATTGCACTCCCTTCTTTCTACTCAGTGGAAAGACTATAACCTGTGTAATATCCTGACCCATTAGATAGTGACCCATGTGTAGGAAGATAAGTCACTATTTGGAAGATAGATTATTATTTAAACATTTTAATTACTTAAGTCTATACTCCTAAAGACAGATGGCTCACTAGGACCCAACAAAATACCTTTGCTGCTGTTGTGGCTGCCTATGTCTCTTATGTATAAGAAAGATCCTCAGGGTTACATGGAAAACTATTCACAGCATCCTTGTGGCATAAAGAGTTATTCAACCCTTCCCATGAGGGAATCCCCTAACCCTTACAATATTAATTTTAGGCTCTCCAAAGTAAGAAACTTATAAATATAATAAAACAGAAAGAATTTTCCCCAAAATATATCCAGTAACTATCAAAAAAACAGTAGGAGGAAGAGAAAGACAGTATGGTGGTTAATTTTATATGTCAAGATGGAAGGTGTTTTTAGATGATATTAACATTTAAATCAGTAAACTTTGAGTAAAAAGACTGTTGTCTATAATTTGAGTATACTTCATCCAATCAGTTGAAGGACTAAATGGAACAGCAACGAAAAAGTAGTCTTCCTGAACAAGAGGCAATTTTCAAATAGACTGGCTTTCAGCTACATCTGCACTATCAACTCTCCTATGTCTCTGCCGACAGCCTTTGGACTGGAACTGTACTATTATCTCCCCTGGTTTTCAAGTCTGCCAGCTCCCACTATAGATGTGGGATCTCTGTGTTGGTTCTGTTTCTATGTGAAGCATCTGAGAAGGAAGAAAAGGAGGGAAGGAAGGAAGGAAGGAAGGATGGAAGGAAGGAAGAAAGGAAGGAAGGGAGAGAGAGAAAGAAGGAAAGAGAAAGAGTGAAAGAAAGAAAAGAAAGAAAGAGAGAGAAAGAGGGAAAGAGAAAGAGAAAAAAGGAAGGAAGGAAGGAAGGAAGGAAGGAAGAAAGGAAGGAAGGAAGGAAGGAAGGAAGGAAGAAAGGAAGGAAGGGAAAATTGTATATAGTGGAGAGAGCAAGAAAATAGATGAAGCTCATCAAATTGGAAATTCAAATATATAAAAGAATAAATACAACGAAAGATAAAAGGATGCTAATTGGATTTTGCACCACTTAAACATAAGTTTTGGTTAACTTTAACTGTCATTAAAAAGGCATCAACTGGCAAACTTTTGTGACCTTAATTGACACTAAGACTCAAATTACAATTATATCTTTGGATCCCACTAAATTTAAACAATGAAATTACTGTAATTTTGAGGATATAATAGAAGACAATCAAGTGTGCCTCAAGTTAATCAGAGAAATTATAAACCTGCCTAAATTACCCATGGTCATAGCACCCATTGCCCTAATATATCCCACAGTTGTCATAGACACCTTGATCCAATAAATAATAATACTAAATCACAGATTTGACACTTACAAATTACCTTGAAAAAATAAGACCCATGGATGCCCACTTATTAAAATAGATAATATGCTTCAAGGAGAAGAAAACAGGGCCTTTAAAGAGTGAAATCCATTATGTAACACCTATTTAGAAAAAGGAAGACTATCCTTACTATTCCTCCTTTTAACAGAAAAGTTTTTCCTATCCTTTCGAAATATTGTTATATAATATTTGTGTATATTTTGGGGTTCAGGAGACATTTTAATATCTGTTTACAATGTGTAATGATCAAATAAGGTGCTAGGGATGCCCATTTCCACAAACATTTATATTTTTTGTATTGAAAATGTAACAATTCTTCTCTTTCAGCTATTGTGAAATATACCATAAACTATTGCTAACTGTAATTTACCTAATGTACTATTTAATACTAGAACTTATTTATTTTATATAACCGTATTTGTAACCCCCTAAGAAACTTCTCTTTATCATCCATTCCTCTTCACTTTCCACTCTGTTTATCATGATTCTACTGTCTACCTCCATGAGATTTAATTTTTTAGCTCCATAATATGAGTAAAAACATGCAACAACTGTCTTTCTGTGTTTAGCATATTTCTCTTAACAATTACCTTTAGTGTTATCTAGGTTGCTGCAAAAGACCAGATTTTTGTTTTTTTTTAACTGAAGTACATTCCACTGTGCATATATACCCATATATTGTCTGTTCATGAATTTATTGATGGACACATGGATTTATTTCATATCTTGGCTTTTGTGAATATCACTGCAATGAATATAGGAGTGCAGATTTATTTTTGACATACTTATTTCCTTTACTTTAAATATAAACCCAGAAGTGCAATTTCTGAATCATATGGTAGTTCTAATTATAGCTTTTGAAAAACCTACACACTCTTCTTCACAGTGGCTGTATCAATTTAAATTTAAACCAACAGTGCGGAAGTGTTCATCTTTCTCTGCATCCTTTCCAGAATTAGCTATTTTTTTGTCTTTTTGTTAATAGCTAATCTAAGATGAAAGATAATATCATAGATTGAGTTTGCATTTTCCTGATGAATAATGATGTTGAGCATTTTATTATATACTTCTTGGCTACATATATAGTCTTCTTTTGAGAAATGTTTATTCAGATATTTTGCTCACTTCTAGTCAGTTTATTTATTTGTTTTTTGCTAATAAGTTGTTGGAGTTTCTTTTTTTTTTTAAATTTTTATTGCATTTTAGGTTTTGGGGTACATGTGCAGAACATGCAAGATAGTTGCATAGGTACACACGTGGCAGTGTGTTTTGCTGCCTTCTGCCCCCTCACCCATATTTGGCATTTCTCCCCATGCCATCCCTCCCCTGCTCCCCCCTCCGTTTCTTATAGATACTTGTTATTACTTCTTTGTCAGATGGATAGCTTGAAATTATTATCTCCCATTCGGTAGGTTATCTCATTTTTTTTTTTTGCTGTTGTTGTGAAGAAGCTTTTTAGTTTGACATAATCTCATTTGTCTATTTTCACTTTTGTTGACTGTGCTTTTGAGGTTTTACCTCACATATCTTTGCCCAGACTGTTTCAACAAGGTTTACTTTTAGTTTCAGAGTTTCCAGTCTTTATTTTTATTTTTATTTTACTTTAAGTTCTGGGGTACATGTGCAGATCTTGCAAGATACATAGGTATGCACATGTGATGGTGGTTTGCTGAATACATCCACCCAACACCTACATTAGGTATTTCTCCTAATGTTATCCCTCCCCAATCTCCCCACCCCCTCCTATCCCTCCATTAGCACCCCACCTCCCCAACACACCCCAGTGTGTGATGTTCCCCTCCTTGTGTCCATATGTTCTCATTGTTCAACACCCACTTAGGAGTGACAACATGCAGTGTTTGGTTGTCTGTTCTTGTGTCAGTTTGCTGAGAATAATGGTTTCCAGCTTCATCCATGTCCCTACAGAGGACATGAACTCACCTTTTTTATGGCTGCATAGTACTTCATGGTGTATATGTGCCACGTTTTCTTTATCCAGTCTATTGTTGTTGGGCATTTGGGTTGGTTCCAAGTCTTTGCTTTTGTAAACGGTGGTGCAATGAACATACATGTGCATGTGTCTTTGTAATAGAACAATTTGTAATTCTTTTGGTATATACCCAGTAATGGGATTGCTGGGTCAAATGATATTTCTATTTCTAGATCCTTGAGGACTTGCCACATTGTCTTCCATGATGGTTGAACTAATTTACACTCCCACCAACAGCGTTAAAGAGTTCCCATTTCTCTACATCCTCTCCAGCATTTTTTAATGATTGCCATTCTAACTAGCACAAGATGGAATCTCAATGTGGTTTTGATTTGCATTTCTCTAATGACCAGTGATGATGAGCATTTTTTTATAAGTTTGTTGGCTGCATCAATGTCTTCTTTGGAAAAGTGCCTGTTTATATGCTTCACCCACTTCTTCATGAGGTTGTTTTATTCTTGTAAATGTTTTTTAGTTCTTTATAGATTCTGGATATCAGCCCTTTTTCAGATGGATAGCTTGCAAAATTTGTTTCTCATTCTGTTGGTTGCTGATTCTCACTAATTATTGTTTCTTTTGCTATACAGAAGCTCTTAAGTTTAATTAGATCCCATTTGTCTATTTTGCCTTTTGTTGCTATTGCTTTTGGTGTTTTAGTCATAAAGTCCTTGCCTAAGCCTATGGTCCTAAATGGTATTGCCTAGGTTTTCTTCTAGGGTTTTTATGGTGTTAGTTCTTATGTTTAAATCTTTAATCCATCTAGAGTTAATTTTTGTATAAGGTGTAAGGAAGGTGTCCAATTTCAGCTTTCTGCACATGGCTAGCCAGTTGTCCCAACACCATTTATTAAACAGGAAATCCTTTTCCCATTGCTTGTTTTTGTCAGGTTTGTCAAAGATCATATGATTGCAGGTGTGTCATGTTACTTCTGAGGCCTCTGTTGTGTCCCATTGGTCTATATCTCTGTTTTGGTACCAGTATCATGCTGTTTTGATTACTGTAGACTTGTAGTATGTTTGAAGTCAGGTAGCATGTTGCCTCCAGCTTTGTTCTTTTTGCTTATAATTGTCTTGGCTATGTGGGCTCTTTTTTGGTTCCAAATGATGTTTAAGTTGTTTCCTTCCAGTTCTGTGAAAAATGTCAATTGTAACTTGATGGGTAATGCATTCAATCTATAAATTACTTTGGGCAGTATGGCCATTTTTACAATATTGATTCTTCCTAACCATGAGCATGGAATGTTTTTCCATCTGTTTTTGTCCTTTTATTTCCTTGAGTAGTGGTTTGTAATTCTCCTTGAAGAGGTCCTTCATGTCCTTTGTTAATTGTATTCCTAGGTATTTTATTGTCTTTGTAGCAGTTGTGCATGGGAGTTTGCTCATGATTTGGCTCTCTGTCTTTTATTGGTATATAGGAATGCTTGTGATTTTTGCACATTGATTTTGTATCCTGAGACTTTGCTGAAATTACTTATCATCTCAAGGAATTTCTTGGCGGAGATGATGGCTTCCACCAAGATGGCCAAACAGGAAGAGCTTCAGAACACAATTCCCAGTGAGAGTGACACAGAAGGTGAGTGATCTCCTCATTTTTCAACTAAGGTACCAGGTTCATCTCAATAGGACTGGTTGGGCAGTTTTTGTAGCCCAAGGAGGGCAAATTGAAGCATAGTGGGGCACTACCTCACCTGGGAAGTGCAAGGGGCTGGAGGACACCCCCATTACCCAACGGAGGCCATTAGGACTTTTCCGGCCACTCCAGCACTCCAGCTCAGATACTGTGCTTCTCCCATGGTCTTTACAGCCCACAGACCAGTAGATTCCTGCCGGAATGACGTGCACCATGGGTTTCCATCACAAATCAGTGTGACTATTTTAACTGGTGCCTGAAACACCTGCCAGACAGAGCCTCTCATTCCCCTGAAAAGAAAGGGCTGAAGGCAGAGAGTCAAGTAATCTAGCTGGGTCCCACTCCCATAAAGACAAGCAAACTGAAACCCACTGGCTTGAGAGTTTTGCAGCCAGCACAGCAGTTTGAGCTCAACCAAGGATGGTTGAGCTTGGCTGGGGGAAGGCGTCCACCATTACCAAGGCAGTCCACCATTACCGAGCCAGTCTGCCATTACCAAGGCAGTTCTAACCTTACCTGTGTAAATAAAATTGCAAGGAAGTTTACACAGCAGCTAGGTGGAGCCCACGGCAGCTCATCAACACCTCCGCAGGCTGACTGTGACTAGACTCCCTCCATGCTGGACAGGCCATCTCTGAAAAAAAAAGCAGCAACACATCAGGGACTTATAAATAAAGCCCCTCACCTTTTCAGAACAGAGCACCTGGGAAAAGGGGCAGTTGTGAGTTCTGCTGCAGCAGACTTAAATGTCCATACCTAGCAGCTTTGAAGGAAGGAATGGAGCTCCCAGCACAGCACTTGAGCTCTGAAAAGGACAGACTGCCACCTCAAGCAGCTCCCTGACCCCCATATATCTGAGAGACTTCATTCAGGAGAGCCCTGGTTGACATCTGGCGGGTAACCTTCTGGGATGAAGCTACTAGAGGAAGTAACAGGCAGCAATCCTTGCTGTTCTGCAGCTCCTCCTAGTGATTCTCAGGCAAGCAGGGTCTGGAGTGGACCTCCAGCAGTCCTGAAGCAGAGGGGCCTGACTGTTATAAGGAAACTAAAAAGTAGAAAGAAATAGCTTCAACATCAACAGAAAGGACATCCACTCAGAGACCCCTCCTGAAAGTCATCAACTTCAAAGATTAGAGGTATTTAAATCCATAAGGATTGGAATAAACAAGCACAAAAAGGATAGAATCACCAAAAACCAGACTGTGTCTCCTCCTCCAAGGGATTACAACTTCTCACCAGCAAAGTAACAAAACTGGATGGAGAATGAATTTGTCAAATCAACAGAAGCAGGCTTCAGAAGGGCAGTAATAACCAATTCCTCTGAGCTAAAGGAACATGTTCTAACCCAATGTAAGGAACCTAAGAATCTTGAAAAAAAGGTTAGACAAAATGCTAACTAGAAAAAACCGCTTAGAAAAGAACATAAACGACTTGATGGAGCTGAAAAACATAGCATGAGAACTTCGTAAAGCATACACAGGTTTCAATAGCTCAATCTATCAAGCAGAGGAAAGGACATTGGAGATTGAAGATCAACTCAATGAAATAAAATGAAAAGGCAAAATTAGAGAAAAAAGAGTAAAACGAAATGAACAAAGTCTCCAGGAAATATGGCATTATGTGAAAAGACCTAATCTACGTCTGATAGGTGTTACTGAATGTGATGAGGCAAATGAATCCAATCTGGAAAACATTCTTTAGAATATTATCCAGGAGACGTCCCCAATCTAGAAAGACAGGCTAACATTCAAATTCAGGAAATGCAGAGAACACCACAAAGATATTCCTCAAGTTTCTCGTTTTTTGCTTAACTATTTAAGTCATTCTGTTTATTTTTCTATATGGCAAAAGACGAGAAACTAGGTTAGTTTTTCTGCACGTGGATATCCAATTTTCTCCATCATCATTTGTTAAAGTAACTGTCTTTTCCCCATAGATGTCTTGGAAACTTTGTTGAAAACTCTGCCTTCAAGTGCATGGATTTACTTCTGGTTTATCTAATCTGTTTCATTGGTCTATGTGCCTTATTTTATGCCAGTACCATGCAGTTTTTATTACTATATGTTTGTGGTATAGTTAAAAATCCTGTAGCATGATGACTCCAGATTTGGTCTTTTTGCTCAGAATTTCACTAGTTATTCAGAGTTTCTTTGTGATTTGATAGGAATTTTAAAATTATTTTTTCTATTTATGTGAAGAATATCATTGGTATTTTCACAGAGAATGGATTAAATGTGTAGATCACTTTGACTAATTCAGATATTTGAAGAATATTAGTAGCTCCAATTTATAAGCATGGAATCTTTTTCCATTTTTTTTGCATTCTATTCACTTTCTTTTATCAGTGTTTTATAGTATAGCTTGTAGAGATCTTTCACTTCTATGATGAAATTTATTTCTAGACATTTTATTTTTTGTAGCTAATATAAATGAAAATTTTCCTTGAATTTTTTTAGATTGATCACTGTTAGTATACTACTATAATACTATTTTTGTATGTGAATTTTGTATCCTGTAACTTCACTTAATTCATTTATATGTTTTAAAAGTTTTTAGTGGAATCTATGTTTTTCTATATATGAGATAATATTGTCTTTAAACAAGAATATTTTGACTTCTTCTTTTCCATTTTGGAGGTCATTCATTATTTTCTCTTGCCAAATTATTTTGATTAGAACGTCCAGTACTATGTTGACTAGAAGTGGTGAAATTCTACATCCTTGACTTGTTTCAGATCTTAGTGGAAAGACTTTTGTTTTGTTTTCCAATCAGTATAATAGTAGCTATAAATTTGGCATATATGGTCTTTATTGTATTGAAATGTATTATGTTTATATCCAATTTTTTCATAATAAATAAATGGTGAATTTTATCAAATGCTTTTTCTGCATCTATAGAAATGACCATGTGTTTTTTGTCCTCAAGTCTGTTGATGCGATGTATAGCATTTATTGTATATATTGAACCATCCTTGTATTCCTAGGATTGATTCTACTTGATAATGCTGAATTATCTTTTTATTGTGTTGTTTAACTTGTTGAGCATTTTTGCATCTATGTTCATTGGGAATATTGGCTTTTAGGTGTTTTGTTGTTGTGCTCTTCTCTGGTTTTGATATGAGGGAAATAATGGCCTTTCAAATAAAGTTTGCAAATATTTCCTCTTCCATTTATTGAAATAATTTGAGTAGAATTGGTGTTAGTTTATCTTTAAAAGTTTGATAGAAGTTAACAGTGAATCACACAAATCCCGGACATTTTATTTACGGGTCAGTTTCGTTACTGCTTCAATCTCATTATTAATTATCGGTCACTTAAGAATTTTTTTTTAATTTTTATTAAATTTTAGGTTTTGGGGTACATGTGCATAACATGCTAGATAGTTGCATAGGTACACACGTAGCAGTGTGTTTTGCTGCTTTCTGCCCCCTCACCCATATTTGGCATTTCTCCCCATGCCATCCCTCCCCTGCTCCCCCCCCCGCTCTCCCTCCCTTATTTCCCCCAATAGACCTCAGTGTGTGGTGCTACCTTCCCTGTGTCCATGTGTTCTCATTGTCCATCACCTGCCTATGAGTGAGTATATATGGTGTTTCCTTTTCTGTTCTTGTATCAATTCACTGAGAATGATGTTCTCCAGATTCATCCATGTCCCTACAAAGGACACGAACTCATCATTTTTGATTGCTGCATAATATCCCATGGTGTATCTGTGCCGTCCAGTCTATCATCGATGGGCATTTGGGTTGATTCCAGGCCTTTGCTATTGTAAACAGTTCTGCAATGAACATTCGTGTGCATGTGTCCTTATGGTAGAACGATTTAAAGTTTTTTGGATATATACCTAGTAATGGGATTGATGGGTCAAATGAAATTTCTATTTCTAGGTCCTTGAGGAATTGCCATATGGTCTTCCACAATGGTTGAACTAATTTACACTCCCACCAGCAGTGTAAAAGTGTTCCTATTTCTCCACATCCTCTCCAGCATCTGTTGTCTCCAGATTTTTTAATGAACACCATTCTAACTGGCTTGAGATGGTATCTCAATGTGGTCTTGATTTGCATCTCTCTAATGACCAGTGATGATGAGCATTTTTTCATGTTTGTTGGCCTCTTGTACATCTTCTTTTGTAAAGTGTCTGTTCATTTCCTTTGCCCATTTTTGGATGGGCTTGTTTGCTTTTTTCTTGTAGATCTGTTTGAGTTCTTTGTAAATTCTGGATATCAGCCCTTTGTCAGATGGGAAAACTGCAAAAATGTTTTCCCATTCTGTTGGTTGCCGATTCACTCTTGTGAATGTTTCTTTTGCCGTGCAGAAGCTGTGGAGTTTGATTAGGTCCCATTTGTCTATTTTGGCTTTTGTTGCCAATGCTTTTGCTGTTTTGCTCATGAAGTCCTTGCCTACTCCTATGTCCTGAATGGTTTTGCCTAGATTTTCTTCTAGGGTTTTTTTGGTGCCTGGTCTTATGTTTAAGTCTTTAATCCATCTGGAGTTAATTTTAGTGTAAGGTATCAGAAAGGGGTCCAGTTTCTGCTTTCTGCACATGGCTAGCCAGTTTTCCCAACACCATTTATTAAACAGGGAATCCTTTCCCCATTGCTTGTTTTTTTCAGGTTTATCGA
>CM052670.1:50133991-50165379 GCA_028533165.1 Leontopithecus rosalia
TTTGTGCTGGTTTCTTCCCATCTTTGTGGATTTATCCACCTGTCATCTGAGTAGTTGCTGGTTTTTCGATTGGGTCTCTGAGTAGAGGCCCAGATTGTTGATGATGAAGTATTTCTGTTTCTTAATATTCCTTCTAACTGTCTAGCCCCTCTGTTGTAAGACTGCTGAGGTGCACTCTGGGCCCTGCTTGTCTGGGGTACACCTCTAGCTACTGAGGAACAGTGAGGGATGCTACCAGTTTCTTCTTCTATCTTTGTCCCAGAATAATGCCCGCCAAATGTCAGTCTGATCAGTCCTTTTTGAGGTGATTCTTTGGGTATCCGGGAATCAGGGAGCTGTTTGAGGAGACGATCTGTACTTTATAGGAGCTCAAGTGTTGTTCTGTGAGCTCCACTGTTCATTCAGTGTTGCTAGGCAAGTAAGTTTAAGTCTGTTGTGGCAGAAGTCATGAAACCGGTTTTTTTCCTCAGATGCTCTGTCTCGGGGAGTTAGGGCTTTATTTGTGAGTATCCGTTGTGCTGTCCTGCCCAGCTAGGAGGCAGTCTAGTCACTATTTGGCTGCCGAGGCTCCGCCCTGTTGGCGTGAGGTCCACCCTTTTGCTGTGGGCTCTGTCCTGCTGTTTTGGGCTCTGCCCTACTGAAGTAGGCTCTGCCCTACTGAAGTAGGCTCTGCCCTGCTGATGTGGGCTCTGCCCTGTAGGTGGAGTCTCTCTGTTATTGTGGGTTGCCTTGGCAATGGCTGTTTGCATCAGCAGTGGGCGGGTACCCCAGTAGGGGCCGAAGCTCTCTGCAATGGCAGATGCCCCTCCCCCACCGAGCTGCACAGTCATGTGTTCAGCTCTTCACACAGTGGAACTCTCAACCCCCAGCCCTCCGAATGGACTTATTGCTTGTCCCTTTGGGGGTGGGACCTGTCGAGCCTGATCACTTGGCTCTCTGCCTCCGAGCCTTTTTGCTTTTTTCTTTTTAAGTTGTAGGGTTGACTCTCTCCCAGGTGCCTCAGCTGCTGGCCGAAAGGGCACTGGGGTCTGCGTGATTTCCCGTGCAGCCACCCGCTGCCCTGGTTCACAATTTACCTCCCAGAAATCTCCTTGTCTATTTCACCGTCCAAAACCCGTTCAATCAGATGAACATAGCAATCTGCCCTTTCAAGTCTTAAATTGCCGGTTTAACAGGGCACCCAGACCCGTGTGTTTTGTGTGCCATGCCGCTGCGGTGGCGCTGGCTGCCTGGCCACACCAGCGGAGAGCGCTGCGCTTGAGTCCTGCATGCCTTTTACACCTGGGCTTTTCCCCCGCTCTGTGGGCTATAAGGATCCATCTAAAAATGTGGTGTTTGCTTACCCTCTGAATCTTGACTGAGAGCTGCAGTGGTGAGTTTCTTCTAGAGTGCCATCTTCCTCCCCCTCCACATGATCCTATTTTTATGAGGACTCCTAAATAGTCAATAACAGTCAAACTTATGAAACTTGAGAGTGAATAGTGGTTACCAGGAGCCCAGGAAAAGAAGAAAAGGGGAGGGGTCAGTTTGAGGGCAAGAAGTTTGAATCATGCAAGATGACTAAGTTCTGCAGATCGATTGTATAGAATAGTGCCTATAATTAACAACACTGTATTGCATACTTAAAATTTTGCTGAGAATAGATTTTATATTATCACAAAACAAAACATTTTTAAAATTAAATAAATAAATGGAGTAAGAGAAAATTATTGGAGATAATGGATGGTTCATGGCTTTGTTTAGAGCAATGATTTCACAAGTATGTACTTATCTTCAAGCTAATCAAGTTTTATGTATTAAATATGTGCAGCCTTTTGTATATCAATCATGCCTCAGTAAAGTGGTCTAAAACAAGACTGTCTATAGAAAATGGCCATATCAGGGGTGTCAAATTGTCAAATAATTTCCATGGATTCTAGCGTATCCCACATTTTCAATGTAAACCATAGTGGTTCTGTTCAGTCTAAGTCATGCAATATTTAAACTTCAGACCATTGGCATTTTACAACAGAAATTCAGGGTTAATCTGATTTTATTTTGTACTATTATCTCTAGCCAATAAATCAGTTTTCTTAGCTTGGGTAATTATATTTTATAAGGGGTGGAAGCAAAACATCAATTTATTAGTTTTCCAGTGGTTCTTTGCTGTAAAGCCAGCATCCACTCCTTAGCAACAATTTATTCACCTTGTTGAATATTAGCATTTTATTAAAAATACATTTAAATTAAGAATTTAATATGTTGAAATTATGGCAATAGGTAGATTAGTTCAACTACTGCAATTGCCTGACCTATATTAGCTAGTGGTATATTGAGAGCAAAGGGATCAACATAAGGAACTCATCATTCTGAAGCAATGATGAGTGGCAAAACTTAACAGATTCTTTTTGCCTTTGAATATTTCAATATATTAATAAAGCAACACTGATTCACTACTGTACTTGAGTTGCTGATCTCAGGGAGGAAAAGGGTCATTGTTATCATCCCAGTATTTCCATGATTTCCTGGGATTGCCTTAAAATGATGCTTTGGAAAAATTCCATTTGGTTTCCAAGCCCCATAAGTACCTTTAATTTTTTTTTTAAAGAAAAATTCATAAATGACTTTAGTCATCCAAAATATAATGGAATTTAAACTACAGTAAAACTATAGGTAAACTCGAAAGTTATTTGAAATGTATCCTAGGGCTATTAAACTTGAATTAGAAATAATCTCAGTGGCAAGAATCAGATGAACAGGAGTGTGTACCAGATGTCTTTGTAATGTCACCTAGAAAATTGATTATGTGATAACAAATTTAAGAAAGACCAAAGAAATTCATATCACATCTGACTAAGGTTAAGAAAATGAACTCTCACCCACAACTTTTTTGCAATGGTTGTTGAATTTTGTCTGTATCTATTACGTAGGTTTTTACTTCCTACATCTTCTTTGCCTCCCCACTCGGAAAACACAATTGCTAAATCTTTCTTCATTTTGGGAAAATTGTAACTCCACAATAGGTCTAGAGTGTCATATCCTTATCATTTTAAATATTAATAGTTTAGTCTTCTTCACAAATGAATAAATTTTTTAAATGCAAATGTTTGATAAAAATTCCAAACAGCTGATTTTCTGGTTGTAATTTTTTAGAAGCGAGTATAATGAAAATAGATGTAAATGTCTTTTAAATATGCAAATGTTTTTAAGTATACAAAATAGATAAAACAGACAAAAATATTACAATAGAGTCATCCATTAGTATATCCACAAATGCCTGTCTTTTAAAAATGTATTTATACTAGAGAAACATAAATTCATAAATAACATCAATAGAACATAGTATGAGGGCAGAGTGTATTATATCATTCCAATATAATTTAATATCAAACCAGAAATTTTTGTTTACTCCTGAACACATTAAGTTGTTACTTTAGACTGAAATATAACTTCCACATGCAGTGACATTATTAGTATGGAATGTGAAGGTAAATAAATTACCCACTAAAACTGCTCTGAGCCCTATCTGTAGCCTTTGTTTTATGCCTCATGTATTTTAGTAAGCTTAAAAATGTTTTTGTCTGACTAATCACTAGGCTATAACCCAAAATGAAGGGGCACAGTCATTAAGCATCACTTTATACAATTAGTGGAAACTCTTTTTCTCCATGGCTTTCCACCATAAAAATCTGTTTTTCTTTATTTTCATTTAAATTTCAGCTTTTACTTTAGATAGACAGGGTACATATACACAATTGTTAAATGGGTACGTTGCACTCAGGTTGTGAGCATAGAACTTCATAGGTAGTTTTTCAAACCCTCCTCCCTCCTCCTTCTAGTAGCCAGCAGTGTCTATTATTCTCATGTTTATGTCCATATGTACTCAATGTTTAACTTCCACTTATAAGTGAGAACATGTGGTATTTTGATTTCTATTCCTGTGTTAATTTCCTTAGGATTATGGCCTGTATATCCATCCATGTTGCTACAAAGAACATGATTTCATTCTTTTTATGGCTGCATAGTATTCCAAAGTTTATATGTACCCCATTTTATTTATTCAGTCCACCATCGATGTACACATAGGTTGAGTCTATGTTTATTTTTTCTATTGCAAATATGACAGTGATGAATATATGAGTGCATTTGTCTTTTTGGTATAATTATTTTCCTTTGGGTATATGCCCACTAATGGGATCACTGGATCAAATGGTAACTGTTTTAAGGTCTTTGAGAATTCTCCAAACTACTTTCCACCATGGCTGAACTAGTTTACATTACCATTAACAGTGTACAAACATTCCCTTTTCTTCATAGCCTCACCAGAATGTGTTGTTTTTTGTCTTTCTGGTAATAGCCATTTTGATTGGTGTGAGATAGTATCTCATTGCAGTTTCCATTTGCATTTCTCTGATGATTAGAGATTATTCATTCTCCCACTTCTCCTTATTGCTTCTTTTCTCCATTTTGTACTTTTTCTTCTTCTCCTCCTTATCTTGGATGTCAGTATTTTTCAAACTCTCATTTGTAGCCAATTAGTAAGTCATTGTTGTCTTCAAGATTTCTGGACCCTGGTATCTGCACGTCTTTTCCACGTTATTAACAAAAATACTAATTGAAATACTGCAGTGAAGGAAGCTGGCAGCTGGTTTAGCCTGACCTAATCAGGTGAGCCCAATTAGGCTTTGCCTGGTGAAGACATTCAAATACAGAGATACTTCCCTGCTGATTTTGAAAGAGAAAATATTCATTGTTTTAGAGAGGGCTAGCTGTCAAAGAACAGTGGATGATCTCAGGAGCAAATAGCAGACACCAGTTAGTTGACAGCTAGCACGAAAGAAAATGCTCAATTATACAACCACAATGAACAAAATTCTGCAAAGAAAAACCATTTGAAAGAGGACTCCAAGCCTCAGATAAAATCATAGCCTTTGCTGATACTTTGATCTTCAGCCTCATGACTCCTCAGCAAAAAGCCCAGCTTAAACTATGCCCAGACTTCTGACCTAATGTGATATATCATATAGTTGTTGGTTTAAGCTACTAAGTTTTGAATGATTTTCTATGCAATAATAGAAAACTAATGCAAATTTTGGTAACTGAAATTTTGGCTACTGTAACAAAACCTAATAATATGAGAATAATTATGGAAATGGTCAGTGATCAGAGGTTAGAATAATTTTGAGAAGCACAATAGTAGAAGCCTATGAGAGAGTTCAAAATATACCACTCTGTCATTTAGACTAAATTAAGGGCACCTGAAAAACAATAGGGGAAAAAAGATTACTATGACATTAATACTGTTTTTTAAAAGCAGAATATGAAATTCTTATGGAAAGATGTAACAGACTTAATCATCAAGAATGAGAAAGTTGAGGCCAAAGTAATTCTGCATAAACTAGCCTTGTTAAACTAATCCTTATCTTTCTAGCTACTTCTCTATGCAATTAACTTCTTTATACAATTAACTTCTCTATACAATTAACTACCCTAGCTCAAGCCCCTTTGCCTATCAGATTTTCACAGTCTACTTTGTCCTGTACAATTCAGTATATAAGCAACATATAAGAAACTATTTCTTTGTGTCTTCATTTCCCTATGAGGACTTCCATGCCATTTGAAACATGTAAATAAATTTATATGCTTTTCTCCTAATAACCTATGTCATGTCAACTTAATTCTCTGACCTTGCCAAGTCCCTAAGGGGATGAAGGTGGATTTTGTCATGCCTATATCTTGAATAGACTGTTAATATAAATCTGAACTTTAAGGACAATACTGGTTAGGGCTATCAGACTGCTAGTATAAATCTGGATGTGAAGGGTGCTGCAAATGAGGGCACACAAGGAAGTGAGGGACTTGCTATCAAAAAATGCTACACAGTAAAACAATTATTCATAAAACTTAAATCCTCCCATTATTTGGAAAGCAGAACTTGTAAACAATGAACTTGGCTATTTAGTTGAGGATGTTTCCATACAAATTGTTGAAGGTATGGCTTGATTTCTTCTTGCTGCTTCTAGAAAAACACATGAGAAATATGTTAAAGGAAGAATTGTTGAATACTGATAAAAATAAACAAAGACATGTACTAGTTAACATGGTACAAATAGATTTAATCACTAATAACTATTGCAATAGAAAAAAGAGTTCAGTGCGAACTAAACTCAACTTCTATTTGTACTAAAGTGAAAAGAATTTTAAAGGGAGAATGAGGGAGCAGGGAGTGTGGCAAGTGGGGGTATAGAAGAGTCTGAAAAATAAAAACAAATTGCAAAACATACGATCATTGGATTTGTCTACGTGAAACCCATTTGGTTTGTTACACTCCCTATACAAACTTGAGTTTAAGGTGTTGGCTGGAATAAATAGTAAACTCTTTGGAGCCTCTACTTTTTTCAGGCAGGTGCTTTGAGGGAACTTGGAGTCAAAAGATGCAACCTTAAGCTATTAGAAACTGTTAGTATTAAGAGTTTTTATAGGCCAAAGTGGAGGCCTAGTTGAGAAAAGGGCTTAGAAGAGCCTAGCTAATTTGGTTAAAAGAACATTTGTCAACACAAAGAACCCAGGACCAATGATTTTGAAAGTTCTTAGCCTCTCCACATGGAAAATGAAACACTAAAATTAAGAGATTGTTTCCCAAAGTGTATGATAGAGGAAAAGCTGAGGTTGTGGCTGTACAAATTTCCTGAAAGCTCAGAAGGATAAAGCTATGTGTGTTCAGTAACACAAAAGGCTCCTTCAGGAAATAAAAGGTGTACCTCACAGGTCTTTTCAACCAAACCAGAGAGTCTCTCAGAAGCTTAAGGGTGCTGTTCTTGAGCTGTCCTTGAGTCTCAGCAGAGGTCAAAGATAAAGAGGGTATTATATCAACAATAACTGTGGGTGTGGCTTTTGTCTAATTGAGTGAATACCAGTGAAATCTATAAAGACCCATGAAGTTAGTTGATTTAGATGAGACATTGTACTTGAGCTGATAAAATTTAAATAAACTATTTATTTAAGTGTAATGAAATTAAGCTTTTGGAGATACTAGAATGAGGTGAATGTATTTTATAATATTGGGGTTGTGTTAGACAAAATTCTATGATGACTTCCAGTATCCCTGGCCTCTTGTTTACAAGCCCTGTATAATTTCAGAAACAGTGACTGTAATAGATTTTACTCTCATTATTAGTGTATGTAATAAGGCACAGGTGACTTTAAGAAAGAAAGATTATCTAAGACAAGCCTGATCTAACCAGATAATCCCTTAAATACCATGGGGCTTTTCCTGAAGTCAGAGATTAGCACTCTGAGGACTGCAAACAAATAAGATTCTCCATTACTGGCTTTGAATATGGAGAAGCTCATGTGGTAAGCCAGGAATTGTTTTAAGCTGCTAAATTAGAAAATTAATATAGTAATAAAATCAATTTTTTGGGACATGCTTATTACTTCTTTTAAAGCAAGTATACTAGAATAGAATAATAAAATGGAAATAGAACTTTTAGAGTCCATGACTTTTGGCAAAGTTAAATATTGTTTCATAAAAGCCTTGATTTCTGTGTGAGTTTGCCCTAGGTCTCTATGTAAAATACATTTTTAAAATAAAAGACAGCAACAGTATGCATAGCCTGGATCCATGGGGTTCAAGAGGTTGCATGCTGCAGAGAATTAATATTATCACAGCAAGGTGTCAGGGAGCCTGGGATTGCACTGCTGTTCCATCACCAAGTAACTATGTACACTCAGTCTTACCCTTGAATCTGTCCTAGTTTCAGTTTCTTCATCTGTTAAACAAGAATGGACATATTTGTCTTTCTTAGTGAATGCAATGATCATTAGGTAAAATTTTTAATGTACATTAATTTTCTTCAATTTTCTCCTGAGTGTTAAATAAATATAAGGTGTTACATATATATTTATATATAAATTTAAGGTGCTATATATATATACACACATACATATATATAGTGTTATATAAATATATATATATATGGTGTTTTATATATATATATATATATATATATATATATATATATATATATATATGTATACATATCTGTACTATATATACCGGTACAAATACCCAACTATTTGGAAAACCTGGGTAAAGTACATATTATTTTAAAGATTTTATCTGAACGTTAGTCTTATTATAGTCCCAAATTAAACTGAAAATATTATTATAATACTGATTATAATATAGCATTGTCTCTTATCCCATTCAGATTAAAACTTTGCTACTTTTCTCTCTAAAATTATGCTTCACAAAAATTATTTCTTCTAAAAGTGGATTAAAGAATCCTATAGTTCTAAGTTTTTCTTCACATCTGTGTACCACTTCACAGGTTTCAAATAATTTTACATACATTGAATCTTTATTAACTCTGCAAAGCTAGTTTTTATTTCCCAGTTTCACGCATGGGAAATGTAGAAATAAAGTTTAGACAAGTAAAGTGGTTTGCTCAAGGTACGATTATGAATGAGAAACAGAGCCACAATTTGAACCCAAGACATTGGGCACCTAAGATTTGGTTATGAGGGTGATTAAGAGTTAGACTGCTTTAGTGATGTCACCAAAACAGTGGAATAGAAGCAATATTAGTTTTTACTCTTCCCTCTCCTTCTATCCCCCAGGAAATGAAGTAAACTATCCAGTGCCAAGATTGTTTCCACCAATATCCCAGAACTTAAAAGTGAGGCTATAGCAATCCCTGGTGCCACAGGAAAATTTTAAAAAATGCATGAAGAAGGTAAGAGAAACGAACTTATCTATCCGCAATACTCCTCTCCCAGGTTTCCAGGCACCATGTGAAAAAATAACCCTGGACTCCAATTTTTTACAATAGAAAAAAAGAGACTGAGGCAGATAGCAATTGTCCCCATCACCTTGGATTCCATCACAGGAAAGCCATTTATGTCTCAACCCACAGGAATCATCATGAGTGTCTTTAAGAAGAAAAAGAAAACACTGAGATAGCAAGGGACAAATGGTAGAGCTGGGAATAGCAACTTCAGTGTGCAAAACTCAGGGGTTCTCTACACCTCAGCCAAAGGAGATGCCAAATTAGAGAAGGGATTTAGCAGCACCATGCTGCATTATAGTTTGGATGTTTCTCCCTTCCAAATCTCATGGTGAAATGTAATTCCCAATGTTGAAGGTAGGGCCTAATGAGAGGTGTTTGGGTCTTGGGGGCAGACATCTCATGAATTGTTTGGTGCCATCCTCTTGGTAATCAGTTCTCTGGTAGTTCATGCAAGATCTGCTTGTTTAAAAAGGAGCCTAGCAATCCCCTTCATTGTCTTACTCCAGCTCTCACCATATGCCTGCTCCTCCTTTGTCTTCTGCCATGACTGTAAGTTTTCTGAGGCCCTCACCAGGAACAGATGTCAGCCCATGCTTACTGTACAGTCTACAGAACTGTGAGCCAAATAACTCCCTTTTTTAAATTATAAATTATTCAGCTCAGTCATTCCTTCATAGTAACACAAACAGGCTAGCACACTGCAGAAGGCAGGTTCCATGGATCCTCTGGGCAAAAAGCTCCTAGACAACTTTCTAACACAGCTGGAGAATCTCCTACAGTATCTTTCATCCAAACTGGGATGAGCATCACTCTGAACTTTAGTGAAAAGCACAGCAAATATGCGATTAGGGAATCATTTGCTGCTGAAAAGGAAGTGGTAATTCAGAGCCAAGGGAACTCAACAGGCAAACTACACAGAACCAGAAAACACACATATGCTAGACAGACCTAATCAAGCCAGATAGAGGAGACTGAAAAAATAATTATTCAGTGTGAAGACATAAACATACTTTCATAGGAAACCACAGCAAACATGAAATCATAACCTCCCCACCACATCAAAAAAAAAAGCAAGAAGACAGTGACTAACCCTAACTAGACGGTGATGTGGAAACTCTCAGATCAAAAATTTAAAATAGAAGTTTGAAGAAACTCAGTGAATTATATGATAACACAGGAAAGTAATTAAGAAATTTATCAGAGAAAATTAACAAAGAGATGTAAATAATTTTGAAAATCAAACAGAAATCCTGGAATGCAGAATTACATTGAATGAAATAAAAGAAATCCATCAGAGGCTCTCAAAACCAAAATTAATCAAGCAAGAAGAAAGAATCAGTGAGCCCTACGACACAATATTTGAAAACACAACATCAGAGAAGAAAAAAATTATAAAAAGGATAAAGAACAGCTATGAGATATAGAAAACAGCCTGAAAAGAGCAGATTTAAGGCTCAATAGCTTTCAATAGGGAGTTAAGGTATATCAAGGGGTAGAAAGCTTATTAAAAAATAATAACAGGAAACTTTCTGAATCTACAGAAAGGTATACATATCCAGGTATGAAAAGGTCAAAACATCTTTAAAAAGAATAAACCGAGAAAAGAGTGCTCCAAGATACAGAATAATCACATTCCCAAAGCCAAATAAAAAACAGGACCCTAAAAAAAGCAAGTGAAAAATTATTAATACATAATCAAGTTCCAATTAATATGGCAATAGGATTCTCAGTAGAAATGATACGGACCTGGAGGGAGTGAGTTGACATTTTCCAACTGCTAAAGAAAAAAAGTCAACTGAGGATACTGTAGGAAACAAAGCTATTCTTCAAAAATGAGAGAGAGAAAAAATTTCCCTGAAAAACAAAAGCTGAGGGAATTAATTACTACTGGATTTTATTAGGAAAAAAAAAGATAAAGTTCTTCAATCTAAAAGAAAAAGGGAAAGTTTGCAATGATAAAGCATCTGAAGATAAAAACCTCACTGGTAAAAGTAAGCACACAAGAAAAATACAGAATATTCTAATATTGTAATTGTGGTATGTAACCACTCATATCTCTAACATGAATAAGAAAAATGTATGAAAAATAATATTACAAAAATTTGGTAAGAGATAGGCAATACAAAACATATATAAAAGGAGAAAATAAAAAGTCAAAATGTAGAGGGAATTGAGTTAAAGCATTTTTTGTTTCCTTGTTTCTTTTTTTTTTTGTAGTGGTTAATGTTAATTTGTATTCTACTTACCTTAGTATAAGATGCATCTTTTTCAACTTTTATTTTAGGTTCAGGGGTACATGTGTAGGTTTGTCATATGGGTAAATTGTGTGTTGCGGGCGTTTGGTGCACAGACTACTTCTTCACTCCAGTAATAAGCATAGTACCCAATAGGCAGTTTTTGATTCCCACCCTTCACTTTCAAGTAGGCCCTGGTGTCTGTTGTTCCCTTCTGTTTATATGTATTCAATGTTTGGCTCCCATTTAAATTGAGAATGTGTGGTATTTGGCTTTCTGTTACTGAACTAGTTTACTTATAATAATGCTCTCCAGCTCCATGCATGTTGCTACAAAGAATATTATCTCATTTTGAAAGCTAGGTAGTATTCCATTATGTATATGTATCACACTTTCTTTATCCTGTCTACTACTGATAGACATTTTGATTGATTCCATGTCTTTGCTATAGTGAATGGTACTGCAATAAACATATGTGTCATGTGTCTTTATGGTAGAGCATAACTGCTCTGAGTATGTGCTCTGGTTCAAATAGTCATTCTGTTTTAAGTCTTTTGTGAAATGACCAAACTGCTTTCTATAACACTGAACTAATTTACATTCCCACCAGCAGTATATAAATGTTCATTTTTGTCCACAATCTCATCATGATTTGTTATTTTTTGACTTTTAACTATCAACCATTCTAACTGTTTTGAGATGGTATCTTATTTTGGCTTTGATTTGCATTTCTCTAACGAATAGAGACGTTGAGAATTTTTTCATGTACTTGTTGGCTAGAGTATGTCTTCTTTTAAGAAGTGTCTCTTCATGTCTTTTGCCCATCTTTTAATATGATTGTTTTATTCCTTGTAAATCTGTTTAAGTTCTTTATAGATTCTGGATACTATACCTTTGACAGATGCATAGTTTGCAAATATTTTCGTCCATTCTATATATTGTCTGTTTACCTTGCTGATGGTTTCTTTTGCTGTGCAGAAGTTCTTCAGTTGAATTAGGTCCCATTTGTTTATTTTATTATTACTATTATTGTAATTCCTTTTGGCATCTCCATCATAAAATACTTGTCAATTCTTATGTCCAGAATAATATTTTCTAGGTTATCTTTGAAAAATTTTATAGTTTTGGATTTTACATTTAAGTCTTTAATACATTGTGATGGTTAATATTGAATGTGCCAACTTGATTGGATTGAAGGATACAAAGTATTGTTCCTGGGTTTGTCTGTGAGGGTGTTGCCAAAGGAGATTAACATTTGAGTTAGTGGACTGGGAAAGGCAGACCCACCCTCAACCTGAGTGGGCACAATCTAATCATCTGCCAGCAAAGCCAGAATAAAAAGCAGGCAGAAGAACATGGAAAGATTAGACTGGCTGAATCTTGTAGCCTCCATCTTTCTCCCATGCTGAATACTTCCTGCCCTCAAACATCAGACTCCAAGTACTTTGGCTTTAGGACTCTTGGATATTTGAACACAGACTGAAGGCTGTGCTGTTGGCTTCTCTATTTTTGAGGTTTGGGGACTCAGATGGGCTTTTTTGCTCCTCAACTTGCAGATAGCCTATTGAGGGACCTCACTTTGTTATCATGTGAGTCAATACTTCTTAATAAATTCCACTTTATATATACACCAATCCTATTAGTTCTCTCACTCTAGAGAAGGCTAATACATCCATCTGGAGTGGCTTTTTTGATGTGGTTTAAGAAACTTATCCACTTTCAATCTTTTGCATATGGCTAGCCAATTATCCTAGCACTAGTTTATTGAATAGAGTCCTTTTCCATGCTTGTTTTTGTTAGATAATTGTTAGTGCACAGAATTATTTCAAGGTATTCTATATTCTGTTTTGTTAATGTATGTGTCTATTTTTGTGTGAGTACTATGCTACAAATTTACATTACATTAGTCCATTATATTAACATTAGTCTATTTACATTCAGTGTTATTGATCAGTAAAGACTTACTTTTGCCATTTTGTCATTTGTTTTCTGCTTTTCTTTTCTTGCTGTTCTCTTCTTTCTTTTTTTTCTGTCATCTTTTAGCAAAGGTAATTTCTTTGATAATATTATTTAGTTTCTTCCTTTTTATTTATTTTGTATACATTTTGTTTTTTGATTTGAGGTTACCATGAGGCTTTTGAATAGTATCTTATAACTCAATATTTTAACCTGATAAGAGCTTAACACTGTTTCCATAAACAAGGAAGAAAGAAAAGAGAAAAATAATTTAAAACAAATCGACATCTCAAATGTCCTCCAGCTTTTTAACATTTGTTATTTCTATTTATGTTATTGTACTGTCTATGTCTTGAAAAGTTGCTGTACTTACTAGTTTTCACTGGTTAATCATTTAGTCTTTCTATTTAGGATAAGAGTTGTTTATACATCACAGTTTTGGTGTGATAATACTGTGTTTTTCTGTTTACTTACTATTACCAGTAAAATTTTACCTTCAAGTGATTACTTAATGCTCATTAATAAATTTTCTTTCTGTTTGAAGTGCTCCCTTTAGCATTTCTTGTAGGTAAGGTCTGGTGTTGATGAAATTCCTCCATTTTTGTTTGTCTGGGAAAGTCTTATTATTATTATTATACTTTAAGTTCTGGGGTACATGTGCAGAATGTCCAAGTTTGTTACATAGGTATACATGTGCCATGGCTGTTTGCTGCACCCATCAACCTGTCATCTATATAAGGTATTTCTCCTTTTTTTTTTTTTGAAGAAAGAGAAAGAAAAAGAGGGAGAGAGAACAGGAATATTGCTTAATTCTAAGAATGGTTATTAATAATGGCTGATCAATATTTTGTGTATTGAAAGTGGAGAATGTATATTTTGTGTATTTAAAGTGGAGAGCGCTATACATATTTATTAAATTTACTTGTTTTGAATCTGAATTCAAGTCCTGGATATCCTTATTAATTTTCCGTAAGGTATTTCTCCTAATGCTATACCTCCCCTAGCCCCCCACTCACCAAGAGGCCCCAGTGTGTGATGCTCCCCTCCCTGTGTTCAAGTGTTCTCATTGTTCAACTCCCATTATGAGAGAGAACATGTGGTGTTTGGTTTTCTGTTCTTGTGTTACTTTGCTGAGTACGATGGTTTCCACCTTCAACCGTGTCCCTGAAAAGGACATGAACTCATCCTTTTTTGTATCTGCATAGTATTCCATAATGTACATGCATCACATTTTCTTTATCAATTCTATCACTGATGGGCATTTGGGTTGGTTCCAAGTCTTTGTTATTGTGAACAGTGCAACAGCAAATGTATGTGTGCATGTGTCTTTATAGTAGAATAATTTATAATATTTTGGGTATATACCCAGTAATGGTATTGCTGAGTTAAATGGTATTTCTAGCTCCAGATCCTTGAGGAATTGCCATACTTTCTTCTGCACTGTTGGAAATAATTTACACCCCCACCAATAGTGTAAAATCATTCCTATTTCTGCACATCCTCTCCAGCATGTTATTTCCTGACTTTTTAATAATTGCCATCTAACTGGTGTGAGATGGTATCTCAATGTAATTTTAATTTGCATTTCTCTAATAACCAGTGATGATTATCTCTTTTTTATATGTTTATTGGCTGCATAAATGTCTTCTTTTGAGAAGTATCTGTTTGTTTGCTTCACCCACATTTGATGGGATTGTTTGTTTTTTCTTGTAAATTTGTATAAGTTATTTGCACATTCTGGATATTAGCCTTCTGTTAGAGGAATAGATTGCAAAACTTTCTCTCATTCTGTGGGTTGCCTGCTAACTCTAATGATGGTTTCTTTTGCTGTGCAGAACTCTTTAATTGAATTAGATTCCATTTGTCAATTTTGGCTTTTGTTGCCATTGCTTTTGGTATTTCAGTCATGAAGTGTTTGCCCTTGACTATGTCCTAAATGATATTGCCTTGGTTTTCTTATTTCTATGATGTTTATGGTTTTATGCTTGAATTTACGTCTTTATTCCAACTTGAGTTCATTTTTGTATAAGGTATAAGGAAGGAATCCAGTTTTAGCTTTCTGTGTATGGCCAGCCAGTTTCCCCAACACTATTTATTAAATAGGGAATCCTTTTCCTATTCTTTGTTGTCAGGTTTATCAAAGATCGAATGGTTGTACATGTGTGGTGTTATTTCTGTGGCTTCTGCTCTATTCTATTGGTATATATATATATATATATATATATATATATATATATATATATATGTTTTGGTAACAATACCATGTTGTTTTTGTTACTGGAGTCCTGTAGTATAGTTTGAAGTCAGGTAGTGTGATGCCTCCAGCTCTGTTCTTTTTGCTTAGGATTGTCTTGGATATATGGGCTCTTTATTTTTCCATATAAAATTTAAAGTAGATTTTTCCAATTCTGTGAAGAAAGTCAATGGTAGCTTAATGGGGTTTGCATTGAATCTATAAATTACTTTGGGTATTACAGCCGTTTTCACAATATTGATTTTTTCTTTCCATGAGCATGGAATGTTTTTCCATTTGTTTGTGTCTTCTCTTATTTCCTTCAGCTGTGTTTTGTAGCTCTCCTTAAAGAGGTCCTTCACATCCCTTGTAAGTTGTATTCCTAGGTATTTTATTCTCTTTGTAGCAATTGTGAATGGGTGTTCACTCATGATTTGGCTCTCTGTTTGTCTGTTATTGGTGTATAGTAATGATTGTAATTTTTGCACATTGATTTTGTATCCTGAGACTTTGCTGAAGTTACTTATCAGCTTAAGAAGATTTTGGGCTGAGATGATGGGGTGTACTAAATATATAATCATATCATCTGCAAACAGATACAATTTGATGATGTGCTCTTTTCCTGTTTGAATACACTTTATTTCTCTTGTCTGGTTGCCATGGCCAGAACTTACATTATTATGTTAAATAGGAGTGGTGAGAGAGGTCATTCTTCTCTTTTGCTGGTTTTCAAAAGGAATGCTTCCAGTTTTCATCCATTCAGTATAATACTGGCTGTGGGTTTCTCATGAATAGCTCTTATTATTGTGAGATACATTTCATCACTACCTAGTTTACTGAGTTTTCAGCATGAAAAGCTGAATTTTGTTGAAGGCCTTTTCTGCATCTATTGAGGTAATCATGCAGTTTTTGTCATTGGTTATGTTTATGTGATAGATTACATTTATTTATTTGCATAGTTTGAACCAGTCTTGCATCCCAGGGATGAAGCCACCTTTATTGTGGTGGATAATCTTTTTGATGTTCTGCTGGATTTATTTTTACCAGTGTTTTATTAAGAATTTTTACATCAATGTTTATCAGGTATATTGGCCTGAAATTTCTTTTTTGTGTGTATACCTCTGCCACACACACACACACACACACACACACACACACACACACACACAAATTTGGTCTCCAGCATCATCCATGTCCCTGCAGGGGACATGAATTCATCCTTTTTTATGGCTGCATAGTATTCCATAACATATGTGTGCCAAATTTTCTTTATCCAGTCTTTAATTGATGGGCATTTGGGTTGGTTCCAAGTCTTTGCTATTGTAAACAGTGCTGCAATAAACATACATGTGCATGTGTCTTTATAGTAGAATAATTTATAATCCTTTGGGGTATATACCCAGTAATGGGATTGCTGGGTCAAATGGCATTTCTAGTTCTAGATCCTCGAGGAATTGCCACACTATCTTCCACAATGGTTGAACTAATTTATACTCCACCAACAGTGTAAAAGTACTTCTACTTTTCCACATCCTCTCCAGCATCTTTTGTTTCCTTTTCAATGATTGCAATTCTAACTGGCATGAGACGCTATCTCAATGTGTTTTTCATTAGCACTTTTCTAATAACCAGTGATAAGATTTTTTTCATATACTTGTTGGCTGCATAAATGTCTTCTTTTGAGAAATATCTGTTTATATCCTTCATCCACATTTCATGAAGTTGTTTTTCTTCTTTAAGTTCTTTGTAGATTCTGCATATTAGCCCTTTGTCGGATGGATAGATTGCAAAAATTTTCTCCCATTCTGTAGGTTACCTGTTCACTTTGATGATAGTTTATTTTGCTGTGCAGAAGCTCTGTAGTTTAATTAGATCCCATTTGTCAATTTTGGCTTTTGTTGCCATTACTTTCAGTGTTTTAGTCATGAAGTCTTGAACCATGCCTATGTTCTAAATGGTATTGTCTAGGTTTTCTTCTAGGGTTTTTATGGTTTTAGGTCTTATGTTTAAGTCTTTAATCCATTTTGAGTTAATTTTTTGTATAAGGTATAAAGAAGGGATTCACTTTCACTTTTCTGCATATGGCTAGCCAGTTTTCCCAACACTATTAAATAGGGAATTCTTTCCACATTGCTTGTTTTTCTCAGTGTTGTCAAAGATCACATGGTTGTAGATGTGTGGTATTATTTCTGCAGCCTCTTTTCTTTTCCGTTGGTCTATATATCTGTTTTGCTACCAGTACCATGCTGTTTTGGTTACTGTAGCCTTGTAGTATAGTTTGAAGTCAGGTAGCATGACGCTTCCCACATCGTTATTTTTGCTTAGGATTGTCTTGGCTATGTGGGCTTCTTTTTTGATTTCATATGCAATTTAAAGGAGGTTTTTCCAATTTTGTGGAGAAAGTCAATGGCTGCTTGGTGGGGATACCAATGAACCTATAAATTACTTTGGATTTTATGGCTACTTTCACAATATCGATTCTTTCTGTCTATGAACATGGAATGTTTTTCCATTTGTTTGTGTCCTCTTGTTTCCTTGAGCAGTGTGGTCTGTAGTTCTCCTTGAACAGGTCCTTCTCATCCCTTGTAAGGTGTATTCCTATTTTATCCTCATTGTAGCAAATGCAAATGAGAGGTTGTTCATGATGTTACTCTCTATTAGTCTGTAATTTGTCTATAGCAATGCTTGTAATTTTTGCAATTGATTTTGTATCCTGAGACTCTGCTAAAGTTGTTCATTAGCTTAAGAAGGATTTGGGTTGAGACAATGGTGTTTTCTAAATATATAATTGTGCCATCTGCAAACAGAGAAAATTTGACTTCTTCTCCACCGAACTGAATACCATTTATTTATTTCTCTTACCTAATTGCCCTGGCCAGAACTTCCCACTGTGGGTTTGTCATAAACAGTTCCTATTATTTTGAGATACATTCCATCAATATCTAGTTTATTAAGTTTTTATCATGAAACATTCCATCAATATCTAGTTTATTGAGTTTTTAGCATGAAGGTCTGTTGAATTTTGGTGAAGGCTTTTTCTGCATCTATTGAGATAATCATGCAGTTTTTGTCATTGGTTCTGCTTATGAGATGGATTACATTTATCGATTTGTGTATGTTGAACCAATCTTTAATCCTACGGATGAAGCTGACTTGATCTTGGTGTATAAACTTTTTGATGTGCTGCTGGATTCAGTTTGCCAGTATTTTACTGAGAATTTTCACATCGATGTTCATCAGAGTTATTGCCCTGAAAGTTTGTTTTTTGTTGTGTCTCTGCCAGGTTTTGATATCAGGATGATGTTGTCCTCATAAAATCAGTTAGGGAAGGTTTTCTGTTTTTCCATTGTTTGGAATAGTTTTAGAAGAAAGAGTAGCAGCCCCTCTTTGTACCTCTGGTAGAATTTGGCTGTGAATCTGTCTGGTCTTGGACTTTTTTGGTTGATAGGCTATTAATTACTGCCTCAATTTCAGAATATGTTATTGTTTTTTTCAGGGATTCAATTTCTTCTTGGTTTAGTCTTGGGAGGGTGTAAGTGTCCAGGAATTTATCTGTTTCTTCTAAATGTTCTACTTTATTTGTGTAGAGGTGTTAATAGCATTCTCTGATGGTAATTTGTATTTCTGTGGGATCAGCAGTGATATCACTTTTATCATTTTTTATTGTGTTTATTTGATTTTACTCTCTACTCTTCTTTACTAATCTGATTATCAGTCTATTTTGTCCATCTTTACAACAAACCACTTCCTGGATTCATTGATTTTTGAAGGGTTTTCGTGTCTCTACCTCCTTCAATTCTCCTCTGATATTAGTTATTTCTTGTATTCTGCTAGCTTTTGAATTTGTTTGCCCTTGCTTCTCTAGTAATTTTAATTGTGATTGTAGTGTGTCAATTTTAGATATTTTCTGCTTTCTCTTGTGGGCATTTAGTGCTATAAATTTCCCTCTACACACTGCTTTAAATGTATCCTAGAGATTCTGGTATATTGTGTCTCTGTTCTCATTGGTTTCAAAGAACATTTTTGTTTCTCACTTAATTTTGTTATTTACCCAGTAGTCATTCAGGATCAGGATTTTTAGTGTCCATGTAGTTGTGCAGTTTTGAATGAGTTTCTTAATCCTTAGTTCAACTTTGATTGCACTGAGGTCTGAGAGACTGTTATGATTTCCATTTTTTTGCATTTACTGAGGAGTGTTTTACTTCCAATTATGTTGTCAATTTTAGAATAGGTGAAATGTGGTGCTGAGAAGAATGTATATTTTGTGGATTTGGGGTGAAGAGTTCTGTAGATGTCTGTTAGGTCAAATTGGTCCAGAGTTGAGTTCAAGTATTCAACATACTTGTTAATTTTCTGTCTTGTTGATCTGTCTAATATTGACAGTGGAGTGTTAAAATCTCCCACTATTATTGTGTGGGAGTCTGTCTCTTTGTAGATCTCTAAGAACTTAATGTATGAATCTGAGTGCTCCTGATTGGGTGCATATATATTTAGGATAGTTAGCTCTTCTTGTTGCATTGGTTCCTTTGCAATTATGTACTTTGTATTCTTTTTTTTTTAATCTTTGTCAGTTTAAAATTTGTTTTATCAGGGACTGGGAATGCAACCCCCCCCTTTTTTGTTCTTTTTTTTTTTATTTCGTTTTTTTTTTTTTTTGATTACCAGGCAAATCTGGTAAATCTTCCTCCATCCCTTTATTTTGTTTCTATGTGTGTCTTTGCAGGTGAGGTGGGTCTCCTGAGTACAGCACACTGATTGTTCTTGACTCTTTATCCAATTTGCCAGTCTGTGTCTTTTAATTGTGGCAGTTAGCCCATTTATATTTAAAGTTAATATTGTTATGTGTGAATTTGATCATGTCATTTTGATTTTAGCTGGTTATTTTGTCCATTAGTTGATGCAGTTTCTTCATAGAGTCAATAGTCTTTACAATTTGAATATGTTTTTGCAATGACTGGTACTGGTTTTTCTTTTCTATGTTTAGTGCTTCCTTCAGGAGCTCTTGCAAAGCAGGCCTGGTAGTGACAAAATCTCTCAGCATTTGCTTGTCTGAAAAATATTTTATTTCTCCTTCACTTACAAAGCTTGGGTTGGCTGGATATGAAATTCTGGATTGAAAATTCTTTTCTTTAAGAATGTTGAATATTGGCCTCCTCTCTCTTCTGGCTTGTAGGGTTTGCAGAGAGATGCTGTGTTTTTCAGCTCCATCAAGTCATTTATGTTATTCTCTAAACTGGTTATTTTAGTTAGCAATTCGTCTAACCAATTTTCAAGGTTCTTAACTTCCTGGCCTTGGGTCAGAACATGCTCCTTTAGCTCAGAGAAGTTTGTTACCCACCTCTGAAGCCTACTTCTGTCAGTTTATCAAACTCATTCTCCATCCAGTTTTTTTCCTTCCTGCAAGGAGTTGTGATCCTTTGGACGACAAGAGGCATTCTGGTTTTGGAATTTTCAGCCTTTTGCAATAGTTTCTCCCCATCTTCGTGGATTTATCTACCTTTGGTTTTTGATATTGGTCAACTTTGGATCGGGTCTCTGAGTGGATGTCCTTTATATTGATGCAGATATCATTCCTTTCTGTTTTCTAGTTTTCCTTCTAACAGTCAGGCCCCTCTGCTGCAGGTCTGCAGGAATTTTCTGGAGGTCAACTCTAGACCCTGTTTGCCTGGGTATCACTAGTGAAGGCTGCAGAACAGCAAAGACTGCTGCCTGTTTCTTCCTCTGGAAGCTTCCTCCCAGAGGAGCACTCACTAGATGCCAGCCAGAGCTCTTCTATATAAGGTGTTTGTGTCGGCCCCTACTGAGAGGTGTCTCTCAGTCAGAATACACAGGCATCAAAGACCCACTTGAGGAGGCAGTCTGTCCCTTATCAGAGCTAGAACGCTATGCTGGGAGATCAGCTGCTCCCTTCAACGGTGTCAGGCAAGGATGTTTAAGTTTGCTGAAGTGGTGCCCACAGCGACCCATTCCCCCAGTTGCTCTGTCCCACAGACATAGGGGTTTTATCTGCAAGTCCCCGACTGGGGCTGCTGCTTTTTTTTCAGAGATGCCCTGTGCTGAAAGGAGGAATCTAGAGAGGCAGTCTGGGTGCAGCAGCCTTGCTGACTTGTGGTGGGCTCCAACCAATTTGAACTTCCTGGTGGCTTTTTTGCACTGTTAGGGTAAAACTGCCTACTCAAGCCTCAGCAATGGTGAACGCCCCTCCCCCCACCAAGCTCTAGCATCCCAGGTTAACCTCAGACTGCTGTGCTATCAGTGAGAATTTCAAGGGAGTAGATCTTAACTTTCGGTGCCCTGTGCAGTTGGGACCCGCTGAGCCAGACCACTTGGATACTTGGCTTCAGCCCTCTTTCTAGGGGAGTAAACAGTTCTGTCTTGCCAGCATTCCAGGTGCCACTGGGGTATGAAAAATAAATCTGTCACTAGCTTGATGTCTGCCCAAACAGCATCCCAATTTTGTGCTTGAAACCCTGGGACCTGGTGGTATAAGCACCAAGGGAATCTCATTGTAAATGTACTGTTCTTCTTGGTACAGTCTCTCATGGCTTCCCTTGGCTATGGGAGGAAAATCCCCTGACCCCTTGTGCTTTCTGGGTGAAGCAATGCCCCACTCTGCTTCAGCTTTCCCTCCATGTGTGGCACCCACTATTCAACCAGTCCCAATGAGATGAACTGGGTACCTCAGTTAGAAATGTAGAAATCACCTACCTTCTGTGGCAATCTCTCTGAGAGCTGCAGATCTGAGCAATTACTATTCAGCCATCTTCAGGTCCAAGGACTTTTAAGCCAGCTTGTGCTGAATGCTGCATGGCCTGGGGCTCACCCTTCAGGGAAGTGGGTTCCCTTCTGGGCCAGGGAAGATCTAGAGATGTCATCCAAGGGTTAAATACTTCCTCCGTGTGTGTCTGCTGAGTTTGGTCTGGTTTTCCTTCCTTCTCTAACAGGACAGTACTGAGTTCAATGCCTCACAATTGCTGTGTTCTCAGCACCAAGAGATGAACTTTATACCACGCTGGTACCGCCACAGCTGGAGGATGGGGTTGGGGAGAGATGGCATTGGCAACTTAAGAATTTTTTTTTCTATCTTTTCTGTATCTCCTTCAGTGATATGAAGTTAAAATTAGGTATTACGAAGGCTCGCCTAAATTTTGTTCTCATGAGAGTGTTTTCTCTGTGTAGATAGTTGTAAATTGGTGTCCATACAGAAATACAACTGGTATAGCCTTCAATCCTATCATCGTGCGCTGCCTCCTTTGCCTTTTATGGTCTTTGTTGATTTAAAATCTGTTTTATCTAAAATGAGAATAGCACCCCCTGCTCTCTTCTGTTTTCCATTAGCTTGGTAGATTTTTTTCCACCCCTTTACTTTGAAATCTTTGAGTGTCATTGATTGTGAGATGAGTCCATTAAATACAGAATACCACTGGGTTTTGCTTCTTTATCCAACTTGCCACTCTGTACCCTTTAATTAGGGCATTTAAGCCATTTACACTCAAAGTTAGTATTCATATGTGCAAATTTGATTCTGTCAACATTTTGTTAACTCGTTATTATGCAGACATGTTTGTGTGATTTCTTTATAGTGTCACTGGTCTATGTACTTAAGTGAGTTTTTGTAGTGGCCAGTAGTGGTGTTTCCTTTCCATATTTAGCACTCACTTCAGGACCTCTTGTAAAGTTTGTCTTGTGGAAATGCATTCCATTAGCATTTGTTTGTCTGAGACGGTTCTTATTTCTCCTTTGCATATGAAGCTTAGTTTGTCTGGATAAGATATTCTCAGTTGAAAATTCTTTCCTTTAATAATGCTGAATATAGGACCCCAATCCTTATGGCATGTAGGGTTCCTGCTGAAATGTCCACTGTTGGCCTGATGAGGTTCCATTTGTATGTAACCTGCCTTTTCAGCTGACTTTATATTCTTTTCTTTTATTTTGACCTTGGAGAATCTGATGATTATGTGTCTTGGGGGTGGCTCTCTTGTGTAGTATCTCACAGAGGTTCTCTTCATTTCCTAAATTTGAATGTTGTCCTCTCAAGCAGAGAAATTTTTCATGGAAAATATCCTAAAATGTGTTTTCTGAGTTGCTTACTTTGTCTTCTCTTTTAGAGATACCAATGAGTCATAAATTTGGTCTCTTCACAAAATCCCGAATTTTTCAGGTTTTGTTCATTTTTATTTATTCTTTTTTATTTACTTTTGTCTGACTGAGTTATTTCAGGCAGCCAGTCTTCAAGCTTTGAGATTCTTTCCTCAGGTTATTCAATTTTGCTGCTAATACTTGTGATTATATTCTGAAATTCTTGAAGTGGATTTTTCAGTCCTATTACATCAAATTTTTTCTTATAATGTTCATTTCAACTTTTATTTCCTTCACCTTATTGTATTTTTTCCTTATAAACCTTGTATTGTGTTTAAACGTTCTCCTGAATATCAGTGATCTTCATTTCTAGTGATATCCTATTTCTGTCATTTCAGCCAGTTTAAGAACCATTGCTGGGGATCTAGTTTAGCCATTTGGAGTTAATAAGACACTCTGGCTTTTTGAGTTGCCAGAGTTCTTGTGCTGGATCTTTGTCATCCTTGTGGTTGATGTTCTTTCAGTCTGTGAATCTGCTGTCCCTTGGATGGGATTTTTGTTTTTCTATCCTCTTTAATGTCCTTGGGAGTTTGATTATAAGGTGGGTTGAGTCAACTGGCTACATTTCTGGAAAATTTTGGGATGCCGAGGGTGAGCTCAGGATGCCTGCAGTGCATGCTTTAACTCTGGGGATGCTAGCATCAAGCCTCTGGCTTTGTTTTCTGGCCACTTGAGGTTAGAAATCTGTGGTGTGAAGGAACCCAGGTATTCCTGGACCACTGTTCACAACACTTTGTTGAGTGGTTCCAGGCAAATTGCTTTGTCATGTAGTATTAGCTAGGTCCATGCTCATTTAAATGTGCCAGCAGCAATGGCAATGTGGTGGTGTGCATGCTCACTGACTGAGGTGGGGCATTGGTGGGCACAGGATTGCTGGCCATCACGTGGGTGTTTGCAGTGGCAGTGATAACAGCACTGTGATGGAGGGGTGGGCAGTAGGGGACTGTAGGCATCTGTGTGCATTTGCATCAGTGGTGATCAGGGAACTGGTGAACACAGGGATGGCAACCTCTGTGTGTATGTTCATGTCAATAGCAACAGCCACACATGATGGGGGATCATGCTGCTGGTCTCTGTGCACAGGTTCATGCCTGTGACAATATCAGCATGGGAGCAGGGCACTGATAGGCATGGAGCTGGCAGTCTCTGTATGCATAAATGTGCCAGTGATGATGATGGTGGCAAAAGGCATGTGAAGCTGATGATCTCCTTACTCACCTTTAGATTGGCAATGGGAGCATAATTAGGGGGAGGGGAGGGTGTGCTTATGCCAGCAGAAGTGGCTTCGTGCAATGCACATTTGTGCCAGCAGGGAGAGGGAGTTGAAGTTCACCCATGTGTACATGTACCAGCAAAGTAATGTAAAGGGTGACTGTGGGCCAGTGCATGGCAGCAAGGCAGCACAGGGGAAACAGTAGTGGGATGAGGGCCGGGGTGGACTGGTGTGCATCTGTGGAGCACATTCTGCTGGAGCTTTCCAATGATGAGGCATAGTCTGCCAGTGCAGAAGCTATGATGTGGATCTCTGTGTGGCACTGCAACTGCAGATCTGAGGCTGCACTGTAAGACATAATGACCAGAATGGTGCTCTGGGAGAGACTAGCAGACATGGGGGCATTCAGGTCAGACTAGCCTCATCTCATGGGCAAGATTGCTCTGCACTATGCAGGTCCAGCAGTTCCCCTTAGGCTAAAGTCTGCTATGGGAGCAAGATAAGCCATGGAGGATGGGCATTCCTGACCATGCTCACGACACACTCTCCCACACCAAACCCTCCAGGCTCTGTGCCAGAAGGAGTTCTGTCCCCATAATCTCTCCAAGCAACTCTCTCTACCAGCTCAATTGTCCACAGGTATCACGTCATCTCCTGTTGCTAGAATTCCAGAGGTTTTTGGTGAAAGTACACTGCCACAAGCTTGCTCAACTCACCCCTGTTCAGGAGCTGTTGGGAGCCAAGAACGAGTCCTCATGCACAGTAGACCAATGAAGGGTCCAAAACTTCCTTCCCTTTCAGCCCAGCATCTGTGTTTTCCATCTGTCCACTCTCAGTGCCTTACCCTCTGTTTCCTATGTAGTCGTAATCACAAAGCAATAACTTATAATAGATACACTAAATATAAAAAGCAAGATATTAAATATGCTGTGAACTGGAAGAAGACAAAAATGCCTACTCTCACCACTTTACTCAGTATAGTATTAAAAGTCCTAGCCAGAACAATCAGGCAAGAGAAAGAAATAAACGATATCCAAATAAGAAAAGAAGCCAAACCATCACTCTTTGATGACAATATGATTCTATATATACAAAACCCTAAAGGCTCCACTGAAAGAGTCCTAGAACTGGTAAAGACTTTAGTAAAATTTTAGAAAACAAAGTCAACATGCAAAATAAGTAGCATGTCTATACATGCCAATAACATTCAAGCTGAGATTTAAATCAATAGCACAATACCAATTACAGTAGACATAATATAAATAAAATATCTAGAAATACAGATAAACAAGGAGCTGAAAGACTTCTACAAATATAATGACAAGACATTGTTGAAGAAAATTAGAGATGACACAAGTAAATGAAAAAGAAAAAACAAAAACAAAAAGAACACTTCATGCTCATGAATATGAAGTCTCAATATTATGACAGTGGCCACACTGCCCAAAATGGTTTACAGATTCAATGCTATTCCTATGAAATTACCAATGTCATTTTTTAGAGAATTAGACAAAACTATTCTAAACTTTATATAAAAACCAAGAAGACTCTTTATAGCCAAAGCAATTCTAAGCAAAAAGAACAAAGTCTGAGGCATCACACTATCTAACTTTAAGCTAGACCACAAGGCCACAGCATGGTACTGGTACATAAACAGACACTATAGACCAATGGAACAAAATAGAGAACCCAGAAACAAAGCTATACACCTACCACCACCTGATGTTCAAGAAATCTGACAAAAAAGCAATGGGGAAAGAAATGGTTATTCAATAAATGGTGTTGGAATATCAGGCTAGACATATGCAGAAGAAAGAAACTGGACTCATGTATTTCACCACATACAAAAATTAACACAAATTGGACAAAATGTTTAAATGTAAGACCACATACTATAAAAATCTCAGAAGAAAACTTATAAAATAACCTCAATATCAGCCTTGGCAAAGAATTTTTAGCTAATTACCAAAAGCAATTGCACCAAAACAAAAATTGACAAGTGAGATATAATTAAACTAAAGCACATTCAGCAAAAGAAATCATCAACAGAGTAAACAGACAACAAAATGGAAGAAAATACTTGTGAACCATCCATCTGAAGATGAACTAATATTCAGAATCTATAAGGAACATAAACAGATCAACAAGCAAAATCCAAACCCATTAAAAAATGAACAAAGACATCAAAAGACATTTCTCAAAAGAACACATATAAACAGCAAACAAACATGAAAAAAACGCTTATCATCATCAATCATCAGAGAAATGCAAATCAAAACTATAATGAGATACTATTTCCTAACAGTCAGGTGGATAATATAAAAAAGCTAAAGAAAAAAAGTAACAGATGCTACCATGGCTGGAAAGAAAAATAAATGCTTACACTGTTGATAGAGATGTAAAGTAGTCCAGCCACTGCAAAAGCAATTTTGAGATTTCTCAAAGAACTTAAAACGAAGCTACCATTTAACTTACCAATCTCATGACTGGGTATATATCCAAAGGAAAGTAAATTGTTCTACCAAAAAGATACGTGTACTCCTATGTTTATTGTAGTATTATTCATGATAGCAATGATATAAAATCAATCTAGGTGACCATAAATGGTGGACCATATAAAGAAAATGTGATACTTACCCAACGTGAAATACTTCACAGTCATAAAAAAGAAAATATGTCTTCTGTAGATCAGGTTGGTGGTGATTATCCTAAGCAAATTATTCAGGAATAGAAAATCATATAGTGGATGTTCTCACTCACAAGTGGGAGCTAAACATTGAATACTATGGACATAAATATGGGAAAAATAAATACTAGGGACTATTATAGGGGGAGGAATGAAGGTGAGCATAGGTTGAAAAACTACCTGTTGGGCACTAGGGACACTATCTGGGTGATGAGGTTTGGGGTATCCCAAACCTCAGCATCATGCAATATCTTCATATGTCAAATCTGTACATGTACTAGCAAATCCAAAAAAAAGTTGAAATTATTTATAAATAAAATACTACCAGAATAAATAAGTTGATTATAAAACAAAGCAGTAAAAAATAAATCAATAGAAAAATTTCCACAATGAGCAGAGTAAAATAACCAAAAGACTGAATTGTCCTTATGTATCAATAATGACATTGAATGTAAATAAATGTCTCCATTAAAAGCCATAGAGTGGCTGAATGAATTAAAAACAAAAACAAAACCTAAGACCCTACTATAGAATGCCTACAAGAATTTCACTTCATTTATATATGCACATATAAACTGAAAATGAAGAAATGAAAGAATCTATTCCATGTAACTGGAAACCTAGAAAGAGCAGATGTAGCTATACTTATATAAGATAAAATATACTACAAGTGAAAGACTGTAAAAAGAGACAAAGTAGATCACTATGTAATAATAAAGTCATCAATCCAGCAATCAACTATAACAATTATAAGTATCTATGTACTCAACATAGGAACACCCAAATATATATGAAAACATTATATCTAAAGGGAGATTAAAAACTATAATGCAATAATAGTAGGGTATTTATTTTTTAATTTTTAAGGTCAGTAGTACATGTACAAATTTGTTACATAAGTAAACTGGTGTCATGGGGGTTTTTTGTAGAGATTATTTCATCATCTGGGTATTAAGCCTAGTATCCATTAGTTGTTTTCCTGATCCTTTCCCTATTCACACTCTCTACCCTCCAACAGGCCCTAGTGTGTTTTATGTGTCCATGTGTTCTCATCATTTAGCTCCCACTTATAAGTGAGAACATGTGTATTTGATTTTCTGTTCCTGTGATAGTTTCCTAAAGAAAGAACATCTTTATTTCTGCCTTCATTTCATTGTTTATCGACTCGACATTCAAGAGCCAGTTATTCAGTTTCCATGAAATTGTATGGTTCTGAGTTACTTTCCTAATTCTTAGTTCTAATTTGATTGCCCTGTGGTCTGAGAGACTGTTATGATTTCCATTCTTTTGCATTTGCTGAGGAGTGATTTACCTCCAATTATGTGGTCAATTTTAGATTATATGTCATGCAGTGCTGAGAAGATTGTCTATTCTGTGGATTTGGGGTGGAGATTTCAGTAGATGTCTATTAGGTCTGCTTGGTCCAGATCTGAGTTCAAGTCCTGGATATCCTTGTTAATTTTCGGTCTTGTTGATGTGTCTAATATCGACAGTGGAGTGTTAAAGTCTCCCACTATTACTGTGTGAGTCTAGGTTTCTTTGTAGATTGTTAGGAACTTGATTTATATACCTGGCTGCTTCTGTATTGTGTTCATATATATTTACAAACATTAGTTCTTCTTGATGTGTTGATCTTTTTAGCATTATGTAATGCTCTTCTTTGTCTGTTTTGATCTTTGTTGGTTTAAAGTTCATTTTATTAGAGACTAGGATTGCAACTCCTGCTCTTGTTTGCTCTCCATTTGCTTGATAAATCTTCCTCCATCCCTTTATTTTGAGCCTATGTGTGTCCTTGCAAGTGAGTTAGGCTTCCTGAATACAGCACACCAATGGGTTTTGACATTTTATCCAATTTGCCAGTCTGTGTCTTTTGATTGGGGCATTTAGTCCATTTACATTTAAGGTTAATATTTTTATGTGTGAATTTGATGCTGACATTTTGATGCTAGCTGGTTGTTTTGCCCATTAGTTCACACATTTTCTTCATTATGTCAATGGTCTTTACCATTTGGCATGTTTTTGAAGTGGCTGGTACTGGTTGTTCCTTTCCTTGTTTAGTGCTTCTTTCAGTTGCTCTTGTAAGGCAGGCCTGGTGGTGATGAAATCTCTCAGCAATTGCTTGTCCATAAAGGATTTTCTTTCTCCTTTGCTTATGAAACTTAGTTTGGCTGGATATAAAATTCTAGGTTGAAAGTTCTTTTCTTTAAGGATGCTGAATATTGGCCCCCAGTCTCTTCTGGCTTGTAGGGTTTCTGTGGAGAGATCCTCTGTGGGTCTGATGGGCTTCGCTTTGTGGGTAACCAGACCTTTCTTGCTGCCCTTAGCATTTTTGCCTTCACTTCAACCCTGGTGAATCTAGTGATTATGTGCCTTGGGGTTGCTCTTCTTGAAGAATATCTTCATGCTGTTCTCTGTATTTCCTGAACTTGAATGTTGGTCTGCCTTTCTATGTTGGGGAAGTTCTCATGGATGATATCCTGAAGAGTGTTTTCCAGCTTGGATTCATTCTCTCTGTCACATTCAGGTACACCTATCAAACGTAGATTAGGTCTTTTCACAATCTCTAATTTCTTGGAGGCTTTGTTCATTTCTTTTAACTCCTTTTTCTCTATTCTTGCCTTCTCCTTTTATTTCATTGAGTTGATCTTCAGTCTCTGATATCCCTTCTTCTGCTTGGTCGATTCTGCTATTGAAACTTGTGTATGCTTTACAAAGTTCTTGTGTTGTGTTTTTCAGCTCCATGAAGTCATTTATATTCTTCTCTAAGGTCTTTATTCTAGTTAGCATCTCATCTAACCTTTTTTCTAGGTTTTTAGTTTCTTTGCATTAGGTTAGCACATGTTCTTTTAGCTCTGAGAAGTTTGTTATTACCCACCTTCTAAAGCCTGTTTCTGTCAATTCATCAGACTGATTCTCCATCCAGCTTTGATTCCTATCTGGTGAGGAGTTGTGATCCCTTGGCGGAGGAGAGGCATTCTGGTTTTTGGTGTTTTCATCCTTTTGCACTGGTTTCTTCACATCGTAGTGGCTTTATCTGCCTGTGTTCTTTGTAGTTAGTGACTTTTGGATGGGGTCTCTGAGTGGAAGTCCTTTTTGTTGATATTGAAGCTATTTCTTAGTTTTCCTTCTAACAGTCAGATCCTTCTGCTGCAGGACCACTAGGGGTCCGCTCCAGATCCCACTCACATGAGGATCACCCACGGAGGCTGCAGAACAGCAAGGGTTGCCACCAGTTTCTTCCTCTGCTATCCTCATCCCAGAAGGGTACCCACCAGATGTTAGCCGGAGTTCTCCTTTATGAGGTGTCCCTTTGGGTATACGGGGGTCAGGGAGTTGATTGTGAAGACAGTCTGTCCCTTATAGGAGCTCAAGTGCTATGCTGGGAGCGCCACTGTTCTGTGCAGAGCTGCTGAGCAGGTACCTTTAAGTCTGCTGCTGCATAACACATAACCATCTCTTTTCCCAGGTGCTCTGTCCTGGAAAGGTTGGCTTCACTTATAAGTTCCTGCTGTGCTGCTGTCTTTTTTCACAGATGCCTTACCCTGCATGGAGTAGTCTAGTCACAGTCTGCCAGCAGAGGTGTTGCTGAACTGCCGCAGGCTCTGCCCAACTACTGTGTGAACTGTCTCAGTAGTGGAGGATGCCCCTTCCCCCACTGAGCTGGACTGTCCTGGGTCCAGGTACACTTGCTGTGAAACTCTCAATCTAAAGCATTTCAGATTGCTTGTTTTGTGGGGGTGGTACCCACTGAGCCAGATCACCTGGCTCCCTGTCTCTGCTTCTTCCCTTTCAGTTGAATGGGTGGTTCTGTCTCCTGGTGTTCCAGGCATGAGTCATTAGAGAGATGCAAATCAAAACCACATTGAGATACCATCTCACACCAGTTAGAATGGCGTTCATTAAAAAATCTGGAGACAACAGATGCTGGAGAGGATGCGGAGAAATAGGAACACTCTTACACTGATGGTGGGAGTGTAAATTAGTTTAACCATTGTGGAAGACAGTGTGGCGATTCCTCAAGGACCTAGAAATAGAAATTCCATTTGACCCAGCAATCCCATTACTAGGTATATATCCAAAGGACTATAAATCGTTCTACTATAAGGACACATGCACACGAATGTTCACTGCAGCACTGTTTACAATAGCAAAGACC
>CM052670.1:50165479-50193983 GCA_028533165.1 Leontopithecus rosalia
TGCTGAAACCTGGTGGCACTTTTTGGCCTGGGAATCTCCTGGTCTGTGGGCAGTGGAAACTTTTTTGGAAATGCGGTGAGCACTCACACTCTGCACTGTTCTAGCTGGGAACTGCACTCTGGAGCAGTTTGGCCATCTTGGATCCTCCCCCTATGGCCAGATTCTTTAAGGCCTGTTTATGATAGGCTTGTGGGCATTCATTATTTTCTCTCATTCTGTACGTTGTCTCTTCACTTTATTGACTGTATCCTTTGATCTGCCAAAGCTCTTTAATTTGATGTGATCCCATTTGTCCATTTTGCCTTGGTTGCCTGTGCTTGTGGAGTATTGTTCAAGAAATATTTGCCCACAAAAATGTCCTGGAGCTTCTCCCCAATGTAGTATTAGTTTCATATTTAAGTTCTTAGATTTAAGTGTTTAATCCATTTTGATTTGATTTTGTATATAAGAAGAGGGGTCTACTTTCATTTCATATTTTTTTCTTTCCTTTTTGTCTTGCTTACAGATATTCAGTTTTTCCAGCACCACTTATTGAAGAGACTGTCTTTTTCCCAGTGTATGTTCTTGACACCTTTTTCAAAAATGAGTTCACTGTAGGTGTGTGAAAATATTTTTTTAGTTCTCTATTCTCTTCCATTGGTCTATTTGTCTTTTTTTTATGCCAGTGCCATACTGTTTTAATTACTATAGTTCTGTAGTATAATTTGAAATCAGGTAATGTGATTTCTCATTTTGTTATTTTTGTTTAGGATAGCTTTGACTATTCTGGGTCATTTGTGATTCCATGTAAAGTTTAGGATACTTTTTCTATTCATGTGAAGAATATCACTGGTATTTTGTAAAGATTGCATTCAATCCATTGATTGCTTAGTGTAGAATATATATTTTAACAATATTGATTCTTCCAATCCATGAATATGGAATATCTTTCCATGTTTGGTGTCATCTTCTGTTTCCTTCATCAGTGTTTTACAATTTTTATTATAGAGATCTTTCAATTTGGTTAATTCCTAGGTGTTTAGCTTTATGGACAGTTATTGAAAATGGGTTTTTTTATTTCTTTATCATATTGTTCATTGTTTGTAAATAGAAATGCTACTGATTTTTGTATGTTCATTTGGTATCCTCAAAATTTACTAAATTTGGTTATCCGTTTTAAAAGTTCTTTTCTGGAGTTTTTAGGCTTTTCCAAATATAAGGTCACATCATCTGCAAACAAATATATTTTTACTTCTTTCTTTACAATTTGAATGCCCTTTGTATCATTTTCTTGTCTAATTGCTCTAGTTAAAATTTCCAGTTCAATATTAAAGTGGTGACAGAGGGCACCCTTCTTATGTTCCAGATCTTAGAAAGAAGGCTTTCAGTTTTATTTTTTACCATTAAGTGTAATACTAGCTGTGTGTCTGTCATACATTGCTTTTATTATGCTGAGGTAATAAAAGGAGTAATAATAAAACTCCTATACACAGTTTTTTGAGGCCTTTTATCACAAAGAGATGTTAAATTTTATCAAATGACTTTTTAGTATCAATTGAAATAATCATGTTTTTTATCCTTCATTCTGTATTTTGTTGATTGATTTGTGTATGGTGCACCATCCTTGCATCCCAGGGGTAAATCCCACTTGGTGATGTTGAATGATCATTTTAATGTATTATTTCATTCATTTTTCTAGTATTTTGTTAAGACTTTTTAAAAACCAAAACTTAAAGTATAATAAATAAATAAATAGTTTTTAAAAAGTCAATGTTGATCTGCAGAAATATTGGCCTGCAGTTTTCTCTTTGATATTTCCTTGGTTTTTGCATCAGGGCAATACTGACCTTGTAGGGTAAGTATAGAAGTTTTCTCTATTTCTCAGAACACTTTGAATAGAATTCGTATTAGTTCATTTTAAAATGTTTCATGAAATTAGTCATGAAGCCATCAGGTGTCAGGCATTCCTTTACTGGAAGACTTTTCATTATGGTTTTGATCATATTGCTTGCTATTGGTCTTCTTAGGTTTTAGATTTATTCCTGGTTCAATCTTAGTAGGTTGTATATATCTAAAAATGTGTCCATTTCTTTTAGTTTTCTTCAATTTACTGTCAAATAATTTCTCTTTGTAGCAACTAATGACCCATTGAATTTCTGTAGTATCATTTGTAATGTTTCCTTCTTTATTTGAATCTTTTCTCTTTTGTTCATAGTCTGGCTAAAGGTTTGTCAATTTTGTTTAACTTCTCAGAACCAACTTTTTGTTTCATTGACTTTTTCTATTCCTTTATTACAATTCATTTTTCTCTACTCTCATCTTTATAATAGTTTTGCATTTGGTTCTCTTGCTTTTCTATTTCTTTAAGATGCATTACTAGATTATTTGAAGTTTTTTATCTTTTTTGATGTAGGAACTTATAGCTATAAACTTCCCTCTGAGTATTCCTTTTTCTGTATTCCCTCGGTTTTGGTATGTTGTGCTTCCATTATCATGTGTTTCAAGGAGTTTTAAAGTTTTCTTCTTAATTTATTCATTGACCCACTGGTCATTCAGGAGCATATTGTTTAATATCCATGTATTTGTATAGTTTCCAAAATTCCTCTGTTATTAACTTACAGTTTTATTCCATTGCAGTCAGAGATGTTTTAAGACTTCTTTTGTGACCTAACATATGATATATCCTTGAGAATAATACATATGCCAAGAGAAAAAAATGTGTATTCTGCAGCTCTTGCATAAAATGTTCTGTAAATATCTTTAACTCCAATTGTTCACAGTGCAGATTAAGTCTAATTTTTTTGTTGTTGATTTTCTATCTAGAAGGTTTGTCCAATCCTGATAATGGGGCATTGAAGTTTCCAGCTATTATTGTGTTAGGGCCTAGCTCTCTCTCTAGCACTAATAATATTTCCCTTATATATCTGGGTGCTCCAGTATTTGGTGCATACATATTTAAAACTGCTATATTATCTTGCTTAATTGACCCTTATCATTATATAGTGAACTTCTTTTTCTGTTCTTATACTTTTTGTCTTAAAACGTGTTTTGTCCAATATAAGTATAGTGACTCCTGCCCCTTTTTGGTTTCCATTGGAATGAAATATCATTTTAACCTCTTTATTTTCTGTCTGTGTATGTCTTTATAGGTAAAGTGTGTTCTGGGTAGGCAGCAGATCCATGGCTTTCTCTTTTTCATCCATTCAGTTAGTCTATGTATTATAATGGAAGAGGTTAGTCCAGTTACATTCAATGTTATTATTGATAAGACAGGACTTACTCCTGCGATTTTGTTGTTTCTTTTCTGGTTGTCTTGTGGCCTTCTCCCCCTTGTTGCATGCCTTCCTGTCTTCCTCTAGTAAAGGTAATTTTCTCTGATGATACGCTTTAGTTTATTGCTTTTTATTTATTTGTGTGTGTGTGTGTGTGTGTATCAAAAAATGCATTCCTGTTCTCAGCACATGGGACATTATCCAGGATAGGTCATATATTAGGCCAAAGAATAAGTCTGAACAAATTCATTAAAATTTAAATTATATCAAGTGTCTTTTGTGAATGCAATGAACAAATACTAGAAATTAATAATAGAAAATTTGATTTATTACAAATACATAAAAATTGCAAAACATGCTTGCAAATGACAAATGAATTAATCTGTAAATTAAGAAAAAATCTTAAACATGTTTTGAAATGAACAAAAATGAAAACTCAACAAGTCCTATGGGATACAGTAAAAGCAGCATGAAAAAGGATACTCTATAGCAAAAAAAGATTACATTAAAAAGTAAAATACTTTTAAATGAACATCCTAATACTGCATCTCCAAAAACTAGAAAAGCAAAAGCAAACAAACCCTATATTATTAGAAGGAAATAAATAATAAAGATCAAAGCAGAAATAAATGAAACTGAGTAAAAATAAATACCAAAGTTTAAAGAAAAAAGTTGTTTTTTCAAAAAAGATAAATAAAATTAACAAAATATTAGCTAGCCTAATTAAGAAAATGAGAGAAGATTCAAATAAATAAAATTGGAAATGAAAAAGTAGAAATTACTACTGATACCAAATAAATTTGAAGTATTATTACAGACTATTATAAACAACCAGATGCCAACAAATTGGAAAACCTAGAAGATATAAATAAATTCCTAGACACATACAACCCACCAAGAGTGAACCAGGAAGAAATATTAGGCCTGAATAAACAATAACAAGTAGCAACATTAAAACAGTAATAATTCTCCCATTGAAAACAAACGAAGAACCATATGATTTCATTCCTGAATGTTGACAATCATTTAAAAATGTACTAATCCCAATTCAACTAAACTATTCCAAACAATTGAAACCAAAATAATAATTTCAAACTTATTCTACATGCCAGCATTACCAGGATAACAAAAGAAGACAAGGACAAAACAACAACAACAATTTACAGGCTAATATCCCTGATGAACATACACACAAAAATCCTCAGTAAAAAACTTCAAAACTGAAACTAACAACACATTAAAAAGATCATTCACTGTGGTGCAGTAAAATTCATCCTATGGGTACAAGGATGTTCCAACATATGCAAATCAATAAACATGATATATTGCATTAATACAATCAAGGACAAAAGCCATACCATATAATCATTTCAATATAATGAAAAACCACTTGATAAATTAAATATTCCTTTATGACACAAACTTTTAACAAATCAGTTATAGAAGAAACATAATATAAAACAATAAAGGCTATATATGGCAAGCCCACAGCTAATATATTGTATCAGTAAAAAATTGAAAGCCTTTCTTGTAAGATCAAGAACAAGACAAGAATGCCCCTTTTCACCACTTTTATTCAACACAGTATAAGAAGTCCTATCCAAAGTAATTTAGCAACAGAAAGAACATCCAAATTGAAAAGAAATAAATCAAATTATCTTTGTTCACTAATGGTATAATCTTATATTTAGAAAAGCCTAAAGACTCAACCAAAAAAATAATTAGGATGAATAAATTCATTAAAATTGCAATATTCGAAATCAACACAAATTTGGTGGTATTTATGTTCCACCAAGAGATAAAATCTCAAAAAAATTCAGAAATCATTCCATTTGCAATGGCTATCAGATAAAATAAAATGCCTAAGAATAAATTTAACCAAATAATTGAAAGATCTCTACAAAGAAAAGTGTAAAACACAAATGAAAAAAAATTGAAGTATAAACAAAATATAGAAAGATATCCCATGCTCAAAGATTGAAATAGTGTTATTAAAATAACCATACTACCAAAAGGGATCTATAGATTCAATACAATTCCTATCAAAATATCAATAGCATTCTTTACAAGAATAGAAATAAGAATCCTCTAATATGTATGGAATCGTGAAATATCCCAGATAACCAAAGCAATCCTGAGCAAAAAGAAGAAAGCTAGAAGCATCACACAACCTAACTTCAAAATACTCTACAAATCCATAGTAAACAAAGCATCATGGTACTGGCATAAAAACATACACAAAGACCAATGGAATAGAATAGAGAATGCAGATGTAAATCCACGTGTTTATAAAGATTCATTTTTGACAAAGAAACCAGAAACATACATTGAGGAAAGAAAAGTCTCCTCAATAAATGATACTGTGAAAACTGAATGTCCATATAAGGAAGAATAAAATTAGAATCCTATATCTCACCATATACAGAAAATAAAAATAAAAATAAATTAACGATTTAAATGTAAGACCTGAAACTCTAAAACTAGGCCAAAAAAAAGATAAATTACATCAAGGTACAAAGTTCCTGCACAGAAAACAATCAATGAGTAGAGCCAAACCTATGACATTGTTGAAAATATTTAAAAACTATCTACCCAACAAGGAATTAATAACCAGAATGTATAAGAAACTCAAACAACTCAATAACAGTCATCAAATAAAAATGGGCAAAGGTTCTGAATAGATATTTGTCACCAAAAAAAAATGACTTGTCAGCAATATGACCAACTAGTAGCCACTAGTGCTCATCCTTTCTACAAAGGCAGCTAAAACTACAATTGAACAACTAAGTATTAATGCAAATAACTAAATAAGAATGCTGGAATACATTAAAAGTGTATCAGAAACCTGAGTGACCACATAAACTTAGGATAGCCAGAATGGAAGAAAACATGGGGAGTTCATCACACCATCCTCAAAATGGTATCAGCCAGGAATGAGAAGGAATTTCTCTCTATTGTGAAATGTTAGGCAAAAGGATCCTAGCAGCTGCAACCAACACCTTGGACACCCACAGTTACCACTATTGTGATCCCTCGCAGTCCTCACAGGCACTAAGACCAGCTGAAGATGCTGCATAGAAATAATACAGCTGAGCTACCCCCCAGAGAAAAAGCTGAAACTACTCTGCCACCTGTGGCCCATGAGGCTTCTGCTCTACAGCATACTAAAACAGAAAGTACTGAAAAACTGTGTCTTGCTCTAGGGGTAAGTAGCCATGGCACCCCTTATCCTTGCAGCTAAGCCACTGCCAAACCACCCCCACTTTGTGGTCTGACATTCCCAATCCACAATCCTGGGAGCTGCTTCACCCTTCTCCATGAAACCAAGCAGAAGTAAAACTGTTTCACCTACCTATCATTCTGCCCCATCAGGAGAACTTGAAAACTACAGTCCTTACCACTGAGATCCCCTGAAATCCTCACAGGTTTTCACTAGGTCCAACAGAGTTGCCTATAAGCAACACAGCTATCCCTACCCCAGAGAAAGGACCAACAGTGTGCCTTGCAGCTTGTCTACACAGCTACTATGTCAGATTGGAACTAGAAGATATTCTGGAGTGTCAATTGCTCTGGTGCTGAGTAGTCATAGCAGGGCTACATCTTGAAGATAAATAATCATTAAACCACTCCTGCCTGATGACTTGACATCCCCAAGCTGAAGTGCAAGCAACAATTACACTCTTCCCAGTAGGGCAAAACAATGGTAAAAGTGCTCAACTTATGTTTCCTCCCCCCACTCAGACCAAAGCTAAAATTTTCACATTCTCCTGGTAAAACTGCTTTGGCAGAACAACTCAATCTACCCCATCAGTCATAGATGAATTCTGAAAATAGTGGCCTGAACGGAAGTGTGCACTGCCACTGAAGGACATGGTGCTTTCACAAAGCCCTGTTTCACTGAAAAACAATGTCTGGGATTCCCAGAACAGTCACACACCTGAGACTGAACTGAAGCAGCACAACACCTCTTGGGTAATTAGGTCTAAGCCAAGCTGAGCAGTTGTGCATCCCAGAGCTGGGCTGATATAGTACTACACATCTCAGGAAAACAGAGTAGTGTCTGAGCAGAGACACCCCAACATACAGGGCAAAAATGTCTAGTACTCTGCTTCCTTGGAGTTAAAATAGTACTTTAGAGTGAAAGCTACTGAAACACCCCTCTCTCTGAGGAGTGGGGTCATCTCTATATTGTTCCCTACCTGCAAGGGCCCAAATGACAATTGTGCTCAGCCATTCTGGAGTAATTGCTGCTGCTGAATTTGGCCTTACAATTTGGTATAATGCCAAGTCTCACTATCCCAGGATCTAGAGCACCCTACATGGTGCCTCATCCCCAGGTACCTGAGTTGCCCTGAGTCATATTGGCCCAGACTCCTGAATATAGCTATATCCTGCGTCCCAGGCTCAAACCTCCAGAGCATCCTTTTTTCTATAGAGTCACACCAGAGCTGTGCCCTGCCCCCAGGTGTGAAATTACCGCTACAGCCCAACCTACTAGACCCAAGCCACTAGGGTGTGCCTCAGAGTCACAGATATTGGTTCTGTGGTAAACCTACATACAACTCTGCCACAGAGAGAAAACTCAAACTCCAAGACCCAGATGCCACAATATGTTCAGAATACCCTGAGCCTAGGACCCTAATCCCACAAGCTTCCACAAGCATCTGCATCTGAACCCAGTTATGAGGTAGCTATATGTAGGCCATGTCAGACCTAACACCAAGAAGGATCCACTCAGCTAAGTCTTCCATTGTATGAAAAACTAGAACAAGAGTACCCCCAAATCCTTTGCCACCAAAAAATTAACCACCTATGGAAACACTACCACTAACAAAATCACATATAGTTTAAGTCACTGAGTGCAAAGTTATTGCTGACATTGAACACAGTCAAAGAAACTGCATGAAGTTAATACCACTGCATGTGCCCCAAAACAAAGTCACACATACTTCACAAGCAGTACACAAAGACTCAACTGCAAGTGAAAGTCTCTGACTATAAAAGTAACTCTAGGAATCTCAGAGGAAGGAATTATTCCATCATATGCACATACATCAATGCAGAGGCACAGGATAAAATGGCAAAAAAATATATCACTAATGAAATAATAATTCTGTAGTGACAGACCTTAATGAAAAATAAACAAATTGCCAGAAAAAAATAAAAATAATAATCATAAAAAAACTCAATGAGATACAAAGCATGAAGATACTTCAACAAAATCAGGGCAACAACTCAAAATACAAGTGAGAAATTAAACACAGAGATAGATATCATGAGAAAGAATCAAACACATTCCACAGCTAAATAGTTCAGTAAATGAAGTAAAAAATGCAACTGAGAGATTCAACTTCGGACTTAAACAGAAAAAAAAATCTCTGAACTTGAAGACAGATTGTTTGAAATTACCCAGTCAAGGATTTAAAAGAAACAGAAATGGGAAAGAATAAAGAAAAGCTACAAAATTATGGGACACAATTAAGTGAACAAATTTATTATGTGATATATTCACATATATATTCACAAACATATTCACAAATATATTCACAAATATATTATGTGAATTCCAGAGGAATAAGAGATGCAAATGGGCATGGAAAACCAATTTACAAAATAATATATGAAAATTTCCCAAGTCTGGGAAGAGATACAGACATCCAGATCCAGGAAGCTTAATAACTCTGAAATTGATTCAACCAACAAAAGTCCCTCCCTGAAGCACATTATGATCAATGTCAAAAGTAAAAGACAAAGAGATAGTTCTAAAAACAGAAAGCAAAACATGTCAAGTCACATATGAGATAACCCCCATCAGGCTAATAGTGACTTTCTGAGCTAAAACCTTATATGCCAGGAGAGAATGGGATAATATATTCAAATAAATCAAAGAAAAAAAGGGAGTCAACAATACTATATGTGGCCTGGGTATCCTTAAGATATGAGAGAAAAATTGTTATTTAATGATAAGTAAAAACTGAAATAATAGATCATAACTGACCTTACAAAAAATGCTCAAGTGAGTCATGCATATGGTATTGAAAAAATAATAACCATTACCATAAAAATATGACTGGGTATAAAACTCACTCGTAAAACAGATACACAAAGGAGAAAAATAAACAAACCTTATCACTATAGAAAACCACCAAACCATAATCACAAACAATAAGGGAGAAACAAAGAAAAATATATTAAAAAACAGTAAACAATTTATAAAATGATAGAAATAAGTCCTCACCTATCAACAATAAACTTGAATAATGCATTATACTCCCCAATTAAAAGATATAGACTGGATTAATGAATTTTAAAATGTGATCCAATGATAAGCGGTTCACATAAAGTCATTTGACCTGTAAAGACACATATAGATTGAAACTTAAAATATGGAAAAAGATATTCCATCCAAACACAAAGTAAATGCAAGCAGAAATACTTATAGCACATAAAACAAACTTTAAGTAAAAAGAAAAAATATATATAAAAAGAAAATCAATACAGTTATTATATAATGACAATGAAATTAATTCAGTAAGAGTACCTAACAATCCTAAATATATATGCACCCAACTCAGGAGCAGTAAGATATATAAAGAAAATATTAGAGGCCTAAAGGGAAAGATAAACTTCAATACAATAGTAGTTGGAGGCCTTATATCCCATTCTCAACATTGAAAAGATCACCCAGACAAAAAACCATAAAACATTAGATTTAAACAGAAATTTGGTCTAAAGAATTTTAACAGACATTTACAGATTTTTAGGATTTCATCTAACAGCTACAGGATACACATTATTTTCATCAGCATATGAAACAGTCTTCAAGATAAACCAAATGTTAGATGACAAAACAAGTGTGAATGTACTTTTTTAAATGACAACACAGCAAGTACCCTCTCTGAGCAAAATGAAATAAAACTAGATATCAATAACATGAGGTGCTGTTTAAAACTGTACAAATACATGAAAATAAAAGAACATATTTCCGAACTACTAATAGATCAATGAAAAAATTTTAAAAGATAATTTAAGACTTTCTCAAAACAAAATAAAAACAAAATATAGCAAAAGCCACAGAATGCAGCAAAAGCAGTATTAAAAGGAAAGTTTATAGCAATAAATGCCTACATCAAAAAATAGAGAAGGGGGATAAGATGGCTGACAAGACACAGCCAAGAAGTCCTTCTCTAAATGGGAGAAACCAAAATATTGAGTAACCTATCACATTTCAAAAACATATTTGGAGAGAAAACACTGAAATATGATAAAGAATTGACACAGACACCAAGGCAGAAGAGGTAGGAAGCTAGAAACCTTGCACAGAGTTGCCAAGTGCCAGGAATGGCTCCTGACCTTGAACAGGTACTAATAAAGAGATGAGTGAAGGAACTTCAGGGCAACACACTCCTGCCATGGTCCTCTGGGATCCTAACTACTAGAGATCCCATGTCCCTATAGGCATTTGAATTGGCAAAGGTAATAGCCTGGAATGTAGGCACAGGCATAATTTGAGCCAAAAGGTTTTGAGTACAGAACAGCTGCAGCAAAAAATAACCATAAATGCCCATGTCTCAAAGCTCTCTCCTATTCTGAGTGGCTTTTGCCTCTGCTAACTGCCAGGCCAGGGGGAGAAAGACTGTCTTTCCCAAGAACTAAAGTGCATCTAATCTGAATTCTACCTGCCTGCCCCATGGCCCCTCACAAGGCCATCCCTGCCTGCTACTTCAAGAACATGCACAAATTATAGTATCCAATGACTGCCCCACCTGAATCCTTTGCTAACAGCACAGGAGGATTTTCCCCCCACGAGAACAGCCAGCACTCAACCCTAAGTGGTCAAAGCACAAAGCTGACTGGGCCTACTTTCAGGGCAGATGCCACAGAGAGAACAGCCAAGTTAGGGGAATATGAGCTAGGGGGCTCCCAAAGCAGTCTGCCAGGGGAAAAAAAAACTCTGAAGCATGGGTACTACATCAATTGCACACCCATGGCAACACCACCACATTCAGGAATCATTCACCCTTGTCCCACTGCATCAACAAATCACCCACAGACATACCCCAGAACACACTCTGATTCTGACAAGCACAGAGGACTGGTGAGTTACAGGTGATTTGTGTCTCCTGTTGACCTAACCTTCAGCTGGAGCTGCCCCTAAGTGAGGGAAAAGTGCAGCATTCCAGGCCCCTCTTGGGCCTAAGACAATGCCATGGCACCAGCAACTCGATGGGACTCTATCAAGGTCTAAGAATGAACTTGGTGAGAGATCATCTCTCCCTCACCAATCACTTCCATCCCAGAGCATTACTACAAATGAAAGAAATACAGAAGAGGAGCATGGCTGAGTAACAACATTTCCATCGGACCTCAATTGTTAAGAAAATTCAGGATTAAAGCCTGAATTTCACCACTGCCAAAAAATTATCTCAGCACACTTGGCCAATAAAACCCAATGAAGGAAGTAGCCACAAACAGAGACCCCAAAAAGAGCGTTGGTCCTCTAAAAGCACCCAGAAGTGAAGCCAATTGATTATACACAGCATACACCACAGTCAAACTCTCTAGGGAAATAAAAAAATATAAAAAAGTAAAAACCCCACCCAAACAACAGCAACTTTAAAAAGATTAAAGGACACCAGTCCTCTCAGATGAGAAAAAATTAGTACATGAACTTTGGCAATTAAAAAAGTCTCCAATCACCCTAGTTCCCCAGCAATGTTTCATAAACTGATTGTAATGGCTGAAATGAAATAGAACTCAGAATCCGGAAGGCAAGAAAGATCAACAAGATTCAGGAAGAAGTTGAAACCCAATCTAAAAAGGCCAGAAAAATTATGAGTTAAAAGATGACATTGCCATTTTAACAAAAGAACCAAACTGAACTGGAATTAAAATTTTTACTAAGGGAATTTTATAATACAGTAGGAAGCAGTCACAACAGAATACATTAAACATAAAAATAAAATCTCAGAGCTCATCTTCACTGTTCTGTGTCCTTTTCTCATAGAGGCCCAGTCTCTGTGGCCCTGTGACCTGGTGGTACTGGAGATCCACAGCTAAGATGCCAGGACCCCCCTGAAGCATAGAAATGGAAGTGTCCACATTTAGGGATGTTGTCATAGAATTCTGTCTGAAGGAGTGGCAATGCCTGGACACTGCACAGTAGAATTTATATAGGAATATGATGTTAGAGAACTACAGAAACCTGGTCTTCCTGAGTATTGATGCCTCTAAGCTAGACCTGATCACCTCTCTGGAGCAAGGAAAAGAACCTTGGAATGTAAAGAGACATGAGATGGTAGCCAAATCCCCAGATTTTTGGTGCTACAATAGACTATCTTGAGCATTTTTAAAGATAAATTTGGGTCGCTGTGTGAAGATGGCCGAATAAGAACAGCTCTTGAGTGCAGTACCCAGTGAGAGTGACATAGAAGGTAAGTGATCTCTGCATTTCCAACTGAGGTACCAGATTCATTTCAATGGAACTGGTTGGACAGTGGGTGTAGCCCAAGGAGGGCAAACCAAGGCAGGGCGGGGTGCTGCTTCACCCGGGAAGAGCCACTGGCAGGAAAATCAGGGGCATTTCCCCTCTGGGACTCTGGTTCAGATGCTGTGCTTCTCCCATGGCCTTTTCAACCCACAGAACAGGAGATCCCTGCAGTGATGAAAAGTGCCACGAGTTACCAACACAGATCTGAGTGGCAGCTCCACCTGGCACCATGGGTCGTCAACACAGATCTGGGTAGACATATTGACTAGTGCCAAGAGCACCTGTGGGACGGAGCTACCCACTCCCCAGAAAGAGGGAGAGCTGAAAGCAGAGAGACAGGTGATACAGCTTGGTGGGTCCCACCCCAACAAAGACCAGCAAACTGAAGCCCTCTCACTGGAGAGTTTCAGAGCTAGCACATCAGTTTGAGCTCGACCTGGGATGATTGAGCTCAGTTGGGGGAAGGGTGCCTGCCACTGATTAGGTGGTTCTAATCTTACCTGTGTAAACAAAAGCCAGAGGAAGCTTACAGAGCAGTTAAACTCAGCCCATGGCAGCCCAGCAGCATCTCTATAGGAAGACAAGGGACAGACTGCCTCCTCAAGCAGCTACATGACCTCGGTATAACCAAAATGACACCTCATACAGGAGAGCTTTAGCTGACACCTGGCAGCTACCCTTCTGGGAAGAAGAAACCAGGAAACATCAGGCAGCAATTGTTGCTGATCAGCAGCCTCTGTGGGTGATTTCCAGGCAAGCAAAGTCTGGAGTGGACTTACAGCAGTCCTACAGGAGAGGGGCCTGACTGTTAGAAGGAAAACTAAAGAATAAAAAGAAATAGCTTCAACATCAACAGAAAAGATGTCCACTCAGAGACCCAAACTGAAATCATCAACTTAAAAGATCAAAGGTAGATAAATCCAAGATGTGAAGAAACCAGTGCAAAAAGAATGAAATCATCAAAGGCCAGAAGGCCTCTCCTCCTCCAAGGGATCACAGTTCTTCACCAGCAAGGGAAGAAAACAGGATGGAGAATGAGTTTGATGAACTGACAGAAGCAGGCTTCAGAAATTGGGTAATAACAAACTTGTCTGAGCTAAAGGAACATATTCTAACCCAATGTAAAGAAACTGAAAAGGTTGAAAAAAGTTATACAAAATGCTAACTAGAATAACCAGCTTAGAGAAGAACATAAACAACTTAATGGATCTGAAAAACACAGCATGAGAACTTTTCAAAACATACACAAGTTTTAGTAACTGAATCAATCAAGCAGAGGAAAGGATATCAGAGATTGAAGATCAACTCAATGAAATAAAATAAAAAGCAAGATTAGAGAAAAAAGTGAAAATGAATGAAGAAAACCTATGAGAAATATGGGATTACATGAAAAATCATAATCTATGCTTGATCAGTGTACCTGAATGTAATGGAGAGAATGATTCCAAGCTGGAAAACACTCTTTGGGATATTATCCAGTAGAACTTCCCCCACCTAGCAAGGCATGCCAATATTCAAATCCAGGAAATATAGAAAACACCCCAAAGATATTCCTCAAGAAGAGCAACCCCAAGCCACATAATCGTTAGATTCACCAGTGTTAAAATAAAGAAACAAATGCTAAGAGCAGCCAGAGAGATAGGTCAGCTCACCCACAAAGGGAATCTCAACAGACTCAAAGCAGATCTCTGGGCAGAAACCCTACAGGCCAGAAAACAGTGGGTACAATATTCAACATCCTTAAAGAAAAGAACTTCATCCCAGAATTTTATGTTCAGCCAAACTAAGCTTTATAAATGAAGGAGAAATAAAATCCTTTACAGACAACTGATTGCTGAGAGATTTCATCACCACCAGACCTGCCTTACCTCCTGAAAAAAAGCACTAAACATGGAAAGGAACAACCAGTATTACGCACTAAAAAAAATACCACATTGTAAAGATCATGACACAATTAAGACACTGTGTCAAATAATGAGCAAAACAACCAGCCAGCAACAAAATTGCAGGATCAGATTCACACATAACAATACTAACGTTAAATTTAAACTGGCTAAAAGAACAAATCAAAAGACACAGACTGTCAAACGGGATAAAAAGTAAAGATCCAAGGGTTCACTGTATTCAGGAGTCCCATCTCAAGTGCAAAAAACACACAGACCAAAGAAAAGGGATGGAAAAAGATTTACCAAGCAAATGGAGAGAAAAAAAAAAGCAGGGATTGCAATCCTAGTCTCTGATAAAACGGATGTTAAACCAACAAATATCAAAAGAGACAAAGAAGGGCATTACATAATGGTAAAAGGATCAATGAAACAAGAGGAGCAAACTATCATAAACATACACACACCTAATACAGGAGCACCCAGATACACAAAGCAAGTTCTTAATGACCTACAAAGAAACTTAGACTCCCACACAATAATTGTGGGAGACTTTAACACTCCACTGTCAATATTAGACAGATCAACAAGACAGAAAATCAACAAGAATATTCAGGATGTGAATACAGATTGGGACCAAGCAGACCTAATAGACATTTACACAACTCTCTACCTGAATGGAGAGCCAAATCCACAGAACGTACATTCTTCTCAGCACCACATTGCACCTACTCTAAAACTGACCACATAATTGGAAGTAAATCATTCCTCAGCAAATGCCAAAGAACGAAAATCATAACAAACAGACTCTCAGACCACAGTGCTATCAAATTAGAATTCAGGATTAAGACACTCAAAATCGCACGAAATGGAAACTCAACAACGTGCTCCTGAATGATGACTAGATAAACAATGAAATGAAGGCAGAAATAAAGATGTTATTTGAAACCAATGAGAATGAAGACACAAAGTACCAGAATCTCTTAGACACATTTAAAGCAGTGAATAGAGGGAAATGTATAGCAATAAATGACCAAGTGAGAAGCAAGAAAATATATAAAATTGACACCACATCATCAAAATTGAAAAAGCTAGAGGAGCAAGATTAGACAAATTCAAAAGCTAGCAGAAGACAAGAAATAACTAAGATTAGAACAGAAGGACATAGAGAAACAAAAATACCTTCAAAAAATCAATAAATCTAGGAGCTGATTTTTTAAAAGATCAACAATATAGACAGACCACTAGCCAGACTAATAACAAAGAGAGAAGAATCAAATAAATGCAATAAAAAATGATAAAGGGGACATCACCACCAATTCCACATAAACAAAAGCTACCATCAGAGACTACTACACACAACTCTAAGCACATAAACCAGTAAATATGGAAGAAATGGATAAATTTCTGGACACTTACACACTACCAACACTAAACCAGGAAGAGATTCAATCCCTGAATAGATCAATAACAAGATCTAAAGTTAAGGCAGCAATTAATGGCCTACCAACGAAAAAAAGTCCAGGTCCAGACATGTTCACAGCTGAATTCTTCCAGACATACAGAGAGGTTTTGGTACAATTCCCTCTGAAACTATTCCAAACAATAACGAAAGAGGGAATTCTCCCTAACTCATTTTATGAAACCAACATCATCCTGATGCCAAAACCTGGCAGAGACACAACCAAAAAAGAAAATTTGAGCCAACATCCATGATGAACATCAAAGCAAAAATCTTCAATAAAATACTAGCAAACTGAATGTAACAACACATCAAAAAGCTTATCCATCACGATAAAGTAGGCTTCATCTCAGGGATGTAAGGCTGGTTCAACATGCAAATGTATAAATGTAATCCATTACATAAACAGAACCAAACACAAGAACCACATGATTATCTCAATAGATGTAAAGAATTCAACAGCCCTTTATGCTAAAAACGCTCTATAAACTAGGTATTGATGGAATCTATCTCAAAATAATAAAAGCTATTTATGACAAACCCACAGCCAATATCATACTGAATGAGCAAAAACTGCCCATTCTCTTTGAAAACTGGCACTAGACAAGCATGCCCTCTCTCCCCATTCCTATACAATATAGTATGGGATGTTCCAGTCAGACCAATCAGGCAAGAAAAAGAAATAAAGCGTATCCAATTAGGAAAAGAAGAAGTCAAATTCTATTTGCAGACGACATAATTATATATTTAAAAGACCCCAATTTCTCAGCCCTAAATCTCCTTAAACTGATAAGCAACTTCAGCAAAGTCTCAGAATACAAAATCAATGTGCAAAAATTACAAGCATTCCTAGATACCAGTAAAAGAGAGCCAAATCATAAGTGAACTCCCATTCATGATTGTTACAAAAAGAATAAAATATCTAGGAATACAATTTACAAAGGAAGTGAAGGACCTCTTCAAAGAGAACTACAAACCACTGCTCAAGAAAATAAGGGAGGACACAAACAAATGAAAAACATTACATGCTCATGAATACGAAGAATTAATATCATGAAAATGGCCATACTGCCCAAAGTAATTTATAGATTCAGTGCTATCCCCATCAAGCTACCATTGACTTTCTTTATAGAATTAGAAAAAAACTACTTTAAATTTCAAATGGAACCAAAAAAAAGAGCCCACGTAGCCAAGAACATCCTCAGCAAAAAGAACAAATCTGGAGGCATCATGCTACCTGACTTCAAACTATACTACAAGGCTACAGTAACCAAAATAGCATAGTACTGGTACCAAAACATATCTGTATCTATATACCTATATCTACATCTATATCTCTATATCTTTATCTATATATATAGACCAGTGGAACAGAACAATAGCCACATTAATAACAACACACATCTATAACCATCTGATGTTTGACAAACATGACAAAAACAAGCAATGGGGAACGGATTCCCTATTTAATAAATGGTGTTGGGAAAACTGGCTTGCTGTATGTAGAAAACTGAAACTGGACGCTTTCCTTACATGCTATACAAAAACTAACTCCAGATGGATTATAGATTGAAACATAAGATCTAAATCCATAAAATCACTAGAAGAAAACTTAGGCAATACCATTCAGGACATAGGCATAGGCAAAGACTTCATGACTAAAACACCAAAATCAATGGCAAGGAAAGTAAAAATTGACAAATGAGATATAATTAAACTAAAGAGTCTACACAGCAAAAAACAAACAAACACAAAAACTATCATCAGTGTTAACAGGCAACATACAAAATGGGAGAAAATTTTTGCAATCTATCCATCTGACAAAGAGCTAATATCCAGAATCTACAAAAACAAACAAATTCACAAGAAAAAAAACAACCCCATCAAAAAGTTGACAAAGAATATGAACAGACACTTCTTAAAAGAAGACATTTCTGCAGCCAACAAACATGAGAAAAAGCTCATCATCACTGGTAATTAGAGAAATGCAAATCAAAACCACATTGAGATACCATCTCACGCCAGTCAGAATAATGATCATTAAAAAGCCAGGAAACAATAGATGCTGGAGAGGATGTGGACAAATAGGAATGTTTTTACACTGTCAGTGGGAGTGTAAATTAGTTCAATCATTGTGGAAGACAGTGTGATTCCTCAAGGATCTAGAGCTAGAAATATCATTTGACTCAGCAATTCCATTACTGAGCATATACCTAAAGGATTATAAATCATTCTATTATAAAGGCACATTCACACATATATTTATTGTGGCACTGTTCACAATAGCAAAGACTTGGAACCAACCAAAATGCCCATTCATGATAGACTAAATAAAGAAAATGTGGCACATATACACCATAGAATACTATGCAGCCATAAAAAATAATGAGTTCATGTACTTTGCAGGGCCAAGGATGAAGCTGGAAACCATCATTCTCAGCAAACTAACAGAAAACCAAACATTGCAAGTTCTTACTCAAAAGTGGAAGGTGAGCAATGAGAACACATGGACACAGGGAGGGGGACATCACACACAGGGGCCTGTTGGGAAATGGAGAGCTAGAGGAGGGATAGCATTAGGATCTAATGTAGATGACGTGTTGATGGGTGCAGCAAATGACCATGGCACACGTATACCTATGTAACAAACCTGCACATTCCGCACATGTACCCCAGAACTTAAAGTATAATAATAATAATAATAATAATAATAAATAAACAACAATTAGAAGAAGACAAAGATGACTATTCTTACCACTCTTAATGTGGTACTGGAACTCCTAAACAGAGCAATTAGACAAGAGAAAGACATAAAGGATATCCAGATTAGAAAGAGAGTCAAATTTTACCTGTTCATAAATGACATTATCTTACATACAGAAAACCATAAAAACTTCCCCCAGAAAACCTGTTAGAGTCTATTTAAAACTTCAATAAATTTGCAGGATACAAAGTTAACTGCAAAATTAGTAGTGTTTCTATATAGTACCAAAGAATTCGGGGAAAAAATCAAGAAAGCAATTAACTAAACAAAGAAAGTGAAAAATGATTTTTTAGAAAAAACCTACAAATAACAGACAAAATTAATTCAGGTGGTAAAAAAAATGGAAAGACATCACATATTTAGGGACTAAAAGTATTAACATTGTAATAATTACCATAAAACCCAAAGAAATCTACAAATTCAATGTAATTCCTATTAAAATACCAGTGACATCCTTTACAAAAATTTCAAAAATTCATATGGAACCACAAAAGACACCAAATAGGTAAAGAAATCCTGTGCAAAAAGAAGAAAGCTGGAAGCATTACATAATCTAACTTTAAAATATACTACAAGGTATTGCAAATAAAACACCATAGTACTTACATAAAAATAGACAAAGAAACAGAAAAGACAGAATACAGAACACCAGAATAAATCTATGTATATACAGATGAATGATTTTAGACAAAGTTGTCAAGAACTGTCGCTAGGAAAAGAACAATCTCTTCAATAAAAGGTGCTAGTATTACTGGATATCCACATGTGCTTAGTGCTTACTTCCCACTTATAAGTGAGAACATGTAACATTTGGTTTTCTTTTCCTCTGTTAATTCACTTAGGACTAAAGCCTGCAGCTCCATCCATGTTATTGGAAAGTACATGATATCATTTTTCTGTATGTGGACAACCAGTTATCCCAGCACAGTACTCCATTATTCCATAGTATGTATGTCCCACATTATCTTTATCTAATCTACCATTTATGGGTACCTAAGTTGATTTTATGTTTTTGCTATTGTGACTCATGTAGCAATAAACATATAACTTCATGTGTCTTTCTGGTAGAATGGCTTATTTTCTTTTGAGTACATACCTGGTAATGGGATTGCTGGATTGAATAGCAGCTCTGTTTTAAGTTACTTGAGAAATCTCCAATAACTATCAGCCACTATCACAGTGGCTGAAACTAAACCCCTATCCCTAACCATATTAAAAAAAAGTCAAAATAAATTAACAGTGTATGTGAACAGAACAAATGAACAGAGTATGTGAAAGTATAAAATTATGAGACAAAAATATTGGGGAAACAATTCAAGACCTTGACCTGGGAAAGATTTTTTTTGAGCAAGACCACAAACTCACAGAAAACAAAAGAGAAGATAAACAAATGAGGTTATATAGAGCTAAAAAAAATAAAACTTCTGCAAAGCAATGGAAACAGTCAATAGAGCAAAGAAACAACCTACAAAATAGAAGAAAATATGCGCAGACTATTCCTCTAATAAGAGATTAACTGGAATATATAAGAAACTCAAGAGACACAATAGTAAAAAACATAAGTAATCCAATTTTAAAATATGCAAATAATATTAACAGATGCTTCTCAGAAAAAGACATAGAAATAGCAAATAGATATACAAAAAGTGCTCAACATCACTATTCATAAGGCAAATAACATTTAACTCACAATGACATATCAACTCACCCTAGGTAAAGTAGTTATTATGAAAAAGACAAAAAATAACAAATGCCAGTGAGAATATGGAGAAAGGGGAACACAGATAACTGTTAGTAGAAATGTACTCTAGTAAACAACTATGGAAAATAGTATGCAGGCTCCTCAAAACACTAAAAGTAGATCTATCATATGATCTAGCAATCCCAGTGCTGAGTATACATACAAAACCAAGAAAATAAGCTATACAGTGAACCAAGAAGGTAAAAGATGTCCACAAAATGAACTACAAAACACTACTGTAGAAAATCAGAGATGACTCAAAGAAGTGGAAAAACATTTAATGCTCACAAACTGGAAGAATCGATATTATAAAAATGGCCAAAAAGCCTAAAGCAATTTAGAGATTTGATGCTATTCCTATCAAACTACCAATATAATTCTTCAGAGAATTAGAAAAAAATTGCTCTAAAAGACATATGGAGACAAAAAAAAATGCCTCAATAGCCAAAGCAACCATAAGCAAAAAACAAAGCTGGAAGAATCACACTAAACAATACTACAATGCCACATTAACCAAAATAGCTTGGTACTGTACAAAACCAGACACATAGACCAATAGAACAGAATATAAAACTCAGAATTAAATTCATACACCAACAACCATCTGAACTTCAACAATGCTGACAAAAACAAGCAATAGGGAAAGGTCTCCCTATTTAACAAATGATGCTGGGATAGCTGGCTAGCAATATGCAGATCGATGTTGAACCCCACCACTCACCTTTCAAAATACACACACACAAAAATAATTTAAACTTAAGATCTCAAACTATAAAAATCCTATAAGATGACCTGCAAATACTATTCTCAACATGGGCCCTGACAAATAATTTTTGGCTAAATCCTCAAAAGCAATTGCAACAAAATCAAAAATAGACAAGGGGGACCTAATTAAACTTAAGAGCTTCTGTGTGGCAAAGGAAACTATTAATAGAGCAAACAGACAACCTGCAGAATTAGAGGAGATATCTGCAAACTATGCATCCAACAAAGGCCTAGTTTCCAAAATCTATAGAAAACTTAAATCAACAAGCAAAAACCAAATAAATCTGTGGAAAAGTGGGCAAATTACATGATTGGACAATTCTAAAAATATGTGCAATTACTTTGTATCACATTGAAAAAGCAGCCTTCAAGATGGCTGGCTCTTGAAGGTGTCAAAGCTCACTTTTTCCACAGTGAGGGAATCAAACAAGTAGATAACCACATGTTGACTAGAGCTTTGAAGCACTGGAATTCCATATAGAAGTGACAGGTAACCTATGAGGTATAAAAGGAGAAAAAAGCAAATTAGCTAACCTGGATTAACTCAGAGTCAGGAGAAACTCCCTTTTGAAAGGAAAAGAGAGAGATATCCAGTGGTCCACATTCTCAATGTGGACTCCTGCAATCTTAGCCACAGAAAAAATAACCTGACCTATTTGGGTCCTGAGAACCATTTAGGAAGATGCCTGGTGTGCATATGATGGCATTTGTCCAGAAAGAGTTCATGTTGGGTCCCACAAACAAACTGAGATTCAAGTATCTGGAACACTGTATGATTCTGAGAGCTCAGCCCCCACTAGACTACATCCTGCCCTGGAACCTAACATCTCCTGCATCTCCACATCCCTGGAACCCTGGTGATATTCCCCTATGTTCAATCAGAGGTCTACAGCAATACAACACCAGCTGGACCCAGCTGTGTGGGTGGTTTCTCAGCTGTCTAGCCCACACAGTGTCCAATATTCCAGGGAACAGGCAGTGGAATGCACTACAAAGTCCTCCCACAGGACAACAGGAGCCACAACTTGCACTTCCCATAGCCTTACAGCTGCCTGTGTCGGGTTATTGCTAATAGCAGCAGTCCTATCCCTTACAGCAGCTGGGCCACTACACATCTGCATGCATATTCAGGGAACCTGAAGACTGAGCCGTTGATGCGTTTACTGAGGCCCAAAGAAAGGCCTGCCTCACTCACCACCACTGGCACCCAGGCATGCCATTGTGGGGCTAAGGACAAACCTGCCCCACTCATTGCTACTGCCTTAGCACATGAGCATGCTGTATGAAGGACCACAGCAGTACATGCTCCACCTATCATATTAAGCACACATTCAAACTGTCAGGAAACCTGAGAACAGGCTCTTTCCTCCTCCCATTGCCACTAATAATGCCCACACATGTTATCAAGGGGCTGAGGGTTATCCCATTCTCTCTATCACTGCTGGTACCATACAGCGAGGGGCCTGAGGGCAGGCCCTCTCCACCTGCCACAGTTGGTACAAAAACTGGTGCCCCCACAATGTCCAGTGACCTGGGAAATGACTCATCACACCCCACACACCATCCTGGATACATCGGACGGGCTTATGTACACACATCACCACCATGGATGATACCCCACATACACAGAACTAGGGATTGAGGATTGGCATGCCTGGCCTATTGTCACCACTACTAGTAACCCAGAACCAACCTACTTGGCATGCCTGTACCAAACAAAGCTTTGTCATAGCCTCCACTAACAACTGTACCTCAGCCCAAATAAATCATATGGAGACTATGATTCTGGGCTCACCCAAAATCAGAGCCAAATAATCCTACCCAACCAAGACTATAGATACATTTTTAGGAAAAATATAATTCATAAAATTGAAAGGAACAACTATTATACCAGATGTACAGATATCAACATAAAAACACAAGAAACATTTAAAAAGCAAGAAAACATGACACCTGCAAAGGAACACAATAATTCCCATGAATAGGTTTCAAATAAAATAAAATTATGAAATTCCTCAACAACAATTCAAAATAAGTCTTCATACAGTTCAATTAAGTAAAAGAACACACATGAACAATATAAAGAAATAGGAAAAAACTCTCGATCTGAATAAAAATGCCAAAATGCCATAAACAAAAAAACCAGAATTCCTGTTACTAAAGAATTCCATGAATGAAATAAAAGTATAATCAAGGCGAGAACTGAAGAATTTTTGAACATGAAAGACAGATCTTTTGAAATAACCCTCTCAGATAATTTTTAAAAAGAAGAAAAAAGAAGAATAAAAGCCTATGTGACATATGGGATACCATAAAGTGGTGAAATATTTTCTTGAGATCTTTAAAGGGAAGAGATTAGCAAAGGAATAGAAAAACTATTTAACAACATAATAGCTGAAAACTTCCCAACTCTTGTAAGGGATGTAGACATCCAGATATAGGAAGCTCAACAAACCCCAAATATATTCAACCTAAAAAGTCTTCTCCAAGGTGCTTTATAGATAAACTATTAAAAGTAAAAAACAGACTCCTAAAAACAGTGAGAGAAAAGTGTCAAGTAACATATAGGAATTCTCCATCAGACAAACAGTGAATTTATCACCAGAAACCCAATGGGCCTCTGCTAGGCCATTCTTGCATCACTATGAAGAAGTACCAGAGACTGTAACTTATATGAAAAGAGGTTTAATTGGCTCACAGTTCTGAAGGTTGTACAGAAAGTATGACACTGGTATCTGCTGAGCTTCTTGAGAAGCCTCAGGGAGTTTTTACTCATAGTGAAAGGTAAAGCAGGATAGGGCATAACACATGGTGAAAGCATTAGCAAGATGGGGAAAAGAACATGTCTAGTGAGAATCTACTCACTATTACAAGGACAGCACTAAGACATTCATGGAGAATCTGCTCCCATAATCCAATCACCTGCCATCAAAGCTCAAGTCCAACATTGGGGATAACATTTTAACATGAAATTTGGGTAAGAACCAATATCCAACTATTTTATTCTGCCCCTGGTTCCTCAAATATCATGTTTCCCTCCCATTGCAAAATACAATCATCTCTTCCAAATAGTTCCCCAAAGTCCTAACTCATTCTAGTATTAACTTAAATGTTCCAGATCCAAGTCCAAAGTCTCATCTGAGACTCATCCCCTTTCACTTATGTGCCTGTAAAATTTAAAAAAAAATTAATTCAAAAATGCGATGGAGATGCAGGCATTAGGTAAACATACTTATTTTAAAGAGAGAAACTGGCAAAAAGAAAGGGGCAATGGATCCCATGCATGTCTGAAATCAAGAAAGAGAGTCATTAAATCTGAAAGCTCCAAAATAATCTCCTTTGTCTCCACATCTTGCATCCAGGGAACACTGGTGCAAGGGAGTGGGCTCCCAAGGTCTTGGGGAGCTCTGTCCTTATAGCTTTTTTACACTAAGTTTGCAAGTTATCAGTGGATCTACCATTCCAGGCACTGGAATGTGGCAGGCCCCTTTCCACAGCTCCATTACGCAGTACCCCAGTGGGGATTCTCTGTGGGGTATCCAACCACACATTTTCCTTTGGCACTGTCCTCACAGAGACTTGTTGTGAGGGCTGTGCCCTGGCAGCAGACTTCTGCCTGGGCACCCAGTCTTTCTTATACATCTTCTGAAATCTAAGTAAAGGCTGTCAAGCCTCCACTATTGCACTCTACATGCCTGATGGTGTAACACCACATGAAAGTTATCAAGACTTAAGACTTTCACTCTCCAAAGTGGCAGTTCAATCTGTGCTTGGGCCCCTTTGGCCCCTGGCTTGAGCTGGAGTGGATAGGATGTCAGAAGCAGTGTCCTGAAGCTGTGTAGTGTAGTAGAACACTTGGCTTGCACTATGAAATAATTCTTTCCTCCTAGGCCTCTGGGATGGCGATGGGAGTAGTTGCCATGAAGTTCTCTGAAATTCCTTAAAATTGTTTTTCTTGTTGTCTTGGATATCAACACTTGCCTCCCTTTTAGTTATTCAAATACCTATAGCAAGTGGTTGTTTCACAGCCTGCTTAAAATCCTCTCCCAAAACGAAAGCATTTTTCTTTCTTTGCTATTTGACTACCCTGAAAATTGTCCAAACTTTTATACTCTGCTTCCTGTTTAAATATGAATTCTAACTTTAAGTCGTGTATTTTCTCCCACAACTGAGAATATGCTGCTAGAAGCAGCCAGGCCACATCTTTAATGCTTTGCTGCTTTGAAATTTCTGCCACCAGATACTCTGTCGTACTGAAGTTGAATCTTCCACATATTGCTAGAGCATGAACACAACGCAGCCGAGCTCTTGACTAAGGCATAACATGGGTGACATTTGCTCTAGTTCCCAATAAGTTCCTCATTTCCATCTAAGACCTCGGCAGCCTAGATTTCACTGTTCATTTCACTATCAGCATTTGGTCACAACCATGTAACCAGTTTCTAAGAAGTTGCAAACTTTCCCTCATCTGCTTATCTTCTTCTGAGTGCTCCAAACTCATCCAATCTATGCCTGTCACCAAATTCCAAAGCTGCTTCCATATTTGCAGATTTCTCTATAGTAATGCTTCAGCCTCTAGTACCCATTTTCTGTGTTAGGCCATGTTTGCATTGCTATTAAAAACAAGTCTGATACTGGGTAATATATAAATAACAGAAGTTTAATTGGTTCATGGTTCTGCAAGCTATACAAAAAGCATGGCACCAGCATCTGTTTGACTTCTAGAGAGGCCTCAGGAAGCTTTTATTCATGGCAGAAGATGAATCAGGAGAAGGAAAACTACATGACAAAAATCAGGAGCAAGAGGGAGTGGGTAGGTGCCACATATTTCTAAATACAAAATCTCATAAAAACTTACTATTATGAAGACAGATATAGGAGAAACGGAGGAAGATGGCACTCTAGGAGCAACTCAGGATTGCAGCTCTCAGCCAAATCGCAGAGGGTGACTTCACACCGCATTTCCAGATGAATCTTTATAGCCCACAGAGCGGGGAAAAGCCCAGGTGTAAGACGGTCACAAGATGCAAGCACAGCGGTATCCACTGGAGCGTCCAGGCAGCTGGTGCCGCAGTGTAGTGGCATGGCGCACAAAACACACAGGTCTGGGCACCCTGTTAAACAGCCAATTTGAGACTTGGGAGGGCAGATTGCCATGTTCATCTGATTGAACGAGTTTTGGACGGTGAACTAGATCAGAAGATTTCTGGGAGGTGAACTGTGAACCAGTGCAGCGGGTCGCTGCATGGAAAATCACACAGATCCCAGTGCCCTTTCAGGCGGTGGCTGAGGCACCTAGGAGAGAGTCAAACCTACAACCTAAAAAAAAAAAAGCCAAAAGGCTCAGAGGCAGGGAGCCAAGTGATCAGGCTCAATGGATCCCACTCCCACAGGGACAAGCAATACGGAGATTCAGAGTGCCCAGGGTTGAGAGTTCCACTGCGGGCACAGCTGAACCCATGGCTGTGCAGCTCGGTGGGGGAGAGGCGTCCGCCATTGCCGAGAGCTTCTGCCCCTACTGAGGTACCTGCCCATTGCTGATGCAGTCATTGCCAAGGCAACCCGCAATAACAGAGAGACTCTGCCAACAGGGTAGAGCCCACATCAGCAGGGCAGAGCCTATGTGAGCAGGGCACAGCCCAAAACAGCAGGAAGGAGCCCATAGCAAAAGAGCAAACCTCAGGCCACCAGGGCGGAGCCTCAGCAGCCAAATAGTGACTAGACTGCCTCTTAGCTGGGCAGGACAGCACAACGGATACTCACAAATAAAGCCCTAACTCCCCGAGACAGAGCATCTGAGGAAAAAAAGCGGTTTCATGAGATCTGCAGCAACAAACTTAAACGTACTTGCCTAGCAACACTGAATGAACAACGGAGCTCACAGATCAGCACTTGAGCTCCTATAAAGTACAGATCATCTCCTCAAGCAGCTCCCTGACTTCTGTATACCCAAAGAATCACCTCAAAAAGGACTGATCAGACTGACATTTGGTGGGCATCATTCTGGGAAAAAGATAGAAGAAGACACTGGTAGCATCCCTCACTGTTCCGCAGATGCTGCAGGTGTACCCCAGGCAAGCAGGGCCTGGAGTGCACCTCAGCAGTCTTACAGAGGGGCTAGACTGTTAGAAGAAAAACAAAGAAACAGAAATACTTCATCATCAACAATCTGGGCCTCTACTCAGAGACCCAATCAAAAAATCAGCAACTACTCAGATGACAGGTGGATAAATCCACAAAGATGGGAAGAAACCAGCACAAAAAGGAGGAAAACACCCGAAACCAGAACACCTCAATGCCTACAAAAGAACAAAACTCCTCACCAGCAAAAGAACAAAGCTGGACGGAGAATGACAGTGATGAAATGATGGATTCAGACTTCAGAAGGTGGGTAACAAGAAACATCTGTGAGCTAAAAGAACATGTTCTAAATCAGTGCAAAGAAACTAAGAACCTTGAAAAAAGATTTGAAAAAAGATTTGACGAAATGATAACAAGAATGGACAACTTACAGAGGAATATGAACGAATTGAAGGAACTGAAAAACACAACACGAGAACTTCATGAAGCATGCACAAGTTTCAACAGCTGAATTGACCAAGCAGAAGAAAGAATATCAGAAGTCGAAGATAAACTCAATAAAATAAAACGAGAAGCCAAGATTAGAGAAAAAAGCGCAAAAAGGAACGAACAGTCTCCAAGAAATGTGGGACTATGTGAAGAGACCTAACCTACGTTTGATAGTTGTCACAGAATGGGACGAAGAGAATGAATCCAAGCTGGAAAATACTCTTCAGGAAATTATCCAGGAAAATTTCCCCAACTTAGCAAGGGAGACCAACACCAAAATGCAGGAAATAAAGAGAACACCACAAAGATACTCCGGAAGAAGAGCAACCCCAAGGCACAAAATCGTCAGATTCACCAGGATAGAAATGAAGGAGAAAATCCTAAGGGCAGCCAGAGAGAAAGGTCAGGTCACCCACAAAGAAAAGCCCATCAGACTCACAGCGGATCTCTCGGCAGAAACCCTACAAGCCAGAAGAGAGTGGGGGCCAATATTCAACATCCTTAAAGAAAAGAACTTTGAACCCAGAATTTCATATCCAGCCAAACTAAGCTTCATAAGTGAAGAAAAAATAAAATCC
>CM052670.1:50194083-50208561 GCA_028533165.1 Leontopithecus rosalia
GATCAAAAGAGACAAAGAAGGACATTACATAATGGTAAAAGGATTGATACAACAAGAAGAGATCACAATCCTAAATATTTATGGACCCAATACAGGAGCACCCAGATATATAAGGTAAGTTATTAATGACTTACGAAGAGCCTTAGACTCCAACACAATAATAGTGGGAGACTTTAACACTCCACTGTCAATATTAGACAGATCAACCAGACATAAAATTAACAAGGAAACCCAGGACTTGAACTCAGACCTGGAACAAGCAACCCTGATAGACATTTACAGAACTCTCCACCTCAAATCCACGGAATATATATTCTACTCAGCACCACATCGCACCTACTCTAAAATTGATCATATAATTAAAAGTAAAGCACTCCTCAGGAAATGCAAAACAACTGAAATCATAACAAAGAGTCTCTCAGACCATAGTGCAATCAAGTTAGAACTCATAATCCAGAAACTAACTCAGAAACGCACAGGCTCATGGAAACTGAACAACTGGCTCTTGAATGCTGATTGGATAAAAAATGAAATGAAGGCAGAAATAAAGAAGTTATTTGAAACCAATGAGAATGAAGACACAACATACCAAAATCTCTGGGACACATTTAAAGCAGTATCTAGAGGAAAATATATAGCAATAAGTGCCCATATGAGAAGAGCAGAGAGATCCAAAATTGCCACCCTATCATCAAAATTAAAAGAGCTAGAGGAGCAAGATAAAAAAAACTCAAAACCTAGCAGAAGAATAGAAATAACAAAAATCAGAGCAGAACTGAAGGAGACAGAGACACAAAACACCCTTCAAAAATCAATAAATCCAAGAGCTGGTTTTTTGAATAGATCAACAAAATAGACAGACAACTAGCCACACTGATAAAAAACAGAGAGAACAACCAAATAGACACAATGAAAAATGATAAAGGGGAAATCACCACAGATTCCACAGAAATTCAAACCATCATCAGAGAATATTACAAACAACTCTATGCACATAAACTAGTAAACCTGGAAGAAATGGATAAATTCCTGGACACCTGTGTCCTCCCAAGCCTAAACCAGGAGGAAGCCGAAATTATGAATAGACCAATAACAAGGTCTGAAGTCGAGGCAGCAATTAAGAGACTACCACCCGAAAAAAGCCCAGGTCCAGATGGGTTCACAGCTGAATTCTACCAGACACACAGAGAGACACTAGTACCATTCTGTCTGAAACTATTACAAATAATCCAAAAAGAGGGAGTCCTTCCCAACTCATTTTATGAGACCAACATTATCCTGATACCAAAACCTGGCAGAGACTCTATAAGAAAAGAAAACTTCAGGCCAATATTCATGATGAACATAGATGCAAAAATCTTCAGTAAAATATTGGCAAGCCAATTGCAACAGCACATCAAAAAGCTTATCCATCATGATCAAATAGCATTCATCCCGGGGATGCAAGGCTGGTTCAACATAAGCAAGTCTATTAACATAATCCACCACATAAACAGAATGAAAAACAAAAACCACATGATCATCTCAATCGATGCAGAGAAAGCTTTGATGAAATTCAACAGCCCTTTATGCTGAAAACCCTCAATAAACTCGGTATTGATGGAATGTATCTCAAAGTAATAAAAGCTATTTACAATAAACCAACAGCCAATATCATACTGAATGGGCAAAAACTGGAAGCATTCCCTTTGAAATACAGCATCAGACAAAGATGCCCCCTCTCACCACTTCTATTCAATATAGTACCGGAATTTCTAGCCAGAGCAATCAGTCAAGAAAAAGAAATAAAGGGTATTCAAATAGGAAAGGAGGAATCCAAATTGTCTCTATTTGCAGATGACATGATATTATATCTAGAAGACCCTATCATCTCAGCCCAAAAACTCCTGAAACTGATAAGCAACTTCAGCAAAGTCTCAGGATATAAAATCAATGTGCAAAAATCACAAGCATTCCTATACACGAATAACAGACTGAAAGAGAGCCAAATCAAGAATAAACTGCCATTCACAATTGCTACAAAAAGAATAAAATACCTAAAAATACAACTTACAAGGAATGTAAGGGACCTCTTCAAGGAAAACTACAAAAAAATGCTCAATGAAATAAGAGAGGACACAAACAGATGGAGAAACATTCCATGTTCATGGTTAGGAAGAATCAATATCGTGCAAATGGCTATACTGCCCAAAGTAATTTACAGAATCAATGCTATCCCCGCCAAGCTACCATTGACTTTCTTCACAGAACTGGAAAAAACACACCATGAACTTCATATGGAACCAAAAGAGAGCCCACATAGCCAAGTCAGTCCTAAGCAAAAAGAACACAGTGGGAGGCATCACACTACCTGACTTCAAACTATACTACAAGGCTACAGTAACGAAAACAGCATGGTACTGGTATCAAAACAGAGATATAGACCAATGGAACAGAACAGAGACATAAAATCTTTGATAAACCTGACAAAAACAAGCAATGGGGAAAGGATTCCCTGTTTAATAAATGGTGTTGGAAAAACTGGCTAGCCATGTGCAGAAAGCAGAAACTGGACCCCTTCCTGACACCTTACACTAAAAGTAACTCCAGATGGATTAAAGACTTAAACATAAGACCTGGCACCATAAAAACCCTAGAAGAAAATCTAGGCAAAACCATCCAGGACATAGGAGTAGGCAAGGACTTCATGACCAAAACACCAAAAGCATTGGCAACAAACGCCAAAATAGACAAATGGGACTTAATCAAACTTCACGTCTTCTGCACAGCAAAAGAAACTGTCATTAGAGTGAATCGGCAACCAACAGAATGGAAAAAAATTTTTCAGTTTACCCATCTGACAAAGGGCTCATATTCAGAATTTACAAAGAACTCAAACAGATTTACAAGAAAAAAGTAAACAAGCCCATCCAAGAATGGGCAAAGGAAATGAACAGACACTTTACAGAAGAAGACATACATGAGGCCAACAAACATATGCAAAAATGCTCATCATCACTGGTCATTAGAGAGATGCAAATCAAAACCACATTGAGATACCATCTCATGCCAGTTAGAATGGCATTCATTAAAAAATCTGGAGACAACAGATGCTGGAGAGGATGTGGAGAAATAGGAACACTCTTACACTGCTGGTGGGAGTGTAAATTAGTTCAACCATTGTGGAAGACAGTGTGGCGAGTCTTCAAGGACCTAGAAATAAGAATTCCATTTGACCCAGCAATCCCATTACTGGGTATATATCTAAAGGACTATAAATATTTCTACTATAAGGACACATGCACACGAATGTTCAATGCAGCACTGTTTACAATAGCAAAACCTGGAATCAACCCAAATGCCCATCGATGATAGACTGGACTGGGAAAATGTGGCACATATACACCATGGAACATTATGCAGCAATCAAAAATGATGAGTTCATGTCCTTTGTAGGGACATGGATGAATCTGGAGAACATCATTCTCAGCGAATTGACACAAGAACAGAAAAGAAAACATTGTATATACTCACTCATAGGTGGATGATGAATAATGAGAACACATGGACACAGTGAAGGGAGTACCACACACTGAGGTCTATTGGGGGAAATAGGGGAGGGACAGTGGGGGGGTGGAGCGGGGGAGGGATGGCATGGGGAGAAATGCCAAATATGGGTGAAGGGGCAGAAGGCAGCAAAACACACTGCCACGTGTGTACCTATGCAACTATCTTGCATGTTCTGCACATGTACCCCAAAACCTAAAATGCAATAACAATTAAAGAAAATAAATTAAGAAAAAAATGAAGACAGATATAAACAATTAATGAGGGATCTGCCACCATGACCCAATCCTTTCCCCTAAGCCTTACCTACAACACTGGGGATTACATTTCAACATGAGATTTGAGTTGGGCCAAATATCCAAGTATATCAAGGCCAACTATCCAAGTATAACAGAGAATGGAATATATTCAAAAAAGCAAAAAAATAAAACTTACCAACCAATAACACTGTACCTATCCTTGCTATCCTTCCAGAAATAATGAAGAATATATTATCTCCTAGACAGGCAAAAGCTTTGAAAAATTATCACCATCAGACAAGTCCAAGAGAATATAGTTAAGAAACTTTTACATCTATAGGCAAAAGTATGCTATCTATTTTCATGAAAACACACAAACATATAAAACTTACTTGTAGAGCAGATACACAAATGAGAAGTAAAATGGAGACAAATGCTATCAGCACAAAATCAAGTACGTTTTAACATAAATAATAAAAGAGAGAAAAATAAGCCAAGGATATTCAAAAGAATTTAAAAACCATTAGTAAAATTGCAGGAGTAAGACACCACCTATCAATAATAGCCTTGAATGTAAATAGTTTAGATCCCCAATTAAAACACATAAACTGGCTGAATGAATTGAAAAAATAAAAAGACTCAACTACATGTTGCCTACAAGAAACTCATTTCATCTGTAAAGACACATATGGACTGAAAGTGAAAGGAGGAATAAAAGAATATTCCATGCAAATTGTAACCACAAGTGTGCAAAGGTAGTTACATCAAATAAAATAAATATTAAGTCAAAAAATATTTAAAAGTCATGAAGAATATTTTATAACTATAAAGAGATCAACTCAGCAGGAGAATATAACAATTTTAAATATGTATACCCCAACACTGAAATACCCAGATATATAAAGCAAATATAATTAGAGCCAACGAAAGAGATACATCTCAATACAATAATAGTTGGGGACTTTAACACCTGATATATCATTCGAAAGACTATATAGACAGAAAATAGCAGAAACTAGGATTAATCAGCACTATAAATGAAATGAACATAACAAACATTTACAGAACATTTCATATATCTACAGAATACACAATCTTCTCATTGGCTCATTGAACACTCTCCACAACCATATGTGAGGCCACAAAACAAGATTCAACAAGGTGTTAAAAATAAAAATCATATCAAGTATATTCTCAGAACATATTGAAAGTAAAAAAGAAATCAAAAAAGAAAAAATTTGGAAACTACAGAAATTAAACAACATGCTCTCAAATAATCATTGGGTAAATAAATAAATTATGAAAAAAATCTTGAAACAAATTAAAGTCACAGCAAAAATGTGACATAGAAAATAAATACAAAGAAGAAAGTTTATAGGAGTATACACCTACATCCTAAAAGTGGAAACATTTCAAATATTTCAACTTAATAATGAAACTCAAGGAATGAGAATAAAAGAATCCAAACTCAAAATTAGTAGAAGGTAGAAATAATGAAGGCCAGAGCAGAAGTAAACAAAACTAAGACTAAATAAACAATATAAAGCATAGAAGAATTAAAAAGCTGTTTCAAAAAAAATAAATTGATGAACTCCTAACACAAATAACCAATAACAAAAGAGAGAAAACCCAAATAAAATTAGAAACAAAAAATAAAAACAAAGACATGAAAAATAATAGTATGAAAATAAAATAGGTCATTAGTGACAATTAAAACTATTGCACTAGTCCATTTTCATGCTGCTATAAAGATCTGCCTGAGAATGAGAAATTTATAATGAAAAAATATTCCATTGACTCACAGTTATGCAGGATTGCAGAGGCCTCAGGAAATGTACAATCATGGCAGAAGGGGAAGAAAATCATGGTAGAAGGGGAAGTAAAAAAAATTTAAAACCAAAAAACCTACCTTCTTCTCATAGCAGAATAGGGAAGAATGAGTTCCCAGCAAAGGGAGAAGCCTGTTATAAAATCATCAGATTTTGTGAGAACCCACTAAGTATCACAAAAAAATTAGTGGGGAGAATCGCCCCCATGATTCAATTATCTCCATGTGGTTGCCCCTTGATACGTGGGATTATTGCAATTCAAGATGAAATTTTGGGTGGGGACACAGCCAAACCATAACATTCCACCACTGGGCCCTCCCAAATCTCATGTCCTCACAATTCAAAACACAATCATGCCTTCCAACAGTCCCCAAAGTATTAACTCATTCTAGTATTAACTCAAGAGTCTAAGTGCAAAGTCTCATCTGAGACAAGGCAAGCCCCTTCCATTTGTGAACCTGTAAAATCAAAACCAAGTTATTTACTTCCTAGATACAATGGGTACAGGCATTGGGTAAATACATCCATTCCAAATGGGAGAAACTGGCCAAAACAAAGAGTTTAGAGGCCCCATGCAGTCCTTAAATTTTAAAGTCACAAATTAATCTCCTTTGACTCCATGTCTCACATCTAGGTCACACTGATGCAAGAGGAAGCCTCACATGAACTTGGATAGCTCTACGCCTGTTGCAGGGCACAGCCCCACTCCTGGTGCTTTCACAGGCTGTTTTTGAGTCTCTGTGGCTTTTCCAGGTGCACTGTGCAAACTGTCGGTGGATCTATCATTCTGGAGTCGAGGATGGTGACCCTCTTCTCACAGCTCCATTAGGCAGGGCTCCAGTGGGGACTCTGTGTGGGGGCTCCACACTGCCTTAGCAGAGGTTCTTCATGAGGGCTCTGCCCCTGCAGCAAATGTCTGCCTGGACATCCAGGCATTTCCATACATCCTCTGAAATCTAGGCAGAGTTTCCCAAACCTCAATTCTTTACTTCTGTTTACCTGCAGGCTTAACACCATGTGGAAGCTGTCAAGGATTGGATCTTGTACCCTCTGAAGCCATGGCCAGAGCTGTGACTTGGCCCCTTTTAGACATGGCTGGGACACAAGGCACCAAGTCCTGAGACTGCACAAAGCAGCAAGCCTGTGCAAAGCAGCTAGGAGGAAATCATTATTTCCTCCTTGGCCTCTGGGCCTGTGATGGGAATGGCTGCCATAAAGACCTCTGATATGCCCCAGAAACCTTTTCCCCATTGTCTTAGATATTAACACTTGGCTCTTCATTACTTATGTAAATTTCTGCAGCCAGCTTGAATTTCTCCCCAGAAAATGGGCTTCTCTTTTCTATCACATTATAAGGCTGCAAATTTTCAGAACTTTTATGCTCTGCTTCCCTTTTAACATAAGTTCCAATTCCAAACCACCTATTTGTGAATATATAAAACTAAATGTTTTTAACAGCACCCAAATCACATTGTAATTGTATTGCTGTTTAGAAATTTCTTCTGCCAGGTGCCTGAAATCATCTCTCTCAAGTTCAAGGTTCCACAGATCTCTAGGGCAGGGGCAAAATGCTTCCAGTCTGTTTGCTAAAACATAGCAAAAAAATAACTTTATTCCGGTTCCCAACAAGTTTCTCATCTCCATCTGAGACCATCTCAGCCTGGACTTCATTGTCCATATCACTATCAGCATTTTGGTCAAAGCCATTCAACAAATCTCTAAGAAGTTCCAAACTTTCCCACATCTTTCTGTCTTCTGAGCCTGTCAAGTCTCTAGGAAGTTCCACACTTTCCCACATTTTCCTGTCTTCTTCTGAGTCCTCGAAACTGCTCCAAATTCTGCCTGTTACCCAGTTCTAAAGTCATTTGCACATTTTTGGGTATCCTTGTAGTGACACCCCACTCTACTGGTACCAATTTACTGTATTAGTCCATTATCATGCTGCTATAAAGAACTGCCTGAGACTGACTAATTTATAAAGGAAAGAGGTTTAATTGACTCACAATTTCACAGGGCTGGGAGGCTTCAGGAAACTTATAATCATGGCAGAAGGGGAAGCAAACATATCCTTATTCCCATGGTGGTAGGAAGGGGAAGAATGAGTGGCCAGCAAAGGGGAAGACCCTTATAAAACCATCAGATCTGGTGAGAACTAACTCACTATGTCAAGAACGGGATGGGAGAAACCACCCCCATGATTCAATTATCTCCATCTGGTCTGACCCTTGACACATTAGGATTATTACAATTCAAGATCAGATTTTGGATGGGGATACAGCCAAACAATATCAACTACATACTAAAATATTAGAAAACCTACGGAAAATTGATAAACTCCTAGACCATACAACCTACCAATACCAACTCACAAAGAAATAGAAAACCTGAAGAGACCAATAACAAGTAATGTCATTGAATCAATAATAAAAATTCCCCTTTACTGTTGAGTTCTCTTCCTGCCCATGCTGCCCATGTTAAGAAGAGGTAACTCTAACTCATTCTATGAAGCCAATATTATCCTGATACTCAAATTACACAAAGACATAACTAAAAAAAGTACAGGTCAATATTCCTGATAAATATAGATGCAAAAATCCTCAACAAATTACTAGCAAACTGAATCCAACAGCACATAAAAAGATAATACATCCTGATCTGTTGGTAGTAATTCCAGTAATACAAGGATGGTTTACCATATGCAAATCAGTAAATGTGATATACAACATCAATAAAGTGAAGTACTAAAACCATATAATCATCTCAACAGATGCAGAAAATAACATTTGATAAAATTCAACTTCTCTTCATTATGAAGACTCTCAGAAATTAAACACAGAAAGAAACTCAACATAATTAAGGTTTTCTATGACCTGCACATAGCTAATACCATACTGCATCGAGAAAAAGATGAACCCTTTCCTCTAAGAGCTGGGGAAAGACTAAGAAGCCTGCATTCACCATACTAACTCACTATGGTACTAGAAGTCTTATCTAGAACAATAAGGCAAGACAAAGAAATTGAGGGCATCTAAATTTAACAAGAGATATACAAATTGTCCATCTCTTCACAGAACACAATCTTATATATAGAAAAGCCTTTAAAATGTGAGGGAATGAAATGTCTTATGAGATGCAGGTAGTATGTGCTTCCTCCACGGAGAGGAAGTAGAATAGTAAGTGGACACTCACATTTTTAACAGATTGTTTAGCATAGAATGCTAGGATTCACTGAAAAAGTGAAGAAAGCAACATAAGGAGAGGGTTAGAAGCAGACTTCCTGGTTGGGAACTAGCTGAAAGATGGGAGAGGCTCCTGGACATGGAAAACAATAAGAGAGAAACAGGGTTCCACACTTTCAAATGGGCTTTTACAACAACGGCTATAGGAGAAAGCTTTGAACTACTAGGGCCTGAAGCATTATACACAGAGCTGCCTGAAGACTGGAGACAGACATTATTCCAGAAAGGGAACGAATATGGAATCCCAAAGCTATCCAAACCTTAAGTAGACTCAGCTGGGTGCCACTTTGATAGCTCAAATACTGGGGATCTACAGACACAGTTACTGTTGCTGTGTTGCTCTAAGAAGGAAAAGGAGAGATCAAGTGCTCCCATGCACCCCTGGGAGGTTCTCTACTGCTCTATTGTGGGCTGCTGTTGAGACTGAGGCATGAGAAGACTGCATTTCCCAAAGCTTTTTTGGCACACTGCTAACCTGAGAGGTGCTCTGTCCTCATGATGAGTTCAGGCTCATGTGGCTGCAACTGCCAAGAGGATTAAGAAAGATAGGCTCTTCTACACATATATCTAAGACAATATCCACTACCATGCAATGGGATGCTGTGAGACTGAGACACGAGTGAACCACACTCCCCAAAGTTTCTTGCCCATGCTGCTTGCCTGGGTGGGGCTGGCTCCTCCTTCTCTGGTCCCAGGCCCAAGGCAACACTTTGAAAGTTTAATGCTGGGCTGCACCCTGTCCTTGGGGTAAGTTCTGGCTGGCACTGCTGCAGCCACTTACCAGCCAAGGAGGACAAGTGAAAACAGGCTTTCCTATGCATGTCTAGGACAATACCCCATTACCCTGCAACAGGCTGCTGTGAGGCTGAGATGCAAGGGAACCACAGTCCCCACAGCTTCTTGCCCATACTACCTGCCAGATAGGGGCTCCACCCTCCCTTGTTGTAGGCCCACAGTGCCATTTTGAGAGTTTAATACTAGACTGCACACCATCCTCAGGCCATGGGTGAGGTAAAGCAGGTACAGCTGCCACCCAGCCAAGGAAGAAAAAGGAGAGAACAAGCTTTTCCAAGCACACATAGAACAATATGCACTGCCCTGCTACAGGCAGTTATGGTACTAGGGACTAGTATGCCCAACCCCTTGCACTATCAATACCAACATGGACTGCTTGGGTTGCAGTAGGTTGCTCCACCACTAATACTGCCATCAGCCACACCACACCAGATGCCTAGGGGCCTGAAAACCTGCCCACAAACCTGGTTCACTGTTCTCACTACTAGCTTCTAAGCAGGCCACCTACAGGCCCAAAAATCAGCCCTCCAGGACTCAATAATACCAGAGCAATTGTAAGCTGCTCTGGGGTCAATAAACAGGCACACTAACATCGCTGCAGCCACTACTGAGGCCCAAAGATTGGCTCAGTTGTCAACGAAGTATCAAGCAAAACTTGGGAAACACACAGTAAAGAAACACAATAATTGCCTAGCAATGGATGCCAATAAAAAACAATTCTTCAAAATGTCAGATAAAAAATTCAAAATAGTGATTTTTTTGATTTTTTTAATTGCATTTTAGTTTTTGGGGTACATGTGCAGAACATGCAAGATAGAAAGCTCAGTAAGATGTAAGAGAAATCTGAAAACAAATACAAAGAAATCAGACATAAAATTCAGGATATAAATAATAAATTTACCAAGGAGATGGAGATGTTAAAAAAAAAGCAGAAATTCTGTAAGCAAAAATCAATTGAAGAAAATACAAAATACATTTGAAAGCTTCAAAAACAGACGAACCAAGCAGAGGAATCTCAGAGCTTAAGAGTCCTTTTGAAATAATGCAGTCAGACAGCATTTTTCAAAAAAGAATAAAAAATAATGAACAAAGTTTTCAAGATGTTTGAAACTACATAAAATGATGAAGCTTGCAAATTATCTGTAATCCCAAGAAAGAAGAAAAATTAAAAGTTTAGAAAATCAATTTAGGTTAATAATAGATAAAAACTTCTCAAGTCTAGCAGGAGAGTTAGACATGAAGAAAAAAGAGACCAAGTGATCTCAAGGCAAATATATTTCAAAAAGTATTTCACCATGGTATATTATATTGAGAATGTCTAAAGACAATGTGAAAGAAATAATTTAAAAATTAGCAAGATAAAGGAATCTAATCACCTATAAAGGAACCTCCATCAGACTCACAGTGGGCTTTAAAGCAGAAACCTTATGAGTCAGAAGAGAATGAGATAACATTTACAAAGTGCTGGAAGAAAAAATGTTAGCAAAAAATTGTATGTCTTCACAGAATAGACTTCATAAATGAGAGGGTAATAAAGACATTCCCAGACAAGCAAAAGTTGAGGAAATCTGTCACCACTGGATCAGCCCTATGGCAAATGCTGAAAGAAATATTAAACACAAAAATGAAAGATCAATAGTCACTATCATAAAAACATACGGAAATATAAAACCCACAAGTCTTATAAGACATCCACACAAAGGAGGAAGAGAAAGGAATCACATGGCAACATGACAGAATTTAATCAAACCACCAAGACAAAAAGACAGAGAAAAATTTAAAAAACAAGCATTTGAAAACAACAACATGGTGGAAACAAAGCCTTACACATCAGTATTAACCTCGAATGTAAATGGATTATGTCTTCTATCTAAAAGATACAGATCAGTGGAATGAATTTTAAAAATACTGCCTAAAAGAAACTTGCCTTACCAATAAAACACATATAGACTGAAAATAAAGAGGTGGATAAAATATTCAAAAAAACAGAAATCAAAAGTGAGCAGAAATAGCTATATTTCCTTGGATTAAAACAGACTTTGAATGAAAAATGGTTTAAAAAAGACAAAGAATGTCATCACAAATGATAAATGGATCAGTTCAGCAAGAGGATTTAACAATTCTAAACATATCCAACACTGGAGCACCCAGATTCATAACACAAATATTACTAGACCTAAGGAGAGTTATACACAGCAATACAATAATACTGGGGACATCAACACTTCACATTCAGCATTAGACATGTCATCCAGACAGAAAATTAATGAAGAATCATTGGACTTAAATCAGACTTTTGACGAAATGGACCTAACACATTTACAGGACATTCTACCCAACACTTGTAGAATATATATTTTTTTCATTAGCACATAGAACATTCTCTAAGATAGATCACATGTTAGGACACACAACAAGTCTCAACAAATTTTAAAGTACTATAATAATAACTATCTTCTCAGATCACAGTAAAATTAAAATAAAAATACCAAGAGGAACTATAAAAATCATAGAAATTAAACAAAGTGTTCCTGAATGATCATTTGGCCAATGAAGAAATTAAGAAAAAAAAATAAATCTTTTTTGAAACAAATGAACATGGAAACAGAAGTTATAAAAACCTGTGTAATATAGAAATAGCAGTGTTAAGATGAAAGTTTATAGTATTAAATGTCTACATCAAAAATATAGAAATATCTCAAACCAACAATCTAACATCACAACTTAAACGAATGTTCATTGCAGCACTGTTTACAATAGCAAAGACCTGGAAGCAACCCAAATGTCCATCGATGATAGACTGGACTGGGAAAATGTGGCACATATACACCATGGAATATTATGCAGCAATCAAATATGATGAGTTCGTGTCCTTTGTAGGGACATGGATGAATCTGGAGAACATCATTCTCAGCAAATTGACAAAAGAACAGAAAAGGAAACACCATATATACTCACTCATAGGCGGGTGATGAACAATGAGAACACATGAACACAGGGAAGGGAGTACCACACACTGAGGTCTATTGGGGGAAATAGGGGAGGGTTAGCAGGGGGGGAGCGGGGGAGGAATGGCATGGGGAGAAATGCCAAATATGGGTGAAGGGGCAGAAAGCAGCAAAACACACTGCCACGTGTGTACCTATGCAACTATCTTGCATGTTCTGCATATGTACCCCAAAACCTAAAATGCAATAAAAATTTAAAATAATAATAATAATAAAAAAGAATGAGAAAAGCAAGAAAAAAACAAAATAAGCAGAAGGGAAGAAATAAGAAAAATCAAAACAACTGAATGAGAGACCAAATAACAACAAAACACACACACACACACATACACACACACACACACGTACTCACGTACACACACACACACAAAAGAGAAGATCAATGATATGAATAGTTGGGTCTTCAAAAAGATAAAATTGATAAACTGCTATCCTGCTATCTGGAATGGTCATTAAAAAAAGGAGAGAAGATCCAAATAAACAAAATTCAAAATGAAAAAAAAAGACATTACAATTGATAACACAGAAATACAATAGGTCATTAGAGACTATTATGAACAACTATCCATATACTCACAAACTAGAAAATCTAGAGAAAATAGATAAATTTCTGGATACATACAACCTTCTAAGACTGAAGAATAAAAAGCCTGAACAGACCAATAACAACTAGAAAGAATTAATCTCCAATAAAACATATCCCAGCAAAGAAAAGTCAAAGACTGTATGGATTAACAGTTGAATATTACCAAATATACAAAGAAGCATTAAAACCAATCCTGCAACAGTTTCAAAAATTATCCTTAACTCATTCTGCAAGACCTGTATTAACTTCACTCCAAAACCAGACAAGAACACAAGAAAAAAGAGAGAACTGCAGACCAATATCCTTGATGAACATAGACACACAAATTATCACAAAACAATAGCAAACTGAATCCAACAGCACATCATAAAGATAAAATGCCATTATAAAATGGGCTTTATACCAGGGATGCAAGAATGGTCCAACATATGCCAATCAGTAAATACGACATATGACATAAATATAATTTAGGACAAAATCTCTATAAGCATCTCAAGAGTCAAAAAAAGCATTTAATAAAATTCAGCATCCCTTCATGATAAAAACTGTTAGCAAACTAGGCATAGAAGAAACATACTTCAAAATAATAATGGCCATATATAACAAACCCATAGCCAACATCAGACTGAATGGGGAAAAGTTTAAACATTTCACCCAGAACCAGAACAAGAGGAGGATGCCCACTTTCAACACTCCTGTTCAGCATAGTACTAGAAGCCCTAGCAGAGCAATCAGACAAGGGAAAGATATAAAAAGCAGCCGATTGGAAAAGAGGAAGTTAAATTATCCTTGTTTACTGACGACATGACTGCATATCTATACAAACCTAAAAATTCCACCCCAAAAACTCTTAGATTTTATAAATAAATTTAGTAAAATTGCAGGATGCAATATCAAAACATAAAAATCAGTGACTTTTCTATACATTAATAACGATTTAACTGAGAAAAATTATCAAGAAGTCAGTTCCATTTACAATAGCTACCAAAAAAGTACCTAGGAATACATTTTTAAGAAGAGGCAAAAGATCTCTACAAAAAAAACCCTACTAAACACTGATGAAAGAAATTGAAGATGACACGAATAGAAAACTCCTCAGCAAATGAAAAACAACTGAGATCATAACAAGCACTCTCTCAGACCATAGTGCAATCAAGTTAAAACTCAGAATCCAGAAACTAACTCAGAACCGCACAGCCTCATGGAAACTGAAAAACTGGCTCTTGAATGTTGATT
>CM052670.1:50218121-50252551 GCA_028533165.1 Leontopithecus rosalia
GCCTACTTCTGTCCTGGATGGTTTTGCCTAGATTTTCTACTAAGGGTTTTATGGTGCCTGGTCTTATGTTTAAGTCTTTAATCCATCTGGAGTTAATTTTAGTATAAGGTGTCAGGAAGGGGTTCAGTTTCTGCTTTCTGCACATGGCTTGCCAGTTTTCCCGACACCATTTATTAAACAGGGAATCCTTTCCTCATTGCTTGTTTTTGTCAGGTTTATCAAAGATTGTATGGTTGTAGATGTGTTGTGTTGCCTCCAATGCCTCTGCTCTGTTCCATTGGTCTATTTCTCTGTTTTGGTACCAGTACCATGCTGTTTTGATTATTGTAGCCTTGTAGTATAGTTTGAAGTCCGGTAGTGTGATGCCTACTGCTGCATTCTTTTTTCTTAGAATTGACTTGGCTATGCGGGCTCTCTTTTGGTTTCATATGAAGTTCATGGTGGTTTTTCCAGTTCTGTGAAGAAAGTCAATGGTAGCTTGCTGGGGATAGTGTTGATTCTGTAAATTACGTTGGGCAGTATAGACATTTTCACGATATTGATTCTTCCTAACCATGAACATGAAATGTTTTTGCATCTGTTTGTGTCATCTCTTATTTCGTTGAGCAGTGGTTTGTAGTTTTCCTTGAAGAGGTCTCTTATGTTCTTTGTACGTTGTATTCCTAGGTATTTTATTCTTTTTGTAGCAATTGTGAATGGCAGTTCATTCTTTATTTTGCTCTCTTTAAGTCTGGTATTGGTGTATAGGAATGGTTGTGATTTTTGCACATTGATTTTATATCCTGAGAGTTTGCTGAAGTTGCTTATCACTTTCAGGAGTTTTTGGGCTGAGACGATAGGGTCCTCTAGATATACTATCATGTCATCTGCAAATAGAGACAATTTGGCTAGCACCTTTCCTATTTGAATACACTTTATTTCTTTTTCTTGCCTCATTGCTCTGGCTGGAACTTCCAGTACTATATTGAATAGAAGTGGTGAGAGAGGGCATCCTTCTCGAGTACCAGATTTCAAAGGGAATGCTTCCAGTTTTTGCCCATTCAGTATGATATTGGCTGTTGGTTTGTCATAAATAGCTTTTATTACATTGAGATACGTTCTATCAATACCGAGTTTATTGAGGGTATTTAGCATAAAGGGCTGTTGAATTTTGTCAGAGGCCTTCTCTGCGTCAATTGAGACAGGATAAGGTTTTGGTGTGCTGTTGCAATTGGCTTGCCAGTATTTTCCTGAAGATTTTTACATCTATGTTAATCATGGATACTGGCCTGAAGTTTTCTTTTCTTGTTGAGTCTCTGCCAGGTTTTGGTATCAGGATGATGTTGGATTCATAAAATGAATTGGGAAGGATTCCCTCTTTTTGGATTATTTGGAATAGTTTCAGAAGGAATGGTACCAGCTCCTCTTTGTGTGTCTGTAGAATTCGGCTGTGAACGCATCTGGACGTGGGCTTTTTTTTGTGTGTAGTAGGCTCTTAATTGCTGCCTCGACTTCAGACCTTGTTATTGGTCTATTCATAGTTTCGGATTCCTCCTGGTTTAGGCATGGGAGGACACAGGTGTCCAGGAATTTATACATTTCATCCAGGTTTACTAGTTTATGTGCATAGAGTTGTTTGTAATATTCTCTGATGATGGTTTGAATTTCTGTGGAATCTGTGGTGATTTCCCCTTTATCGTTTTTTATTGCGTCTATTTGGTTGTTCTCTTGTTTCTTTTTTAATAGTCTGACTAGTGGTGTGTCTATTTTGTTGATCTTTTCAAAAAACTAGCTCTTGGATTTATTGATTTTTGAAGGGTTTTTCGTGTCTCTATCTCCTTCAGTTCTGCTCTGATGTTAGTTATTTCTTGTCCTCTGCTAGGTTTTGAGTTTTTTGATCTTGCTCCTCTAGCTCTTTCAATTTTGATGATAGGGTGTCAATTTTGTATCTCTCCACTTTTCTCATATGGGCACTTATTGCTATATATTTTCCTCTGGAGACTGCTTTAAATGTGTCCCAGATATTCTGGTATGTTTTTTCTTCGTTCTCGTTGGTTTCAAATAACTTCTTTATTTCTGCCTTCATTTAATTCTTTATCCAGTCGACATTCAAGAGCCAGTTGTTCAGTTTCCACGAATCTGTGTGGTTCTGAGTTGGTTTCTGGATTCTGATTTCTAACTTGATTGCACTATGGTCTGAGAGACTGTTTGTTATTATGTCAGTTGCTTTGCATTTGCTGAGGAGTGCTTTACTTCCACTTACGTGGTCAGTTTTAGAGTAGCTGTGATGTGGTGCTGAGAAGAATGTATAGTCTGTGGATTTGGGGTGGAGAGTTCTGTAAATGTCTATCAGGTTTGCTTGTTCCAGGTCTGAGTTCAAGCCCTGGATATCATTGTTAATTTTCTGTCTGTTTGATCTGTCTAATATTGACAGTGGAGTGTAAAAGTCTCTCATTATTATTGTGTGGGAGTTTAAGACTCTTTATAGGTCTTTAAGAACTTGCCTTATATATCTGGGTGCTCCCATATTGGGTCCACGTATATTTAGGATAGTTAGCTCTTCTTGTTGTATCGATCCTTTTGCCATTATGTAATGACCTTCTTTGTCTCTTTTGATCTTCTTTGCTTTAAAGTCTATTTTATCAGAGATGAGAATTGCAACTCCTGCTTTTTTTTACTCTCCATTTGCTTGGTAAATCTTCCGCCATTCCTTTATTTTGAGCCTTTGTGTATCCTTGCATGTGAGATGGGTGTCCTGGATACAGCACACCGATGGGTTTTGGCTTTTGATCCACTTTGCCAATCTGTGTCTTTTTATTGGTGCAATTAGCCCATTTACATTTAGGGTTAATATTATTAGGTGTGAATTTTATACTGCCATTTTAATTCTAGCTGGCTGTTTTGCCTGTTAGTTGATGAAGATTCTTCATTTTGTTGATGCTCTTTAGGATTTGGTATGTTTTTGGAATGGCTGGTACTGTTTGTTTCTTTCTATGTGTAGTGCCTCTTTCAGGAGCTCTTGTAAAGCAGGCCTGGTGATGACAAAATCTCTGAGTACTTGCTTGTTTGCAAAGGATTTTATTTTTTCTTCACTTATGAAGCTCAGTTTGGTTGGATATAAAATTCTGGGTTGAAAGTTTTTTTTCTTTAAGGATGTTGAATATTGGCCCTCACTCTCTTCTGGCTTGTAGGGTTTCTGCCGAGAGATCTGCTATGAGTCTGATGGGCTTCCCTTTGTGGGTGACCCGACCTTTTCCTCTGGCTGTCCTTAGTATTTTCTCCTTCATTTCAACCCTGGTGAATCTGACAATTATGTGCCTTGGCGTTGCTCTTCTTGTGGAATATCTTTGTGGTGTTCTCTGTATTTCCTGGACTTGAGTATTGGCCTACCTAGCTAGGTTGGGGAAATTTTCCTAGATAATATTTTGAGGAGTATTTTCCAGCTTGAATTCATTCTCTTCATCACATTCTGGTACACCTATCAAATGTAGGTTAGGTCTCTTCACATAGTCCCACATTTCTTGGAGACTTTGTTCATTCCTTTTTGCACTTTTTTCTCTAGTCTTGGTTTCTCATTTTATTTCATTGAGTTGATCTTCAACTTCTGATATCCTTTCTTCTGCTTGGTCAATTCGGCTGTTGAAAGTTGTGCATGCTTCACGAAGTTCTCGAGTTGTGTTTTTCAGTTCCTTCTATTCATTCATATTCCTCTCTAAGTTGTCCATTCTTGTTATCATTTCCTCAAATCTTTTTTCTAATCTTTTTTCAAGGTTCTTTGTTTCTTTGCATTGATTTAGAACATGTTCTTTTAGCTCATGGAAGTTTCTCATTATCCACCTTCTGAAGTCTGATTCCATCATTTCATCACCCTCATTCTCCGTCCAGCTTTGTTCTCTTGCTGGTGAGGAGTTTTGTTCTTTTGTAGGAAGTGACGTATTTTGGCTTTGAGTTTTTTCCTATTTTTATGCTGGTTTCTTTCCATCTTTTTGGGTGTATCCACCTGTCATCTGAGTAGTTGCTGACTTTTTGATTGGGTCTCTGAGTGGACGCCCAGATTGTTGATGATGAAATATTTCTGTTGCTTAGTTTTCCTTCTAACAGTCTAGGCCCTCTGCTGTACAACTGCTGAGGTCCACTACAGGCCCTGCTTGTCTGGGGTACACCTGTAGCAGCTGCAGAACAGTGAGGGTTGCTACCAGTTTCTTCTTCTGCTGTCTTTGTCCCAGAATGATGCCCACCTCATGTCAGTCTGTTCTGTCCTTTTTGAGGTGACTCTTTGGATATACAGGGATCAGGAAGCTGCTTGAGGAGACAGTCCATAGTTTATTGGAGCTCAAGTGCTGAGCTGTGAGCTCCTTTGTTCATTCAGCGCTGTTAGGCTTGGATGTTTAGGTCTGCTGCAGCAGAACTCGTAAAACCCTTTTTTCCTCAGGTGCTCTGTCTTGGGGAGTTTGGGCTTTCTTTTTGAGTATCCGTTGTGCTGTCCTGCCCAGCTAGGAGGCAGTCTAGTCACTATTTGCCTGCTGAGGCTTCACTCTGCTCCTGTGGGCTCTGCCCTGCTGTCCTGGGTTCTGCCCTGCTGTCGTGGGCTCTGCCCTGTTGCTGTGGGCTTCATCCTATTGCCATGAGCTCTGCCCTGCTGTTGTGGACTCTGCTCTGTTGCGTCTGTATTGGTGGAGTCTCTCTGCTATGGCGGGTTGCCTCGGCAATGGCAGGCTGCATCAGCAATGAGAGTATACCTCCATAGGGGCAGAATGCCTCAGCAATGGCGGACACCCCTCCCCCACCGAGCTGCACTGTTCCAGGCTCAGCTGTGTCTGCAGTGAAACTCTCAACCCCAGACGTATCAAATCGCTGCCCTGCTTGTCCCTGTGGGGGTGGGACCTGCAGAGCCTGATCACCTGGCTCGCTGCCTCAGAGCCCTCTTTTTTTTTCTAAGTTGAATGGTTTACTCTCTCCCAGGTGTTTCAATCTCCTGCTGTTAGGGCACTGGGATCTGTGTGATTTCCCGTCCAGCGACCCAATGTGCCAAATCAAATGTTGCCTCCCGGGAATCTCCTGATCTGACTCAGTGTCCAAATCCCATTTAATCAGATGGATATGCTAATCTGCCCTCCCAAATCTCAGATTGCCGGTTTAACTGGGCACCCAGGCCACTGTGCCTTGTGCAGAGTGTCGCTGCAATGTGGCGCTGGCCGAAATGGCAGTGCCAGCCAAAACAGCTGCGCCAGCTTCCCGTGTGTCTCCTACACCTGGGAATTTCCCCATTCTGTGGGTAACAAATATCTGTCTGGAAATGTGGCTTGGACTCACTGTCTGTGTCTTCACTGAGAGCTGCAATCCTGAGCTGCTCCTACCCCACCATCTTCCGTCGTTCTCCTCCTTCCTGAACTTAACATCACTTCTGTCTTCTGTTTATGCCCCTCTTTAGGCCCCCTCTTGTCATCAGCCTTAATCTCTTTGTTCCTATGTCCTTTTGAGGGGTTGTGTTAACTTCCCTTCCCAAGTCTAACTTCTCTTTCCAAGTCCGGATTAAAGATTTAAACATAAAACCTAACACCATAAAAACACTAGAAGAAAATGTAGGCAAAACCATCCAGGACATAGGCATAGGCAAGAACTTCATGACTGAAACATCAAAAGCAATGGCAACAAAAGCCAAGATAGACAAATGGGATCTAATTAAAATTCAGAGCTTCTGTACAGCAAAAGAAACCATGATTAGCGTGAACTGGTAACCAACAGAATGAGAAAAAAATTTTGCAGTCTACCCATCTGACAAAGTGCTAATATCTAGAATCTACAAAGATTTAAAACAGATACACAAGGAAAAATCAAACCACTCCATTCAAAAGTGGGTGAAGGACAAGAAAAGTCACTTTTCAAAAGAAGACATACAAGAGGCCAACAAACATATGAAAAAATGCTCATCGTCACTGGTCGTTAGAGAAATGCAAATAAAAATCACATTGAGATATCATCTCGCACCAGTTAAAATTGTGATCATTAAAAATCTGGAGACAACAGATGCTGGAGAGGATGTGGAGAAATAGATACACTCTTACACAGCTGGTGGGAGTATAAATTAGTTCAATCATTGTGAAAGTCAGTGTGGCAATTTCTCAAGGATTTAGAAGTAGAAATTCCATTTGATCCAGCAATCCCATTACTGGGTATATACCCAAAGAACTATAAATAATTCTACTATGAAGACACATGCACACATATGTTTATTGCAGCCCTGTGTACAATAGCAAAGATCTGGGACCAACCCAAATGCCCATCAATAATAGACTGGACAAAGAAAATGTGGCACATATACACCATGTAATCCTACTACACAGCCATAAAAAATGATGAGTTCATGTCCTTTGTCGGGACTTGGATGAATCTAGAAACCATCATTTTCAGCAAACTGACACAAGAACAGAAAACCAAACACTGCATGTTCTCACTCATAGGTGGGTGTTGAACAACGAGAATATGTGGACTCAGGGAGAGGAGCATTACACACTGGGGGCAGTTGTGGGGGGCTAGGGGAGGGACAGCGAGGGGTGAGGAGGGTGGGAAGGGATAACATGTGGAGAAATATGGGGTATGGTATGCACCTATGCAGCAACCCTTTATGACCCGCACATGTACCCCCAGAACCTAAAGTAAAAAAAAAGAGAAGACTCAAGATCCCTTCAGTCAGCTTTTGTTGAATGCTGCCTTGTCTTAAACTCACCCCACAGGGTAATGGGATCCCTTTGTTCCAAAGGCAAATCCATAAATGCCATTTGAGATACATGGCCTGGAATAAGGGACCCCAGAGCTCACTTTGTCCTATAACCTCCTGTGGCGTAGCTAATATCTAAGGTGTAAGACAAAGTTTTCTTCATTTTTTCTTCCACTTTTTTTAAGCATAAGAAATGCCTCTCCATAGCCACTACACAACTGGAACTCTGCTGAATCTCACATGAAGTGAGAAAGTCTCAGTCTCACCCAAGTCCCATGGTGCACTACCTCAGTATTGCTGCTGTTTATTTAGGGCCCAAGGGCTCTTTAGTCTGTAGGTAATGGGTTCTGTCAGAACTGAGTCCTTCCTTCAAGGCTGTGGGATTCCTTCTGGTCCAGGTTGTGTCTAGAAATGTCATTCAGGAGGTGGGGCCTGGAAAGGGGGCCTCATGACTCTGACTGGTGGCCTAGTTTACTGTGGCTGAACTGGTATCCAAGATGCAAAACGTAGTCCTTTGTATTCTGCCTTCCAATCTCCTCCAGTGGAAGGGAGGAACCTGTTTTGGAGACATAAGCTGTGCAGGCTAGGGTTGGGGAAGGAGTAGCAAAAGCACTCTCTTAGCTACTGCTGCTGATAGATATCTTAGTAGTTTATGCATCCACCAAGTCCACTGGCTCTGGGACCAATTCAGCACTAGAAATTACGTAGGAGTTGCACTACTTTTGACCTTGATCACTTTTCATCTTTAGTTATGGCTCAAGAGCACTTTAGCCTATGGTTGTAAGGCCTGTTGGAACTCAAGTTATTACTGATGGGATGAGCATTTCCTCTCTATCTAAAACTGGTTTAAATATACCCTCCATGGGAAAGTTTCAGCTGATGTTAACCTAGTTTTGCTTTCTTCTGTGACGGGCAGAACTGAGTTCAATGCAATGTTTTATAATTACTGCACTCTCCTCCCAAGTGCAGAGATTCTCTCTCCATGCCATGCAGCCACTGCCAGGGGATAGAAAAGAGGTGATATCTGTGATTCAAGACTCGTTTCTACCCTATTCAGTGCCTTTTTTCACAATATAAAGTTAAAACAAGCTTCCATAAGTGCTCATGTAATTTTTGGTTCTTGTGAAGGAGTTTTCTTTGTGTAGATATTTGTTATAATGGTGCCTTTGAAGGATGATAAACAGTGGAGCTTTCTATTCATCCAATTTGCTTTGCTTTTGGAGAAGAAAGTTGGAAAGATACATATATATATATTGCATAAGAGAGAAATTTGTGTTGTCAAAATGATAATAAAGGAAGACAATTTTTGTCCTATGGTACAACTCCAATATAAAAATAAGATATAGGACAAAACTGAAGGTTTAAGCAAATTGTATAAGGTTTGTGGAAGACTAATCTTATAAAAAATTGTGTGTGAGTTATTAAACTGGATAAAGTTAAAAAAGACTTATTGGTAAGTAAATATTGAAAATTATTATCAAAAGCACACAGACATGAGGTCAGATTCTGGTACTCCGTGTCAAAACAACAGGATTTCCTCAGAGCATTGATTTTTTCTTTAATTAAAAATTGTAAGAAGTTATAAACATTTTATAAAAATTTTATAGTCAAAACAGATTAAATGATGTTTTTATTAGGTTTGTTGACATTAGCTTTAATATCAATAAAACACTACTATAAAAGTAAAATTTGGTTTTATTTTTTTGAGCAGGAGTTCTTTTTGTGGTAATTTTAAGAAATAGTAAAAGAAAGCTTTTTGTCTATCTTTTAAGTAAACTAAAAAAAGAAAGATGAGAGAGAGACAGCAGCTGTTGGTCTACGTTGTCTTTATTGGGTCTTTTGATTGCTTCAGAAAAAAGTCTCCTCTCTATCACGGAGTAAAGGCTTTTAGTTTTTGAAAGATTTGAATTATCACTTTGGCTATATACAAAACTATTATTTTACAATGACCTGTGATCCTATTTTAATCAAATATTTAAAACCTTTCATATTTGACATACTTCTTAAAATTAAATTTCAAATTCTAAAATTGAGCTTTCAAGCCCTGGAAGTTCCAAATAAGCATTTTAGGCTTATTTAGTTTTTAAAAATTAAGTGGGGAGCATTGTCAAATAAGAAACAGTGTTCAACTCTCTGAGTTATATTTGTATAAATACGTTATCAACATGTGTTCCAAAAGTTTATAAGATTAAAAAAATTCTGATAGCTTAGTGTATGTTATAACTAATAATTATAATTTTTATGTTTTTTTCTTAACTTTAAGTTCTGGTATACATGTGCAGAATATGCATGTATATTACATAAGTACACATGTGCCGTGGTGGTTTGCTGTGCCAATCAACTCACCAGTCATCCAGGTTATAAGCACAGCATTCATTAGGTATTTGTTCTAATGCTTTTCCTGCCCTTGACCTGACTTCCCCAAAAGGCCCCAATGTGTGATGCTCCCCCTCCCTGTGTCCATTTGTTCTCATTGTTCACCTTCCACTGATGAGTGAGAATATGCTGTGTTTATCCATATTATGTTAGTTTGCTGAGAATAATGGTTTTCAGCTTCATCTGTGTCCCTGCAAAGGACATTAACTCATTGTTTCTTATGGCTGCATAGTATTACATGGTGTATATGTGCCACGTTTTCTTTATCCAGTCTAGCATTGATTAACATTTGGGTTGGTTTCAAGTCTTTGCTATTTTAAATAGTGCTGCAGTAAATATATATGTGCATGTGTCTTTTTAGTCAGATGACTTATGATCCTTTGAGTATATACCCAGTAATGGGATGTTGGTTCAAATGGTATTTCGGGCTCTAGATCCTTGAGGAATTGCCACATTGCCTTCCACAATAATTGAACTGAGTTCCACTTTCACCAACAGTGTAAAGCTGTTCCTATTTCTCCATAGCCTCGCCAGCATCTGTTGTTTCTTGACTTTTTAATGATCACCATTCTAACTGGCATGAGATGGTATTTTATTGGGATTTTGATTAGCATTTCTCTAATGACCAATGATTATGAACCTTTTTTTTCAAATATTTTTTGATCACATAAATGTCTTCTTTTGAGACGTGTCTGTTTATAACCTTTGCCTACATTTTATGGGGTTGTTTTCATCGACATTTGTTTAAATTCCTTGTAGATTCTGTATATTAGCCCTTTGTCAGATGGATAGATGTCAAAAATTTTCTTCCATTCTGTAGATTGCCTGTTCACTCTGATAATAGTTTCTTTTGCTCTGCAGGAACTATTTAGTTTAATTAGCTCCCATTTGTCAATTTAGGCTCTTTTTTTGCAGTTGTTTTTTGGTGTTTTAGTCATAAAGTATTTGTCCATGCCTGTGTTCTAAATGGTATTGCCTACGTCTTCTTCAAGAGGTTTTAGGGTTTTAGGTTTTATGTTTAAGTATTTAATCCATCTTGAGTTAATCTTTGTATAAGGTGTAATGAAAGGGTTTAGTTTCTGTTTTCTGCATAGGGCTAGCCACTTTTTCCAGCACCATTTATTAAATGAGGAATCCTTTACCCATTTCTTGTTTTTCTCAGGTTTATTGAAGATCAGGTGATTGTAGATGTGTGATGTTATTTACGAGGCCTCTGTTCTGTTACATTGGTCTATGTATCTCTTTTGGTACTGATATCACACTGTCTTGGTTACTGTAGGCTTGTAGAATAGTTTGAAGTTAGACAGCATGATGTTTACAGCTTTGTTCTTTTTGCTTAGTATTGTCTTGACTATATAGGCTCTTTCTTGCTTCTGCATGAACTTTAAAGTAGTTTTTTTCTAATTCTGTGAAGAAAGTCAATGGTAGCCTGACTGGAATAGCATTGAATCTGGGGAGTATGACCATTTTCACAATATTGATTCTATCTTCCATGAGCATAAAATGCTTTTCCATTTACTTGTGTCCTCTCTTATTTCCTTGAGAGTGGTTTGTAGTTCTTCTTAATCAGGTTCTTTACATCCTTTGTAAGTTGTATTTCTAGGTATTTTATTCTCTTTGTAGCAACTGTGAATGGGAATTCACTAATAAGTTGGCTCTCTGTTTATCTATTATTGGTGTATAGGAACGCTTGTAATTTTTGCACATTGATTTTGTATTCTGAGAATTTGCTGAAGTTGCTTATCAGCTTAAGCAGTTTTGGAGCAGAGACGATGAGGTTTTCTCAATATAAAATTATGTTGTCTGCAAACAGAGACAATTTGACTGCCCCTCTTCATATTTGACTACACTTTACTTCTTTCTCTTGTTTCATTGCTTGGCCAGAACTTCCAATACTATGTTAAATAGGAGTAGTGAGAAAGGGCATTGTTTCTTGTGCCATTTTCAATGGGAACATTTCCAGCTTTTGTCCATACATTATGATAATGGCTATGGGATTGTCATAAATACCTATTATTATTTCAAAATAAGTTTCATTACTACCTAGTTTATTGACAGTTATTAGCATAAAAGGGTGTTGAATTTTATTGAAGGCCTTTTCTACATCTATTGAGTTGATTGTGTTGCTTTTGTAATTAGTTCTGCTTATGTGATGGATTATGCTTATTGACTTGTGTATATTGAACCAGCATTGCATCCCAGGGACGAAGCTGGCTTGATCATGGAAGATACACTTTTTGATGTGCTGCCGGATTTGGTTTGCTGGTATTTATTGAACATTTTTACATTGGTGTTCATTAGAGATATTAGACTTAAATTTTATTGTTTTCTTGTGTCTTTCATTTTTTAAAAAAAGAAGAAGTCTCTCCTTTTGTTTGGAATAGTTTCAGAAGGATTGGTACCAGCTCCTCTTGATACCTCTAATAATATTGGGCTGTGAAACCATCTGGTCCTGGCCTTTTTTCGGTTGATAGGCTATTAATTACTGCCTCAATTCAGAACTTGTTATTGGTGTATTCAGGGATTCATCTTCTTGAATTAGTCTTGGGAGGGTGCATGTGTCCAGGAATTTATTCATTTCTTCCAGATTTTCTAATTTGTTTGCATAGAGGTGTTTATAATATTCTCTGATGGTAGTTTGTATTTTTGGAAGATCAGTGGTGATATTTCTTTTATCATTTGTTGTTCTGTCTATTTTATATTCTCTCTTTTCTTTTTTTATTAATCTGGCTAGTGATCCACTTTGTCAATATTTTCAAAAAACCAGCTCCTCAATTCATTGATTTTTTGAAGGGTTTTCTGTGTCTCTCTCTTTCTCTTCAGTTATGCTCTGATCTTTTCTTTCTTTCTTTTCCTTTTTTCCCTTTTGTCTTTTTTCATTTTTTATTTTAGGTTTTGGGGTACATGTGAAGAATATGCAAGATTGTTGCATAGGTACACACATGGCAGCATGATTTTCTGCCTTCCTCTCCATTATCTATATCTGGTGTTCTATCTCTCCCCAACTCCCCACTCCCCACTCTCTCCCCATTTCTCCCCGACATGCAGCTTTTGATTTTCTGTTCTTGTGTCAATTTGCTGAGAATGATGGTTTCCAGATTTATCCATGTACCTACGAAGGACATGAACTCATCATTTTTTATGGCTGCATAGTATTCCATGGTGTGTATGTGTCACATTTTCTCCATCTAGTCTATCATTGATGGGCATTTGGGTTGGTTCCAAGTCTTTGCTATTGTAAACAGTGCTGCAATGAACATTCGTGTGCATGTGTCCTTATAGTAGAATGATTTATAATCCTTCGGATATATACCCAGTAATGGGATTGCTGGGTCAAATGGAGTTTCTATTTCTAGGTCCTTGAGGAATCACCACACTGTCTTTCACAATGGTTGAACTAATTTACACTCCCACCAGCAGTGTAAAAGTGTTCCTATTTCTCCAGCATCTGTTGTCTCCAGATTTTTAAATGATCACCATTCTGACTGGCGTGAGATGGTATCTCAATGTAGTTTTGATTTGCATTTCTCTAATGACCAATGATGATGAGCATTTTTTCATATGTTTGTTGGTCTCATGTATATCTTCTTTTGTAAAGTGTCTATTCATATCCTTTGCCAACTTTTGAATGTTTTTTTGTTATTTTCATGTAAATCTGTTTGTAGATTCTGGATATCAGCCATCAGATGGGTAGATTGCAAAAATTTTTTCCATTCTGTTGGTTGCCAATTCATTCTAATGACTGTTTCTTTTGTCATGCAGAAGCTGTGGAGTTTGATTAGGTCCCATTTGTCTATTTTGGCTTTTGTTGCCAATACTTTTGGTGTTTTGGTCATGAAGTTCTTGCCTATGCCTATGTCCTGAATGGTTTTGCCTAGATTTTCTTCTAGGGTTTTCATGGTGTTAGGTCTTATGTTTAAGTCTTTAATCCATCTGGAATTAATTTTCATGTAAGGTGTCAGGAAGGGGTCCAGTTTCTGCTTTATGCATATGGCTAGCCAGTTTTCCCAACACCATTTATTAAACAGGTTCTTAATTATTTCTTGTCTTCTGATAGATTTTGAATTTGTTTCCTCTTGCTTCTCTAGTTTTTTTTAGTTGTGATGTTAGGGTGTTGACATTAAATATTTTCAGCTTTCTGATGTGGTCATTTAGTGCTAAAAATTTCTCTCTTAACACTGCAATGGTTGTGTCCAAGAGATCCTAGTATGTTGCCTGCTTTTTGTCATTGGTTTTAAAAAAAATCTTTATTACTGCCTTAATTTTATTATTTATCCAGTAGGCATTCAGGAGCAGATTGCTCAGTTTCCACATTGTTGTGCAGTTTGAGTGAGGTTCTTAATCCTGAGTTCTAATTTGATTGCACTGTGTTCTGAAAGACTGTTATAATGTCCATTCTTTGGCATTTCCTAAGGAGTGTTTTACTTCTAATTATGTGGTCAATGTTAGAATAAATGCTATGTGGTGCTGAGAAATATGTATAGTCTCCTGATTTTGGGTGGAGAGTTCTGTAGATTTATTTTAGGTTTGCTTGGTCCAGAACTGAGATCAAGTCCTAAATATCCTTGTTTATTTTCTGTCTCATTGATCTGTCTAATATTGACAGCGATATGTTAAAATTTCCCACTATTATTGTGTCAGAGCTTAAGTTTCTCTGTAGTTCTCTAAGAACTTGTTTTATAAATCTGGCTGCTCCTGTATTGAGTTCATATATATTTAGGATAGTTAGCTCTTCTTGTTGTCTTGATTCTTATACCATTCTGTAATACTCTACTTTGTCTTTTTGGTCTTTCTTGGTTTAAAATCTGTCTTATCAGAGACTAGGATTGCAAAGTTTGCTTTGCTTTACTTTACATTTGCTTGGTAAATATTCCTTCTTCCCTGTATTTTGAACCTTTGTGTGTCTTTGCATTAGAGATGGGTCTCCTGAATACAGAACACTGATGGATCTTGCCTATTATCCAATCTGTCAGTCTGTGTCTTTTAATTAGGGCAGTCAGCCCAATTACATTTAAGGTTAATATAGGGAATTTAGCCCATTTACATTTAAGGTTAATATTGTTATGAGTAAATTTGATTCTGTTTTCATGATGCTAGCTGGTCATTTTGCACATTAGTTTATGCAATTTCTATCTAGTGTAATTTATCTTTATATTTTGGTGTGGTTTTCCTGTGGCTGGTATAAGTTTTCCATTTCCATATTTAGTGCTTCTTTCAGATGCTCTTGCAAGGCAGGCCTGTTGTTGACAAAATCCCTCAGCATTTGCTTTTCTGTTAAGGATTTTATTTTTCCTTCTCTTATGAATCTTAGTTTGGCTGAAAAATAAATTCTGGGTTGAATCATATTTCTTTTTAAGAATGTTGAATATTGGTCCTTACTCTCTTCTGGCTTGTATGGTTTATGCAGAGAGATCCACTGTTAGTCTGAAAGGTTTCCCTTTGCAGGCAACCTAATCTTTCTCTCTGGCTGCCCTTAACATTGTTCCTTCATTTCAACCTAGGAGAATCTGATGATAATGTATCTTTTTGCCACTCTTCTCAAGGAGTATCATAGTGGTGTTCTCTGTATTTTCTGAAGTTGAATGTTGATGTCTCTTGCTAAATTGAAGAAGTTCTCTTGCATAATATCCTGAAGTGCACTTTCCAACTTGCTTCCATTTCCCTGTTACTTTCAGGTACAATGATCAATAATAGGTTTGGTCTTTTTATGTAGTCCCATATTTCTTGGAAACTTTCTTTTTTCTTTTTCTTTTGTTTTTTCTCTAATCATGTCTTCACTTTTTATTTCAGTAAGTTGATCTTCAATCTCTGCTATCCTTTCTTCTGCTTGATTTATTTGGCTATTGATACATGTATATGCCTGATGAAGTTCTCATGCTGTGTTTTTCAGCAGCACTTCCTTTAACATTTAATCAAGGTTCTGAACTTCCTTGCACTGAGTTAGATCATGTTCCTTTAGCTCAGAGGAGTTTGTTGTTACCCACTTTCCGAAGGCTACTTTGGTCAATTTATCAAACTCATTCTCCATCCAGTTTAATGCCCTTGCTGGAGAGCAGTTGTTATCACTTAGAGGAGAAGAGGCGTTCCAGTTTTTGGATTTTTTTTACCATTTTACACTTTTTTTTATATTCCTACATTTATTTACCTTTGAACTTTGAGGCTAATGACCTTTGGATGGGGATTTTTTGTAGGAATACATTTTGCTGAAGTTGATGTTATTGCTTTCTGTTTGTTAGTTTTTTTTCTAACAGTCAGGGCCCTCTTCTGCAGGTCTGCTGGAGTTTGCTGGAGGTCCACTCCAGACCCTGTTTGCCTGAGTATCACCAGCAGAGGCTGCAGAACAGCAATGATTGCTACCTCCTCTTTCCTTTGGAAGCTTTGTCCCAGAGGGGTACCCACTTGATGCCAGCTGGAGCTCACCTGTATAAAGTGTCTGTCAACCTTTCCTTTAAGGTATCCCCCACTTAGGAGGCACAGGTGTCAGGGAAACACTTAAGGAAACAGTCTGTCCCTTAGCAGAGCACGAGAGCTGTGCTGGTAGAATTCTTGTCAGAATTCACTGCTCTCTTCAGAGCTGGCTGGCAGGAACACTTAAGTCTGTTGAGGCTGAAACCACAGCCGCCCCTTCCCCTAGGTGCTCTGTCCCAGGGAGATGGGAGTTTTATCTATAAGCCTCTGACTGGGGCTGCTGCCTTTCTTTTAGAGATGCCCTGCCCAGTGAGGAGAAATCCAGAGAGGCGGTCTGGCCACAGCTGCTTTGCCACACTGTGGTGAGCTCTGCCCTGTCTGAACTTTTTAGCCCTATCATGGGAAAACCACCTACTCAAGTCTCAGTAATGACGGACAACCCTCTTCTGACCAAGCTCAATCATATCAGGTTGAATTCTTGCCAGCAGCAAGAATTTATTTCAGTGGTTCTTAGCCTGCTTGGATTCATGGGAGTGGGACCCCCTGAGCAAGACCCCTTGGCCTGGTGGTTTTAGCCCCCTTTCCCAGGATTTCAGACACCACTCAGTTTGAAATGCAGAAATCACTTGCCCTCTGTGTTGAAATGCAGAAATCACTGGCTGGGTGCTGCAGATAAGAGCCATTCCTATTCGACCATTTTATCAGACCCCTCAGAAATTTTTTTTTCCAGCTTCTAGAGCTGCCTGCATTCCTTGGCTCATGACTTGGCACACTCCAAACTTGGCTTCTGTTGTTCATCTCCTTCTCTCTATTTTTATGTTAAACTGATGTATGCCGCAGAAATAATCAAATTTTCTAGTCAACTGAATTTTTAATCATGGCTATTCTAAGCCTTTTGTCATCCATAGATTATTTTTTTACCCTGGTACTTTTAAAAAAGTGGTTGGTACTCACTGCCCAAAATTTGCTGCTTCTTCAAGGGAAATTCATTGAAAGAAACTTTACAAGTACTTTTGAATACAGGTTTTTCTGATAAATTGAAAATCATACTGTTGGACTAAGTAAAAACTTCCAAAACTCTAATGTAAATGCTTATATATTCATGCAGATTGCTAATTCAACAAGTGAAATCAAAGTTAATAACATGGGAACTAAACTAGTAGAATACTAAATTTTTATGACATAGTTGTTTAGAACATTGTCAATTCTTTTTATGTTTTCTTTTCCAGACTCAACAAAAGCTATTTCTTTGGAACTATTTATAACTTAAATAAGTTAGTTAAAAATTAGATATAACAATATCAAAAAATTGTAACTTAAATAGCTCCAAAGAGCTACTTTTATATTTTATATATTTTTATATTTTATGCTTATTATTTATTTTTATATTATATATATATTTCTTTTAAAAAATGGGATATATGTGCAGAATGTGCAGACTGTTACATATGTATACATGTGCCACAGTGATTTGCTGCACCTATTGACCCATCCTCTAAGATTTCTCCTTTCACCCCCATTCCCCAACAGGCCCTGAAGTGTGCTATTCCCCTCTCTGTGTTCATGTGTTCTCATTGTTCGACTCCTACTTATGAGTGAGAACATGTGGTATTTCTTTTTCTGTTCCTATGTTGGTTTGCTGAGGATAATGGCTGCCAGCTTCATCGATGTTTCTGCAAAGAACATAATGTCATTTCTTTTTATGCCTACATAATATTTTATGTTATTTATGTACCACATTTTTATTATTCTGTCAATTGATGGTCATTTGGGATGGCTCTATGTCCTTGCTATTGTAAATAGTGCTGCAATAAAAATAGATGGGGATGTGTCTTTATAGTAGAATAATTCATATTCCTTTCAGTATATACCCTGTAATGGGATTTCTGGATCAGAAGGTATTTCTGGTTCTTGATACTTGAGGAATCACCATACTGTCCTCCACACTTGTTGAACTAATTTGCATTTTCACCAACAGTCGTCCACCAGCAGTTTCATCATGCTGTCTGCAAACAGAAAATTTGACTTTATCTTTTCCTATTAGAATAACCTTTATTTCTTTCTACACATTACACCAACAATGTAAACGCATTCTTATTTCTCCCTAGCTTCACCAGCATGTATTCTTTCCTGACATTTTAATAATTACCATTCTGACTGGTGTGAGATGATATCTCATTGTGGTTTTGATTTGAGTTTATCTGATGGTCAGTGATGTTTACCTTTTTTCTTATGTTTTTTGGCCACATAAATGTCTTATTTTGAGAAGTGTCTATTCATATCCTTTGCCCACTTTTTTAAAAATTTCTATAAGTTATTGTAAATTCTGGATATTAGGCCTTTGCCAGATGGGTAGGTGGCAAAAATTTTCTCCCATTCTGTAAGTTACTTCTTCACTCTGATGATAGTTTCTTTTGTTGTGCTAAAACTCTTTAGTTTAATTAAATCCCTTTTGTCAGTTTGGCTTTCGTTGCAGTTGCCCTTGGTGTTTAGTTTTAATTTTTTTGCACATGGCTAGTCAGTTTTCCCAGCACCATTTACTAAACAGGAGATTCTTTCCCCATTGCTTGTTTTTGTCAGGTTTGTAGAAGATCAGATGGTTGTAGATATGTGGCATTATTTCTGAATTCTCCGTTCTGCTCCATTGGTCTATACATCTGTTTTGGTACCAGTGCTATGCTGTTTTGGTTACTATAGTCTTTTAGTATAGTTCAAAGTCAAGTAGTGTGATACCTCCAGCTTTACTTTTTTAACTTAGGATTGTATTTTCTATACTGGGGTCTTCTTTGACTCCATATAAAATTTAAAATAGTTTTTATTTCCTAATTGTGTGAAGAACATCAATGGTAGTTTGATGGAATTAGCATTGAATCTGTAAATTACTTTGGGCAGTATGCCATTTTTACAATATTGATTATTTCTATCCATGAGCATGAAATTTTTTTATTTGTTTGTGTCCTCTAATTTCCTTGAGAAGTGGTTTGTGGTTCTTCTTGAAGAGGTTCTTCACATCCCTTGTTAACTCTATTCCTAAGTATTTGATTCTCTGTGTAGTAATTTTTGAATGAGAAGTAATTCATGACTTGTCTCTCTGCTTATGTATTATTGGTTTAAAGGAATTTTGTGATTTTTGCAATTGATTTCGTATCTTTAGACTTTGCTGAAATGACTTCTAAGTTTAAGGAGTTTTGAACTGATACGTTGGGGTTTTCTAAACATAAAATCATCTCATCTGCAAACAGAAAATTTGACTTTTTCTTTTCCTATTTGAATACCCTTTTTTATTTCTCTTGCCTGATTTTTCTGGTAAGAACTTCCAATACTATGTTGAACAGGAGTGGTGAGAGAGGACCTCCTTGTCTTTTACCAGTTCTCATAAGGAATGCATCCAGCTATTATCCTTTCAATATGATATTACTGTGAGTTTGTCATTAATAGCTCTTATTATTTTGAGATATATCCCATCAATACCTAATTTATTGAGAATTTTTCACATGAAAGAATGTTTTAATTTATCAAAGGCTTTTTCTGCATTAATTGAGGTAATCATGTGGTTTTTATGTCTTTGGTTCTTTTATGTGATAGATTACATTTATTGATTTGTATATATTGAACCAGCCGTGCATCTCAGTAATGAAACCAACTTTATTGTGGTGGGTAAGTTTTTTGATGTGTTGCTGGATTCGGTTTACTAGTGTTTAATTAAGGATTTTCACATTGATGTTTACCAGGGATATTGACCGGAAGTTTTCTTTTGTTGCTGTATCTCTTCCCAGTTTTGATATCAGTATAATGCTGGCTTTATAAGAGGAGTTAGAGAGGAGTCCCTCCCTTTGAATTGTTTGAAATTGTTTCCGAAAAAAAAATGATACTAGATCCTCTTTGTATTTCTGGTAGAATTCAGCTGTCACACTCTCTCATACTGGATATGTTTTGGTTCATAGGCTGCTAATTACAGGCTCAATTATAGAACTTATTATTGGGCATTTCAGGGATTCGACTTCTTTCTGGTTTAGTCTTGGGATGGTGTACATGTTCAAGAATTATATATATTTCTTCTAGATTTTGTAGTTTATTTGCTAGTCATATCTATAGTATTATCTGATGATAGTTTGTATTGTTGTAGGGTCAGTGGTGATATCACCTTTGTCACTTTTTTTTTACTGTGTCTATTTAACTCTTCTCTCTTTTTTTAATAGTCTAGCTAGTGGTCTATTTATTTTGTTAATTTTTTCAAAACACCAATTCCTGGATTTATTGATTTTTTGTGGGATTTTTTTAAGTTTCTCTTTCAGTTCTGCTCTGATCTTAGTTATTTCTTGTCTTCTGCTAGCTTTTGAATCAGTTTGTTCTTGCCTCTCTAGCTCTTTTTATTGTGATGTTAGGGTGTTGATTTGAGGTCTTTCAAACTTTCTGATATGGGCATTTAGTGCTATAAATTTCCCTCTTAATATTGCTTTATCTCTGTTTCAGGGATTCTGGTACATTGTGTTTTTTTTCCCTTTGGTTTGATATAACTTCTTTGTTTCTCCCTTAATTTCATTATTTACCCAGGAATCATTCCAGAGCAGGTTGTTCAATTGACATGTAATTGCGTGGTTTTGAGTGAGTTTCTTAATCCTGATTTTTAATTTGATTGCACTGTGGTCTGAGAGACTGCTATTCTTTCAGTACTTTTGCATTCACTGAGAAATGTTTTTCCCCCAATTATGTGGTCAATTTTAGAATAAGTGCTAAGAAAAATCTGTATTCTGTTTCTCTGGAGTACAGAGTTCTGTAGACGTCTACTAGGTCAACTTGATCCAGAGCTGAGTTCCAGTCTTAAATATCCTTGTTAATCTTTTGTCTTGTAGATCTAAGGTTGACAGTGGAGTCTTAAAGTCCCTTACTATTATTGTGTAGGAGTCTGTCTATTTGTAGATATCTAAAAACTTGTTTTATGAATCTGAGTCCTCCTGTATTGTGTGAATATGTATTCGGAATAGATGGCTTTCCTTGTTGAATTGTTCTCTTTACTATTATGTAATGCCCTTCTTTGTCTTTTTATATCTTTTTGGTTTAAAGTCTGTTTTGTCAGAGATGAGAATTGCAACGCCTCCTCTTTTCTTTTCTTTTCTTTCCATTTGCTTGGTAACTTTTTCTTCATCCCTTTATTTTGAACATATGTGAGTCTTTGCATAAGATATGGGTCTCCTGAATATAGCACACTAATTGGTCTTAACTCTTCATCCAAATTGCTAGTCTGTATTTTCATTGGAACATTTAGTCCATTTCCATTTAAGGTTAGTATTGTTATGTGTGAATTTGATTCTGTCATCATGCTGCTATTTGGTTATTTTCCACACTAGTTAATGCAGTTTCTTCATTGTTTTATTGATATTTACATTTTGGTGTGTCTTTACAGTAGTTGCTGATTGCTTTTCTTTTCCATATTTAGTGCTTCTTGCAGGAGCTCTTGAGAAGCAGATCTGGTGGCAACAATATCCTTCAGCATTTGCTTGTCTGAAGAGAATTTTATTAATTCTTTGTTTAGGAAGCTCAGTTTTGCTAGATATAAAATTATTATATTTTTACTGCACTTAAGTTCTGGGGTACCTGTGCAGATCTTCAAGGACTGTTGAATAGGTACAACACATGCCATGGTGTTTTGCTTTCTTCATCATTCACATCAGGAATTTCTCCCAATGTTATCCCTCTCCAATCTCCCCACATTGCACTGTTCCTCCCCTAGCCCCACACTCCCAACACACAACAGTGTGTGACGTTTCCCTTCCAGTGCCCATGTATTCTCTTTGTTCAACATCCGTCTATGAGTTAGAACGTGTGGTGTTTGGTTTTCTGTTCTTGTGTAAGATTGCAGAAAATGATGGTTTCCAGATTCATCCACGTAGCTACAAATGACACACAATCATCATTTTTTATGGCTGCATCATATTCCATGGTGTATATGTGCCACATTTTCATTGTCCAATATATCATTGATGGACATTTGGTTGATTCCAGGTCTTTGCTATTGTAAACAGTACCACAATAAATATATATGTGCATGTGTCTTTATTATTATAAATAATATTTATAATTAATATTTATAAATAAAGACACATTATATAAATATATATATATTTATACAAAATATATATTTATATATATAAATATATATATAAATATATAAATATATATTTTTATACAAAATATATAAATATTTATAAATAAAGACACATTATTATAAACAATTTAGAATCCTTTGGATATATACCCAGTAATGAGATTGCTGAGTCAAATATAATTTCTATTTCTAAATCCTTGAGGAATAGACAAACTGTCGTTCACATTGGTTAAACTCATTTACACTCCCACCAACAGTGTAAAAGTGTTCCTATTTCTCCACATCCTCTCCAGTATCTGTTGTCTACAGATTTTTTAATGATTGTCATTCTAACTGAAGTGAGATGGTATCTCAATGTGGTTTTGATTTAAATTTCTCTAATGACCAGTGATGATGAGCTTTTTTTCATATTTTTATTGGCCTCATATATGTCTTCTTTTGAAAAGTGTCTGTTCATATCTCTGCCCACATTTGAATAGGTTTTTTTTTCTTGTAACTCTGCTTTACTTCTTTGTAGATTCTCGATGTTAGCCCTTTGTCAGATGAGTAGATTGCAAAATTTTTCTTCTCACTCTGTTGGTTGCCATTTTACTCTGAAGATTGTTTATTTTGCTGTGCAGAAGCTGTGGAGTTTGATTAGGTCCCATTTGTCTATTTTGGCTTTTGTTGCCATGCTTTTGATGTTTTGGTCATGAAATCCTTGCCTATGCCAGTGTCCTGAATGGTTTTGCCTAGGTTTTCTTCTAGGGTTTTTATAGTGTTAGGTCTTAGGTTTAAATATTTAATTCATCTGGAGTTAATTTTAGTGTAAGGTGTCAGGAAGGGGTCCAGTTTCAGCTTTCTTCACACTGCTAGCCAGTTTTCCCAACACCATTTATTAAAGAGGGAATCTTTTTCACATTGCTTGTTTTTATCAGGTTTGTCAAAGATCAGATAGTTGCAGGATGTGACACTACTTCTGAGACCTTTGTTCTCTTCCATTTGTCTATATTTCTGTTTTGGTACCAGAACCATGCTGTTTTGATTACAGTAACTGTGTAGTATAGTTTGAAATTAGGTAGCAGAATACCTCCAGTTTTGTTCTTTTGCTTAGAATTGTCTTGGTTATGTGGGCTCATTTTTGGTTCCATATGAAGTTTAATGTGGTTTTTTCCAGTTCTGTGAAGAAGGTCAGTGGTAGCTTGATGGGAATAGCATTGAATCTATAAATTACTTAGGGCAATATGACCATTTTCATGATAGTGATTCTTCCTAATGATGAACATGGAATGTTTATCCATCTGTTTGTGTCCTCTCTTATTTCCTTGAGTAGTGGTGTGTAGTTCTCCTTGAAGTGGTCTTTCATGTCCTTTGTTAGTTGTGTTTCTAGGAATTCTATTCTCTTCATAACAATTGTGAATGGGAGTTCACTCATGATTTGGCTCTCTGTCTGTTATTTGTGTAAAGAAATGCTTGTGATTTTTGCACATTGATTTTGTATCCTGAGACTTTGCTGAAGTTGCTTCTTATCATGAGGATATTTTGTGCTGAGATGATGGGTCTTCTAAATATAGTCATTTACAAATATATACAATATGTCATCTGCAAATAGAGACAATTTGACTTGCTCTTTTCTAATTGAATATCTTTTATTTCTTTTTTCTGCCTGATTGTTCTGGAGTGCAATAGGAATGGTGAGAGGCGGCACCCTTGTCTAGTGCCAGTTTTCAAAGAAAATGCTTCCAGTTTTTGCTCATTTGATATGGTATTGGGTGTGGATTTGTCATAAATAGCTTTTTTTATTTTGAGATAATGTCAATCAATACCTAGTTTTTTAAGACCTTTGGTATTTTGTAGAAGGGCTTCTCTGTGTAATTTTCATTGTGTCTCTGCCAGGTATTGGCATCAGGGTGAAATGAGAAAAAAGAAAATTTTAGACCAATATCCATGATGAATATTGAGGCAAAAATCTTCAATAAAATATTGGCAAACCAAAGGTGACAGCACATAAAAAAGCTTATCCCTTTATGACCTTAAAATGAGTTAAGGAGGACTCTCTTTATTTGTATTGTTTAGAAAGTTTTGGAAGGAATGGTATCAGCTCCCCTTTGTATGTCTGGTAGAATTTGGCTTTGAACACATCTGGACCTGAAGTTTTTTGGTTGTTAGGCTATTAATTGCTGCCTCAACTTCAGACCCTCTTATTGGTCTATTCAGGGATTCAGCTTCTTCCTGGTTTTGTCTTGGAATGGTGTATGTGTCCAGGAATGTATCTATTTCTTCCAGGTTTACTGGTTTATGTGCATAGAGGTGTCTGTAGTATTCTTTGATGGTAGTTTGCATTTCTGTGGAATCGGTGGTGATATCCTCTTTATCGTTTTTTATTTCATCTGTTCAATTATTCTCTCTTTTCTTTTTTGTTAGTCTGGCTAGTGGTTGATATATTTTGTTGATCCTTTCAAAACACCAGCTCCTGGATTTATTGAGTATTTGAAGGGTTTTTTGTGCCCCTATTTCCTCCAGTTCTGCTCTGATCTTACTTATTTATTGTCTTCTGCAAGCTTTTTAATTTGTTTGATCTTGCTCCCCTAGCTCTTTAATTATGCTGATAGGATGTAAAATGGAATTTTTTTCTCGCTTCTTATGTGGGCATTTATTGCAAGAAATTTCCCTCTAGACACTGCTTTAAATGTGTGCCAGAGATTCTGGTATGTTGTGTCTTCATTGTCATTGGTTTTGAAGAACAACTTTGTTTCTGCCTTCATGTCATTATTTCAGTAGTCATTCGGGATCAGGTGTTCAGTTTCCATGTAGTTGTGCAGTTTTAAGTGAGTTTCTCAATCCTGAGTTCTAATTTGAGTTTACTGTGGTCTCAGAGACTGGTTGTTATCATTTCTGTTCTTTTGCATTTGCTGAAAAGTGATTTACTTCCAATCATGTGGTCAATTTTAGCTTAAGTGCTATGTGGTGCTGAAAAGAATGCGTATTCTGTGGATTTGGGGTGGAGAGTTTTATCGATATCTATTTGGTCTGCTTGGTCCAGATCTGAGTTCAAGTCCTGGATATCCTTGTCAATTTTCTGTCTCATTGATCTAATATTGACAGTGAAGTATTAATGTCTCCCACTATTATTGTGTGGGAGTCTAAGTCTCTTTGTAGGTCTTCAAGAACTTGCTTTATGTATCTGAATGCTCCTGTATTGGGTGTATATATATTTAGGATAGTGAGCTCTTCTGGTGCATTGATCATTTTTCCATTATATAATACCCTTCTTCGTCTCTTTTGATATTTGTAGATTCAAAGTCTGTTTTATCAGAGATTATAATTGCAACTCCTGTTTTTTTCTATTTGCTTGATAAATCTTCCTCCATCCCTATATTTTTAATGTATGTGTGTCTTTGCAAGTGAGATGGATTTCTTGAATACAGCACACCAATGGGTCTTGACTTTTTATCTAATTTGCCAGTCTGTTTCTTTTGATTGGGGCATTTAGCCTGTTTATATTTAAGGTTAATATTGTTATGTGCAAATTTGATTCTCTGCTTTTCTACTCACTGGTTGTTCTGCCCCTTAGTTGATGCAGTTTATTCATTGTGTCAATGGTCTTTACCATTTGATATGTTTTTGAAGTAGCTGGTACTGTTGTTCCCTTCCATGTTTAGTGCTTCTTTCAGGAGCTCTTTTAAGGCAGGCCTGGTGGTGATGAAATCGCTCAACAATTGCTTTTCCATAAAGAATTTTATTTCTCTTTCACTTATGAAGCTTAATTTGGCTGGATATAAAATTCTGGGTTGAAAGTTATTTTCTTTAAGAATGTTGAATATTGCCCCCCACTCTCTTCTGGCTTTAGGCATTCTCCTGAGAGATCCTCTGTGAGTCTGATGAGCTTCCCTTTGTGGGTGACATGACATTTCTCTCTGGCTGCCCTTAGCATTTTTTCCTTCATTTCAACCCTGGTGAATCTGGTGATTACATGCCTTCAGGTTGCCCTTCTTCAGGAATATCTTTGTAATGTTCTCTCCTGCACTGCCAGGTTGGGATGTTCTCCTGGATAATATCCTGAAGAGTGTTTTCCAGCCTGGATTCATTCTCCCCATCATATTCGGGTACACTGATAAAACATAGATTACATCCTTCCACATAATCCCATATTTCTTGGATACTTTGTTCATTTCTTTTCACTATTTTTGTTCTAATCTTGCTTTCTCACTTTATTTCATTGAGATAATATTCAATCTCTAATATCCTTTCTTCTGCTTGATTGATTTGGCTTTTGAAACTTTTGTATGCTTTACAAGGTTCTTGTGCTGTGTTTTTCAGCTCCATCGGGTCATTTATATTCTTCTCTAAGGTAGTTAGCATTTCGTCTAACCTATTTTCAAGGTTCTTAGATTCTTTGCATTGAGTTAGAACATGTTCTTTTACCTCAGAGAAGTTTGTTATTACCCACCTTCTGAAGCCTGCTTCTGTCAATTCATCAAACTCATTCTCCATCCAGTTTTGTTTCCTTGCTGTTGAGGAGTTGTAATTTTTTGGAGGGAGAGAGGTGTTCTGGTTTTTGGTAATTTTATTATTTTTGGTGCTGGTTTATTCCCATCTTCGTGGATTTATCTATCTTTGGTATTTGAAGCTGGTGACCTTCAGATATATTTTCTGAGTGGACATTCTCTCTGTTGATGTTGAAGTTTTTTCTTTGTGGTTTTTAGTTTTCCTTCTATCAGTCAGGCCCCTCTCCTGCAGAACTGTTGGAGGTCCACTACAAACTATTGTTTACCTGGGAATCACCAGGTCAGGACTGCAGAACAGCAAGGATTGCTGCCTGTTTCTTCCTCTGGTAGTTTTGTCCCAGAAGAGTACCTGCCAGATATTAGCCAGATCTCTCCTGTATTAGGTGTCTCTTTGGATACACAGGAGTCAGGGAGGCACTTGAGGAGGCAGTCTTTACCTTATCAGAGCTCTAGTGCTGTGCTGGGAGCTCCATTGCTCCCTCCAGAGCTGCTGGGCTTGGACATTTAGGTCTGCTGCAGCAGAACTCATGACTGCCCGTTTTCCCAGGTGCTCTGTCCTGGGAAGGTGGGACTTTATTTATAAGTCCCTGACACGTTGCTGCCTTTTGCAGATGCCCTGCCCAGCAAGGAGGGAGTCTAGTCACAGTCTTTCTGCAGAGTCATTGCTGAGCTGCCACAGGCTCCACCTTGCTGCTGTATAAACTTCCTTGTGCTTTTGTTTACATAGGTAAGGTTAGAAGTGCTTAGGTAATGGCAAACTGCCTTGGTAATGGTGGACTGCCTCAGTAATGGCAGACTGCCTCAGTAATGGGGGACTGCCTCTGTAATGGTGGATGTCCTTCTCCCTTCTCTCAACTGTCCTGGTTTTAGCTCAAACTGTCCTGCTGGCTGCGATACTCTCAATGCAGTTGGTTTCAGTTTGCTGGTCTTTGTGGGGTGGGACCCACCAAGCCTGATCACTTGGTTCCCTGCCTTCAACCCCCTTTTATCCAGGGGAATGGGTGGTTCTGTGTCACTGGTGTTCCAGGCACCAGATTTGTTCTGGCACCTTCAGATTTGTTCTGGAAACCCGAGGCACTTGTTGGCCTAGCAGTAACCTCCTACTCTGTGGACTGTAAAGACTGTGGGATAAGTGCAGTATCTAAACTGGAATGCCAGAGTGGCTGGAAAAGTCCCCAATGGCCTTTGTTGGGTAGGAGTGGGGCTCCTCTGGCTTGTTGCACTTCTGTGTGAGGCAGCCCCCACACTGCCTCAGTTTGCCCTCCTTGGGCCAGACACACTGTCCAACCTGTCCCATTGAGATGAACATGGTACCTCAGCTGGGGAAGTAGAGATCATTTGCTTTCTGAGTTGTTCTCACTGGGAACTGCACCCCAGAGCTTTTCTTATTTGGCCATCTTGGCAGAAGTCCCCCTAAAATGTTATTTTCGTATATTATATATTTTTATATTTTATATTTATTAAACATTTTTTACATGTGTGAGAAAAATTGAAACCTTTTTCTCTTAATTTGATTTCTCCAAAATTTGGCAATTGTTTGTAATTTGGAAAAATTATAATTTGTGTAAGTTCAACAATAATCTGTTTTCCTTTTTCACCAGTTATTTTACAAAGGCTTTGACTGGCAACGCATCTTTTAATATATAACCAGAGTGTTTTGAGGAATTGCAGTTTACCTTATAGAGCTGACAAGAGGTCCTTTGGAAAAAGTAGCATAATACTTTGCCTACATGGTTCCCTTACAAAGTTTATGGCCTTGTGTAAAGTAAAACATGTCCCTTTTTGACAGTCCTGAAATTGCAAGATATTTTGTGACCTTGAGAAGAGAGCAATTTACCCAATTCACACAGGTGTTATAGTCTGGTGACAGATCTTTGGCTTGGCTTCCTATACTCAAAGCTTTTGAAAGGTCAAATCTGAGATTCCTTATAGAAAAATTCCAACAAAGCAAACTTTATAACAGCTTACATGGCCATTCATTGTTCTTTTTGCACTTCATGAAAATAATCAAACTCATAATAATAAAACTAATAATAAAACTCATTTTACAAATGAATTGGTCCTGCTAAGGTTTATTTTTGGTAGAAATGGAGAACCACAAAGAAAAAAGTATGTACATCTCGTATTAGATTCCAGTTTTGTCTTTGTTGTTTAAATTTTTATTATTTGCAAATAATTTATATATTAAATCCTGATTTATATTCTGGCCACAAGTTTCTCAAAAAGGACCAAATTTTAACTTTTTAAATAAGCTTTTAGTTGACACCAAAATGAAACGTTTTGTTTTTATTCTGGTATATACATTTTCTTTTTAAATATGATAATTATGTGCATAGTATTTCTACTAATTATCTCTTGTTTTGCTTCTCCCAAAATGACTAAGTTCATGGTACCCTGAAGACTAGAGATGATTCAGCAAGCAACAGCAGCTATAGATCGGTGACTTTGACAGTACTTACTGGTAATTAGCCTTCTTGGCAATGATGGACAGGTTGGCACTCAGGTTCTGATCATCAGTACATTCAAGAAAAATATTTTTGATACAAAGGAGAGAATATAAATAAATAACTTTTCTCTGAGCAATTTTCAATTAGGAGACCCAGAGAAACATAAGACAGAAACATAAGAAACATAAGACAGAAATTATGTTTCACCTTCCCCCTTGAGCTATGTATTTGTCTATCAAAGCTGTCTGCTATTGCAACAAATGGCTACAAATTTATCTAACAATACCACACTAGACATTAACCCATATCCTATACCTTAAAAAATGCACAACCAATCACCAATCAATGTTATTTATCTAAATCAGTTAGAATTCCTGACAAAGAACTTCGTATCAGCCCTGTGATAATTTTTTGCCTTTTAAAACTGGCTTTTTTATGTATTTTTTTAAATTTAAACAGAGGTCATATCCAAAGTTACTTGCTTCTAAGTCTTCCAGGCAGCTATCTTCACTTTGGCCCAAGTGAACTCTTTAAATAACATATTGAAAAATTAGACATAAAAATGGCCAAGTGATATATAAAAATGTGCTTAATATAACTAATCACCAATGAAATGCAAATCAAAACCATAGTATCATGTGACATCTGTTATAATGGCTACTACTTTTAAGAATCAAATGGAGGCCAGGAGTTTGAGACCAGCCTGGGCAACATAGTAAGACGGTCTCCTTTAAAAAAAAAAGAAGAGGTGATCCAAGATGGCCCTTTTAGGAGCAGCTCAGGATTGCAGTTCCTAGTGAAAGTGCAGAAGGTGAGTGGATGCTGCATTTCCAGATGGATCTTTATTACCCACAGACCAGGAAATTCCTAGACAGAGGAGCCCTACGGGTCTCCAGTGCACCTGGTTTGGCCAGCGCAGCTGTTTTACCAGCACTGCAGTGTGGCGGCACTCCATACAAAATACACTGGTCTGGTTGCCCTTTTAAGCTGGCCAGGAGATTACTGGGCAGTGCCATTGTTTTAGCTGGCACAGTGGATCACCACATGGGAAGTGACACACATCCCAGCACCCTTTAAGTAGGTGAATGGAGCACCTAGGAGAGAGTCAACCATTCAACTAAAAAAAAAAAGGCTTCAACTTAAAAGAAAAGGATCTGAGGCAGGGAGCCAAGTGATCGGGCTCAGCAGGTCCCACCCCTACAAAAACAAACAAAAAATAGACCAATTGGAAATGCTCGGGTTTGAGAGTTTTATGGCAAGCACAGGGGAACCCAGGATGGTGCAGCTCGGTGGGGGAGGGGCATCTGCCATTACTGAGGCACTCCATCCCTACCCAGGTAGTCCGCCATTGCTGAGGCAGGTTGCTGTTTCTAAGGCAACCCGCCATAACAGAGAGAGTCCGCCATTACAGAGGTGGGCCACCATTGCTGAGGCAGTTCTAATGACACCAATATAACAGGACTAAACAGAAGCTCAACAGCAGCAAGGCAGAGCTCAGCAAAGCCTCTGCAGGCAGACAGTGACTATGCTGCCTCATTGCTGGGCAGGGCAGCCCTGAAAAAAAAAAAACGGGAGCAGCACAACGAACACTCATAAATAAAGCCCTAACTCCGTGGGACAGAGCACCTGGGGAAAAAAAGGTGGTTTATGAGTACTGCTGCAGCAGACTTAAACGTACGTTTCTAGCAGCTCTGAAAGAACAATGGAGCTCACAGCTCAACACTTGAGCTTCTATAAAGAACAGACTGTCGCCTCAAGCAGCTCCCTGACCCCTGTATATCCAAAGAGTCACCTCACAAAAGACTGATTGGACTGACATTGGGCGGGCATCATTCTGGGACAAAGATAGCAGAAGAAGAAACTGGCAGCAACCCTTACTGTTCTGCAGTGGCTGCAAGTGATCCCCAGGCAAGCAGAGCCTGGAGTGGACCTCAGCAGTCCTACAGCAGAGGGCCAGACTGTTAGAAGGAAAACTAAGAAACAGAAATAACTTCATCATCAATAACCTGGATGTCCACTCAGAGACCCAATCTGAAAATCAGCAACTACACAGATGAAAGAAGGATAAATCCACAAAGATGGAAAGAAAGCAGTGCAAAAAGGAGAAAAACACCCGAAACCAGAACACCTCTCCTCCTACAAGGGATCAAAACTCCTCACCAGGAAGGAAACAAAGCTGGATGGAGAATGAGTGTGATGCAATGAAAGAATCAGAATTCAGAAGGTGGGTAATGAGAAACTTCTGTGAGTGAAAAGAACATGTTCTAACTCAATGCAAAGAAATTAAGAACCTTGAAAAAAGATTTGAGGAAATGATAACAAGAATGGACAACTTAGAGAAAAATATGAGTGAATTGATGGAGCTGAAAAACACAACACTAGTACTTCATGAAGCATTCACAAGTTTCAACATCCAAATTGACCAAGCAGAAGAAAGAATATCAGAGGTTGAAGATCAGCACAGTGAAATAAAACGAGAAAGCAAGATTAGAGAAAAAAGCACAAAAAGGAATGAACAGTCTCCAAGAAATGTGGGACTATGTGAAGAGACATAATCTTCATTTGATAGGTGTACCTGAATGTGACAGAGAGAAGGAACTCGAGATGGAAAATACTCTTCAAGATATTATACAAGAAAACTTCTCCAACCTAGCAAGGCAGGCCAATATTCAAGTCCAGGAAATACAGAGAACACCACAAAGATATTCCTCAAGAAGAGCAACCCCAAGACACATAATGGTCAGACTCAACACGGTTGAAATGAAAGAGAAAATACTAAGGGCAGCCAGAGAGAAATGTCAGGTTACCCACAAAGAGAAGCCTATCAGACTAACAGCAGATTTCTTCACAGAAACCCTACAAGTCAGAAGAGAGTTGGGGCCAATATTCAACATCCTTAAACAAAAGAAATTTCAACCCAGAATTTCATATCCAGCCAAACTGAGCTTCATAAGTGAAGGAAAAATAAAATCCTTTGTGAACAAGCAAGTACTCAGAGATTTTGTCACCACCATGCCTGCTTTACCAGAGCTCCTGAAAGAGGAACTACACATAGAAAGGAACAACAAGTACCAGCCACTCCAAAAGCATACCAAATGTTGATGGAAAAGACCATCAACAAAATGGAGAATCTGCATCAACTAATGGGCAAAACAGCCATCTAGCATCAAAACAGCAGACTCAAATTCACACATAACAATATTAACGCTAAATATAAATGGGCTAAATGCACCAATCAAAAGACACAGACTGGCAAATTGGATAAAAATCCAAAACCCATCAGTGTGCTGTATCCAGGAAACCCATCTCACATGCAAGGATACACAAAGGCTCAAAATAAAGGGATGGAGGAAGATTTACCAAGCAAATGGACAGCAAAAAAAAAGCAGGAGTTGCAATTCTCGTCTCTGACAAAAAAGACTTTAAAGCAACAAAAATCAAAAGAGACAAAGAAGGACATTACATAATGGTAAAAGGATTGATAACAACAAGAAGAGCTAACAATCCTAAATATATATACCCAACACAGGAGCACCAAAATACATAAGGCAAGTTCTTAATGACTTACGAAGAGACAGACTCCCACACAATAACAGTGGGAGACTTTAACACTCAGCAAATGCAAAAGAACGGAAATGATAACTAACAGTCTCTCAGACAACAGTGCAATCAAGATAGAACTCAGAATTCAGAAACTAACTCAGAACCACACAGCTTCATGGAAACTGAACAATGGGCTCTTGAATGTTGACTTGATAAACAATGAAATGAAGGCAGAAATAAAGATGTTCCTCAAAACCATCAAGAATGATGACAAAACATACCAGAATCTCTGGGACACATTTAAAGCAGTATCTAGAAGAAAATAGCAATAAATGCGCACATGAGAAGAGTGGAGAGATCCAAAGTTGACACCGTATCATCAAAATTGAAAGAGCTAGAGGAGCAAGACCTAAAAAAAAAAAACTCAAAACCTAGCAGAAGACAAGAAATAACTAAGATCAGAACAGAACTTAAGGACATACAGACACGAACAACCCTTCAAAAAACAATAAATCCGGGAGGTTTTTTTCAAAAAGATCAACAAAATAGACAGACCACTAGCCAGATTAATTTTTAAAAACAGAAAGAATAACCAAATAGATGCAATAAAAAAGGATAAAGGGGAAATCACCACAGATCCCACAGAAATTCAAACCATCATCAGAGAATATTACAAACAACTCTATGCACATAAACTAGTAAACCAGGAAGAAATGGATAAATTCCTGGACACTTGCATCCTCCCAAACCTAAACCAGAAAGAAGTTGAAACCATGAATAGACCAATAACAAGATCTGAAGTTGAGGCTGCAATTAAGAGCCTATCAAACAAAAAACCCTGGGTCCAGATGGGTTCACAGCTGCATTCTACCAGACACACAAAGAGGAACTGTTACCATACCTCTTGAAACTATTCCTAATAATCCAAAAAGAGGGAATCCCTCCCAAATAATTTTATGAGACTAACATCATTCTGACACCAAAACCTGGCAGAGACTCAACAAGAAAAAAAAACTTCAGGCCAATATCCATGATGGACATAGATGCAAAAATCTTCAATAAAATACTGGCAAGCCGATTGCAACAGCACTTCAAAAAGCTTATCCACCATGAACAAGTAGCATTCATCCCGGGAATGCAAGGCTGGCTCAACATACACAAGCCTATAAACGTAATTCACCACTTAAACAGAAACAAAATAAAAAACCACATGATTATCTCAATAGATGCAGAGAAGGCCTTTGACAAAATTCAACAGCACTTTATGCTAAAAACCCTCAATAAACTCGGTATTGACAGAAAGTATCTCAAAATAATAAAAGCTATTTACGACCAACCAATAGCCAATAACATACTGAATGGACAAAAACTGGAAGCATTCCCTTTGAAACCTGGCACTCGAGAAGGATGCCATCTCTCACCACTCCTATTCAGTATAGTATTGAAAGTTCTAGCCAGAGAAATCAGGCAAGAGAAAGAAATAAAGTGTATTCAAATAGAAAAGGAGCAAGCCAAATTGCCTCTATTTGCAGCCAACATGAGGGTAAATGTAGAAGACCCCATCATCTCAGCCCAAAATCTCCTGAAACTGATAAGCAACTTCAACAAAGTCTCAGGATATAAAATCAATGTGCAAAAATCACAAGCATTCCTATACACCAATAAAAGACTTAAAGAGAGCCAAATCAAGAAGAAACTGCCATTCACAAGTGCTACAAAGAGAATAAAATACCTAGGAATACAACTAACAAGAAATGTAAAGGACCTCTTCAAGGAGAACTACAAACCACTGCTCAACGAAATAAGAGAGGACACAAACAGATGGAGAGACATTCCATGTTCATGGTTAGGAAAAATCAATATCGTAAAAATGGCCATAATGCCTAAAGTAATTTACAGATTTAACATTATCCGCATCAAGCTACCAATGACCTTCTTCACAGAGCTAAAAAAAACTACCTTAAACTTGATATGGAACCACAAGAGAGCCCACATAGCCAAGTCAATCCTAAGCAAAAAGAACACAGCGGGAGTCATCACACTACCGGACTTCAAACTATATTACAAGGCTACAGTAATCAAAACAGCATGGTACTGGTACCAAAGCAGAGATATAAACCAATGGAACAGAACAGAAGCATCGGAGGCAACACAGCATATCTACAACCATACAATCTTTGTTTTTTTTTTTTTTTTTTTTTTTTTTTAATTTTTATTGCATTTTAGGATTTGGGGTACATGTGCAGAACATGCAAGATAGTTGCATAGGTACACACGTGGCAGTGTGTTTTGCTGCCTTCTGCCCCCTCACCCATATTTGGCATTTCTCCCCATGCCATCCCTCCCCTGCTTTAGCTCAGCGGTTA
>CM052670.1:50260490-50279130 GCA_028533165.1 Leontopithecus rosalia
TCAAAAATGATGAGTTCGTGTCCTTTGTAGGGACATGGATGAATCTGGAGAACATCATTCTCAGCAAATTGACACAAGAACAGAAAATGAAACACCGTATATTCTCACTCATAGGCGGGTGATGAACAATGAGAACACATGGACACAGGGAAGGGAGTACTACACACTGGGGTCTATTGGGGGAAATAGGGGAGGGACACTGTGGGGGGGCGAGCAGGGGAGGGATAGCATGGGGAAAAATGCCAAATGTGGATGAAGGGGCAGAAGGCAGCAAAACACACTGCCACGTGTGTACCTATGCAACTATCTTACATATTCTGCACATGTACCCCAAAACTTAATATGCAATAAAAAGAAAAAAAAAGAAAAGAATTGTGTAGTATAGATGACAAAGTCTCATTATAATTCTGCATTTTATTTTACAGCATTCTCTGAGAGATTCCAAAGTCTGGACTTAAGATTCAGCTTGTCTTTTTATAATTTTTACATGTCTATTTAACATATTTTATTAAAATGTTACAGAACATTTTAAAAAATCAACTGTTCAACATGAAAATTGTATTAATGTAGGAGGATTAAATAATCAATTATGTTTTAGATAGAGTAGTTTTCAAGGGAGTAGGAATGGCAGTAATATGTTACCTCAAGGTAAAATTCATTCAATGACAGGAACTGTTGAGGTTACTTGGGTTATAGTTGCAAAAAAGAACAGGATAATCCTTCCTCTTAGAGAGCCTGTGCTTTGGTAGGAAACAAAGATAATGATAAGATATAACATGATAAGAGCTATGGTATGGTGGTATATTAGGGTTCTCCAGAGAAGCAGACCAACAGTCTATTGCTCCTAGGCTACAAAACTGTACGGTATGTTACTGTACTGAATATTGTAAGCAATTGTAGCACAAGGACAAGTATTTGTGAATCTCACCATATCTAAATATAGAAAAAGCATAGTAAAAATATTGTATTATAATCTTATGGGATTATTGTATATTGTGTATGTAGCCTATCACTGACTGAAATTTTACGTGGCACATGACTGTATATACACATATATATCTAGAGGGAGAAAGACAGAGAAATACAGGTGGAGACACAGAAATAGAGACAGAGAAAGACAGAAACCAAAAGAGATTTATTGTAAGGAATTGGCTTACACAACCATGGAGGCTGGGAAGCCCAAATTTCTGCAGTGTGGGCAAGCAAGTTCAAGACCCAGGAGAGCCAGTGGTGCAGTTGCAGTCTGAAGGCTGGTGGTTCAGAGACCCAGTAAAGCTGATAGTGCAGTTCCAGTCCAAAGGCTGGCAATCAGAGACCCAGGAGAGCTGATGACACCATCAGATGAAACTCTGAAGGCCATCTACTGAAGAATTTCTTCTTGCTTGAGAATATTGGTCTTTTTCTTCTATCTAGACCTTCAACTTACTAGATGAGGCTCATCTGTCTTATGGAGGGCAATTGTTTATTCTGAGTTCAATGATGTAAATGTTAATCTCATCTAGATAAAATCAGCTATCACAAATGAAGACACCAAATTCAGACTTGCTAAGCATTGGCCAGCAAAGGTTTTTCCTGGATGAAGATCATTCTTTGCTGTGATGAAAAAACTGATTAGAAGGTGGCCAACAAATATTGGAGGCAGGGGAAGCAATGTGTCTGAAGTGCCAGAAATAAAAGAAGTTCATTTCAAGAAATAAAATAAGTTCAATGTTATATATTCATAGGTAAGGGGAGAAGAAGCTAGTGACATAGGAAATGTAAGCTTTACTCCAAGACTAACAGAAAAGAATATGTCATTCTTGAGTTAATGACAAACATGGAGAAGTGTGGACACTTTCCAGGGATAGCTAAGATGTTTAAGTGACAGACATGGTGATGACTAATTGTGAGGTTGTGCAGAGAGGGAGTCAGGCAATAGTGATGTTGAGTTTTGGCTTGATCAATGGAAAGACATAATAAATATACCATTAAATGAGATAAAAATACCTTTACTTTGTCCATATTCAGTTTGAGGTATCTTCTGTGAAGAACTTGAACCTATATAATTGACACTGAAAAGACAAAACAAAAATTGTAATTTCAAATAGCTTATTATTATAGAAAAATGTAAGTAGATAAAAACGGAATTTGAATTACAGAAAAATTTGGGAAAATTACATACAGATATCCTCAATATATTTTATAGAGTAATTCCTTTATTTCATTATTGCTACTTGTACAAGCTCATTTGAAAGGAGCCTAGAAACCTTTTTCAGTTAGTCTGACAAAGTAGAACTAAATACATGTTGACTATACATTTTTGTTCTTTTGTTCTTTATATGTTTGTACATATCAACATATTTGTGTAACATTGCAGGACAAAGTATAAACTATTCAGTTCATTTAATCCTCTGAAATTTGTATATTACAGGTGACAGTAATTAGGCCTATTCTAAAGCGTTAACATGTGTCACAGTTGTAACGTTTAAAAAGTAGAAAATGTGAGGAAAACACAATAGATTTTTAAACCATGAAAAGAATGTACAAAAAAGAATACACTGGACATTAGTGGATAATAATTCAATGAATGTAAGTTTAGTAGATACTGAGCTTTCATGTAATTGGAATCTAATTCAGCAGACATTTATTCATGGCTAAAATTTTAGACACAAAATATTTCTACTTTATTCATTTTTAACTAGGTTCTGGGAGCTGGGAAAGCCCATAATGCTAAAATCTTCTAACACAAATGGAGTAGATAACTATTAATCTGAATCCTTAGAACAGGAAAACAGTGATATTTCTTTTGTTCATTTCTATAACAAACATCTTAAAATATTCTTTAAGACTAATGTAGAGGTATAAGAGCAAGCTGCCCTGACCAAAGGCACCAAGATTAAATACAATGAGACAGAAAATCCCATATTTTTTATTGAGCATGTTTTAGTTAATAATATTTTACGTAACAATTTTATTTGAGTCTATTATTTGGTACACATGTGTAAGCAATGTTCTTCTCATTCCATCCCAATAAGAAGCACTGACACATCTAGATATTAAAAACATCACAATAAAAATCAAGTCTTCTTATTTTAAGGAATTGCTGCATTGTTAGAGAGACAAACAGAATAATTTTGCCAAAATATTTGCTCATACTTTGAAGATCATGTTTTCCTTCATGCAGCATATAAGAAATTCAAGTGAAAAGGAATTAAAATATCTCATTTAATATCATCTACAAATTTAGAGAACTTAGTTTGTCCAGCATTATATTCCATAAAAAAGAAAAATAAGTATTAAAAACGTTTGTTGAAAGTATCAATATTATATCAAAATAATTTTCACAAAATATCTGATTTGGATACAGAAATACATTAATTGTTAAGAAACATCCAGAAAAATAAGCGGTGTTTATTGTTATTTATCCAAAACATTAGAAATAGTCTAATGTTAACCAAAACACCAATAAGCACCATTTCACAAATTGTCTTGAGATCAAGGACTTGAATTAAAGAACAACAAAAAAAGAATGAAAGGAGTCTATAGTGATATGTGTCAGGGCTAAACATTATACTGTAATATGAGAAAAAAAGGTTTTAAAAAGATTCAAATTTGTGCAAATCTCTACAGATAAAAATATACACATGCACACACACACACGCGCACGCACAAACACATACACACACACAGAGGTAAATGAAGAAACACCTAAATGGAGGGAATATACTATGTTCACAGATTAGAACACTCAATATCGAATCCCAAATAAAATCCAAGTAGTTTTGTCATTGAAATGAACAAGTTTATTCTAATTGTATATTAAAAAAATAAAAAGAAAGGGTCAATAATGGTCAAGAAGATCTTATAGAAGAGAGTTAGGGAATTTATACTACCAAATATCAAAATTATTATAAAACTAATGTATTTAAGGCTGTGTGGTACTGGTGCAAGGATAGATAGAGAAAAAAAAAGAGAGTACTGAAGCAGACTTAAACATATATTGACACTTGATTTATATTAGAATGATCATGATCATGGCAGAACAATCAGGCCAGAGTAGTGTTGTTGTTGTTGTTGTTGTTGTTGTTTGTTTGTTTGTTGAGACAGAGTCTCGTTCTGTCACCAGGCTGGAGTGCAGTGGTGTGATGGCTCACTGCAACCTCCGCCTCCCGAGTTCAAGCTATTCTTCTGCCTCAGCCTCCTAAGTAGCTGGGACTACAGGCATGCACCACCACGCCCAGCTAATTTTTGTATTTTTAGTAGGACGGGGTTTCACCATGTTGTCCAGCATGGTCTCGACCTCCTGTCCTCGTGAACTGCCACCTCAGTCTCCCAAAGTGATGAGATTACAGGCGTGAGCCACCACTACCGGCCCAGAGTAGTGTTTTTTAATAAATGGGGATGGGTAAGTCGGATATCTAAATGGTGAAAAAACGGTATAGCAGCCTACCTCCTGCAATTTATGAAAGTTAATTCCAGGTGGATTATGAATAGAAATGAAAAAAGAAAAGTTTCTAAAAAGCAGTGACAGGAAGATATCTGTATAGTGTTTGGATCAGCAACATTGTTTTTAAAGGCACGAAAAGCACAAACCAAAAAGGAAAATCTGTAAAACTGGAGTACATTAAAATAAAAAATTTTCATCAAAATCCACCATTTACAAGAGTAAAAGGAGGAGGAGAGAGGGAGGGAACAAGTTGGCTGAGTAGAAACAGATCTGGTCTGCAGCTCCTACCGAGATGAACGTAAACATTGAATGAATTCTGCATTTCCAACAGAGGTAGCCAGATCCTCTCATTGGGACTGACTAGTCAGTTGGTGCAACTCATAAAGAGCAAGAAAAAGCAGGGTGGGGTGATGGTTCACCCAGGAGCTGCATAGGGCTAACGGATCTCCCTCCCCTAGCCAAAGGAAGTGGGGAGGGATTGTGCTACCTGGCCAAGGAATGCTTTTCCCACAGATTTTTGCAACCCGCAGATCAGGATATTCCCTTGTGAGCCCACACCACTATGGCCTTGGGTTGCAAGCACAAAGCTGTGCAGATCCATGGCAGCTGCAGGGCCTGGCAGCTGCTCAGTTAGGCAATGAGCTGCAGGAGTTTTTGCATACCTGAGTGGCTTCTGGAACTCCAGTGAGGCAGGAGATCCATCCACTCCCATGGAAAGGGGGCTGAAGCCAGGGAGCTAAGCAGCCTGGCTCAGTGTGTCACAATCACACAGAACCACACAAATGAAGATTCACTAGCTTGGAATCCCCACTGGCCAGCATAGCAGTCTGGAGTCTGCCTAAGATGACCAAGTTCCTGAGGGTAGGGGCGACCACCAGGACCATGGCTCCAGTCAACAGTTTTTCCCTACCAGTGCTAGGAAGACTGGGCAGAATTTTCCACAGTGCAGCACAGCTGCTGTGGCAGATAGTGGCCAGACTACTTCTTTAGATGGGGCCCAGATGTATCCCTCCTTATTGGGCAGAGCCTCCCAGCTGGATTTTAGCAACTCCAGCCAGGGGTTTATAGACAGAAATATAATCTCCCCAGGACAGAGCACTTGGGGGGAGAGTCGGCTGTGCTGATGGTTTCAGTGAACTTAATCTTTCCTGCCTTCTGGCTTTGAAGAGTCTGGGAGATCTGGTCAAGGGAGATTCCTGTACACCAGCTCCACTAAGGGTCAGTCAGACTGCTTCCTTAAGTGGGCCCCTAATCCTGTGCCTCCCAACTGGTGAGACCTCCCAACAGGGGTCACCAGACACCTCATAAGGGAGAGTTCTGGTTGGCATCGGGTTGGTACCCCTCTGAGATGAAGCTTCCAGAGGAAGGAACAGGCAGATATCTTTGCAGTTCTGCAGCCTCCACTGGTGATACCTGTGTGAACAGGGTCTAGAGTTGACCCCCAGCAAACTGCAGCAGACCTGCAGAAGAGGGACCTGACTGGTAACAGGAAAATAAACAGAAAGCAAAAACAACAACATCAACAAAAAGACCCCACAGAACTCCATCCAAAGGTGAACAGCCTCAAAGATCAGATGTAGATAAATCCACAAATATGAGGAAAAACACATGTAAAAATATTGAAAATTCCAAAAGCCAGAATGCTTCTTCTCCTCTAAATGATTGCAACACCTCTGCAGCAAGGGCACAGAACTGGGCTGAAGCTGAGACAGATGAACTGACAGAAGTAGACTTCAGAAAGTGGGTAATCATTAACTTACACTGAGATAAAGGATTATGTTCTAACTCAAAGCAAAGAAGCTAAGAACAATGATACAAGATTGCAGGATAAGTTAACTAGAATAAAGAGTTTACAGAGGAGTATACATGACCTGATGGACCTGAAAAACACAGCAGGAGAATTTCATGATGCAAACACAAGTATCAAGAGGTGAATTGACCAAGCAGAAGAAAGAATATCGGAGCTTGAAGACTGTCTTGCTGAATGAAGGCAGGCAGACATGATTTTAAAAAAAAGAATGAAACAGAACAAACAAAACCTCTGAGAACTATGGGACTACATAAAAGACTGAACCTATGACTGATTAGAGTACCTGAAAAAGATGGGGAGAATAAAACCAAGTTGGAAAACATGCTTCAAGATATCATGCAGAATAACATCCCCAACCTAGCAAGACAGGCCAACATTCAAATTCAGGAAATCTAGAGAACCCCAATAAGATACTCCATGAGAAGATCACCCCAGGACACAAAACCATCTGATTCTCCAAGGTGAAAATGAATGGAAAAATGTTAAGGGTAGCTAGAAAGAAAGGCCAGGTCACCTACAAAGGGAAGCCCATCAGACTAACAGTGGGAATCTTGGTGGAAACCCCACATGCAAGAAGAGATTGAGGGCCAATATTCAAGATTCTTAAATAAAAGAATTGTCAACCCAGAATTTCATATCTGGCCTAGTGATATTTCTCTTTTTGTTTCTGAAGTGAAAGAGAAAGAAAATCCTTTTTGGACAAGCAAATGCTGAGGGAATTTGTCACCATCAGGTCTGTCTCGCAAGAACTACTGAAGGAAGCACTAAACATGGAAAGGAAAAACTATTACCAGTCACTAGAAAAACACACTTAAGTACTCAGGCCAACAACATTATGAAGCAATTATATTAACAAGTCTGCAAAATAAACCAGCCAGAATCACAATGAAAGGATCAAATTAGCATATAACAATATTAACCTTAAATGTAAATGGGCTGAATGCCCCAATTTAAAAACACAGGATGGCAAGCTGCATAAAAAGACAAGACTCATCAATGTGCTGTATTCAAAATAAACATGTCACCTGCAAAGACACACATAGGTTCAAAATAAAGGGATAAAGAAAAATTTATTAAGCAAATAGAAAGCAGAGAAAAGCAGAGGTTGCAATTTTGGTTTCTGACAAAATAGACTTTAAATCAACAAAGGTCTCAAGAAAGGTAAGGAAGGGCATTCCATAATGGCAAAAAAATTCAATGAAACAAGAAGAGCTAACTAATATATATATATATATGTACACACTCAATACAGGAGCACCCAGATTCATAAAACAAGTTTTTGAAGACATACAAAGAGATTTAGACTCCCACACAATAAGAGTGGGAGCCCTAGTTAGATTAATAAAGAAAAAAGAGAGAATATTAAAATAAACACAATTAGAAATAATAAGAGGCATACCACCAGTGAACACCCAAACATACAATCATTAGAGAATACTATAAATGGCTCTATGCAAATAAACTAGAAAATCTAAAAGAAAAGGATGAATTCCTGGACACATATATCCTTGGAAGATTGAACCAGGAAGAAGGTGAATTCCTGAATAGACCAATAATGAGTTCTAAAACTGAGGCTGAATAGCCTACCAGCCAAAAACAAAACAAAACCCAGGTCCAGAAGGATTACACTTGAATTCTAGCAGAGGTACAAAAAGAAGCTGATACCATCTCTTCTGAAACTATTCCAAAAAATTGAAAAGGAGAAACTCCGCCTTAACTCATTTTATGAGGCCTACATCATCCTGATACTTAAACCTGGCAGAGATACAACAAAAAAGAAAACTTCAGGCCAATATCCTGGATAAACATCAAGGCAAAAATCCTCAATAAAATACTGACAAACTGAATCCAGCAGCACATCAAAAATCTTATTCACCATGATAAAGTCAGCTTCATTCCTGAGATGCAAGGCTGGTTCAACATACACAAATCAATAAATGTAATTCATCACATAAACAGAACTAAAGACAATAACCATATAATTATATCAATAAATGCAGTAAAGGTCTTCAATAAAATTCAACATCTATTCATGTTAAAAACTCTCTGTAAACTGGTTATTGAAAACATAACTCTAAATAATAAGAAACATATCCAGAATCTAATAATAATATACAACAATATATTGTATTCAACCATTGTAGAAGACAGTGCAGTGATTCCTCAAAGGTTTAGAACTGGAAATATCATTTGACCCATCAATCCTATTACTGGGTATATAACCAAGGGAATATAAATAATTCTATTATAAAGATATATGGACACATATATTCAATGCAGCAGTATTCACAAAAGCAAAGACATGGAATCAACCCAAGTGCCCATCAGTGATAGACTGGATTAAAAAGATGTGGCACATATACACTATGGAATACTATGTAGCCATTAAAAGAAGCAAGATCATGTCCTTTGCAGGGACATGGATGAAGCTGTAAGCCATTATCCTTAACAAACTAATGCAGGGACAGAAATTGAAACACCACGTTCTCACTTATAAGTGGGAGCTGAACAATGAGAACCCATAGACACAGGGAACACCACACACTGGGGCCTGTCAGAGAAGGGCGGTGCGGGGCAGAGAGCATCAGGAGAAATAGCTAATGCATTCCAGGCTTAATACCTAGGTGATGAGTAGATAGGTGCAGCAAACCACCATGGCACACGTTTACCTATGTAACAAACTGGCACATCCTGCACGTGTATCCTGGAACTTAAAATTTAAAAAAAATAAAAGGAGTAGGATAATAATTTTGTCATATATATCTAATAAATGATTTTACCTTGAATTAATAAGGAACCACTAAAAATCAATCAAGAAAAAAGAAAAAACCCTCACCCACTTAAATAACACAAGACTGGAACAGACACTTCCGAAATAAGATATCCAAATATCCAATAAACATGAAAAGATTCTCAAGCCCATTAGTAATCACAGATATGTACATTTAAAACTACAATGAAATACTATTAGAGAACCAGTAGGAATGGCTTAAATTCCAAAGATGAAAATGCCAATTTTGGAAAAGACATGGAGCAATTGGAACCATTACACATGCTACTACATAACCTTTCAATTCTTCTAGGTATTGACCCACAGAAATTCATATGAAAATGCAATAAAACATATATCAAAGAATAGTGTTTTCTGTTACTGCCAACATCAAGAAACAATGCAAATACTCACTGACATGTAAATGAATATCATGTGATTCTACAGAGAAATTCAAATGAATGAACTGCTACACTCAATAACATGAATAAACTCACAACGTTGAGCAAATGAGTTCAGATGCAAATTATTACAAATGATAATAATATCAAGCAGAATACCATGCACCAGTTACCAATTCTAGAGGAGGACTGCAAACACTTCTGCTCACTGCATCTGAGTATTGGAGTCACCAAAAAAAAAAAAAAAAAACCCACAACACAGTTAAGCACTGGATGGAGCAAGCTTTACTACATAGAGAGCATGATAAGCTTCAATAGTGTGCACTGATTTCCTGTGACTAGCTGATCTCTCTTGGCCATCAACAAGGAAATTTGCCTATGGCATACCCCTCTCCTGCTGCAGAGAAAGGATCCTAATCCTTTCCTAGGGAGGCCAGGTATGACAGTGAGGTTTGCCAGGTGCCAGGTAATCCACATGCTTAAGCAGAAAAATAGGCACACATTTAGCTTGCACCAGAGAAAGATATTCCTGCATAGGGGGTAAGTGCAGCACAGGTCATGTGGGCATTTTATCTCTTGGCTAGGGAGTGTTCCAGGCCCAAGCTCCATAAATAAGTCACTAAGTGGGAACCAAAAACTGCAGACATGAGATTGCCTTTCCCAACAAATAATAATAATAACAATAGAGAGGACAGGCAGAAATTTTATGAGAGTGAATTAGCAATTTTCATTATCTGAATCAAATATTCACTGTAAGTGGAAAACTCCTTTGAAGAGTATTTCTTTGTAGAAAGCACCATCTACTCTCAGTGTCAAGTAAAATAACATTTAATCTGACAACTTTTGACATTTCATATGCAAGATGTCAATTAAGGAAATTTCTGTCTTCACTAGGTATTATGTACCCTGGATGATTCTTCATGTAGTTAGTGTTAGACAATCATTAAATATTGCAATAATGTCTATTTCAAGTCTTTATATTGCTCAGTATAAACAGAAAATACTGAAGAATATTTAACTCATGTCTCTCATCTTTCTTTCCAAATGCTGTTGATCAAAGGCTTTCAAGAAAGTAAAAATCGTGTGGCTCTATTGTAAAATCCTTCTTATGTTTTGTAGCCATAGTATATCCTGTTTTCTATCTTTGAAAAAAATTCTCAATGCTTTTTACTATTGTCTTATTATGAATATATGAGTGAAAAGAATGTTGGCTGTGGATGCATATGATATTTTACCTTTGTAAAATATCTTTGTTGTTGTTGCAAAAGAATCTATTATGAATCATAGTCAAAATTACCTTACAAATATTATGAAATGTTATATTTAAGGATTGTATATATTTTGTATTCAAATTTCAAAGTCTAAATGCTATCAGATACCCTTTGTAAAAATAAAATATAATACCAGTTAGCCTATTTCTTAAAGTACCAATTAATGACATAATACTTCAAATGGAGTTTTAAAAATTAGCTTCTATGGGTTTATATGATATATAAGATTATACTCAGCAGCAAACTTAATAAATATAATGAACAACTTTAAATGACAGAATCAAATAGCCTTTTTTCTTGTGAATTTAATCTTAACTCTAAGATCTGCTTAATGTCTCACTGGTCAAAGTTTTCCAGGGACTTTATCACTGATCTATGAAAGTAGGGGATGCCTGCCTTCCTTTTTCCATTTTCAAAGTAGCCAACATTCTAAGGCCATATTTCTAAACATTTATCTAAATAAATGCTAACAGAGCTCTAAATTGTATTGCTTCCAAAATACAGAGATGACTGAAACATACTCAGATAATGTAGAAAAATGTACCCCTATGACAAGCAAAATTTTATTTAGTCAAAACAATTTTTAAATGAAGATAAAATATTAAAATGTAATTATAATCATAAGACATGTCAACTGATTGTCAAAATTATAATGAGATAATTAATAATTAGCACCAGGAAGCCCACAATCATAGATGAATTGAAGAAGAAAATGCTAAACTTTCTTACACATAGCAAGTGCTAAAACTTGACTGTAATTTGTGTTAACTAGCTAATGTTGGCACTTTGGACAGGAAAGGACTCACTAAGCCAGCACTCAAGTTGGAACTAGCTTGAGATGAACTGCTGATGCTCCTTCAGTAGTATTTCCACTAGGGTTCTCTGTTCTGGAAAATTTCTAAGCAGACAAGTGAACAGTTTCTGTCACTTAAAGAGAGAAGATAATTCTGAAGTTAGTTTCTATCCTGTACTGTAAACAGAAGAGAGAAGTTAGTCTTGTTTAAAATAACTTGCTTTCGTTTGCTATTATGCTATAAGGAAAATGTCTGAGATTTGAAATTCGGTTTATTTTTTTTTATCCTTTGTGAGTGTTTTATATCTTGAATATAAAAATCTCTTAGCATTAAATAAAGTTTTATTTTGCTATTTTGAAACACACTTTTTCCTAATTTTCAAAAATGTTAAGCTAGTATTTTTTACCAGAAATCAAAACACTTAACTTGTTTAAAGAACCCCCACCCCAGAGCACTGGTGAACTCTTAGGTTCCTCCATATTTAACTCTAACTTTCAGCCCCAAATGTTACCTAAAATTAATCACTATTTCATTCTTTACACCTAGTGTGTTTATATAATACATTTATCTTCAAAATAATGTCCTTATTTTTCCAAAGAATTGCATTTTGCCATAATGTCTTATAATAAGAAGAAAATGAATTTAAATGCAAAGTGTAGGCTTAATACTTTCCTTATTCCTAAAATAAGGGAGGTAAGTACACAATCCCCAGGATCACATATAGCTATAAGATTCATCAAGCCAAAAGTTGCAATCTAAATATAAATAAAAATAAAATCTGTTTCATAATTGATTTTCATATTTTGCTATAGTTTATCAAATCTACTTCTCAGAAACCTGTCACAGTTTTAGTTTAGAATAATTTTGTTCCAATATTTATACTTTAAACAAACTTGTAGTTTCTGATGAAATACGATGTTTCATGATATTGTGTATATTGGTTTTCCATCACCAAAATTTATGCTCACTTACAGAAAATGGTACTTCTTATTCTGGTAAATCTGGAATGTACCTTTTAAAGCTGTGTTATACATTGGTTTTAATAGTTTCCCATATAAATCATATCTTTAAACATAAGGACAATACTTGTTACATATTTGATACTGAAAAATATTTTGTAATGGACTAATGAGTTATACTTTAGGTGCAATAATTCACAATACCTCATATATTAGGTACTCAATACATAACTGGTGATTGATAACTTAGTAAACAAATAGAATGAATGGTCTTAAAGAATTCGGAAATTGTTGGTGCCGATAGGTATCTCTGTATGGCTTGTTTTAAAATAGCAAATTAGAATATTGTCATTAGAAAAATTAAAATTAAAAGAGTTTGTATGTCTTTAAATGTCAGCAATTGTCAGAGTGAGAAATTATCCTACATGACAATGTGGGACTCCTATCAAATTTGCCATCAAATACAGTATAATTCCTGGAGAGTTATTTACACTCCTTCTTTACTTTTTTACCCCTTATTTTTGTTCCATTCCTTCTAGAGTTGTCTCTTTTGGTGGACAGGGAAACTACAAAATGGAAAGATTGTTGTAGGGGTTCTCACGCTATCACTTGGCTGATGATTCTCTTTAGTGACAGAAGAGATTATGAGTAAGATGCCCCAATGAGGCAATCTCCTACAGATCCAGGATTATTGGACTTTTCACGAGCCTACTCTTCCTGGCTCCAATTGAGAAGAATGCAGGTAAAACTCATTTCTATTTTCATAGTGAACTGCTGAAATTCATGACAAAATACTTTTCCTGAAGCTATGGTGCAGTCCCTTATAATACATAAACTATTATACCCTAAACATAGAATAGCCAGTGAATCTTAAAAGTTATTATACAGCACAGAAGGCATAGAGTAGTCTCAGGAAGTGATGTAATGTCCAGATGCTATTGTCCAAAGGAAATAAAATGAGAGCTTATCTATAATTTTATTTCTTAAAACAGTCATATGTTTAATTTTAAATTTTCTTTACTTTTCCTTCTTTTTTATAGAGATAGGGTCTCACTCTCTCACCCAGGCTGGAGTGCAGCAATGGAATCATAGCTCACTCACTGCAACCTCCTATTCCTGGTCACAGTCATCTTCCTGCCTTGGCCTCCTAACGTGGTGGGATTATGGGCATAAGCCATTGTGCCCCACCTAAACTTTAGATATTTTAGTAGCCATTTAAAAAAGTAAGGAGAAACTGGTAAAATTAATTTGAATATTTTCTTTTCAAAACATTTTTCAAAACATTATTCAAATCTATTCCAAAGATTATTCAAAACATTATTCAACATGTAATCAATATTAAAATAATAATGAGATATTTAATATTTTGTATTAAGCCTCTGAAAACTTTTTGTATTAAGGTTTGTATTTTACATTCATAGCACATCTCAATTTAGATACTAAATTTTCAATGGCTAAAGTGAAAATTAGTCCTGCCAAAACAATAGAATTGTGTCTAACAGAAAAATATTTTATACTGCTTTGGTTTTAAAATTTAAATTTAAATAAGTTAAATTAAGAATACAGTTCCTCTGTTGTACTAGACACATTTCAAATACTAAATAGGCACATATGACTAGTAACTACCATATTGACTAGTGCAGATCTGGATCATTCAAGATAAGATGGGGAGGTGTCTGGTAATTCAAAAGGAGGTAAGAGGATCACAACTGTGTAGGTAGTTCTGAGAATGCCAAAAGGAAACCCCTGCCAAAAAAAAAAGAAGTAGCCTTTTGCTGTCTTCTAGAAAGTGGATAGACCACAATGTGGATAGCTCATGCAGGATAACAACACTTTAACAATTATTATTTAACTAAGTACACCATCTTTCTACACTGATTCTCAAAAAGAACTCTTCCTGACTTCCCTCATTCTGTTAGCAAAAACATGATTATTATACTCCCCAAGAAAACTTGAGTTACCATTCCTGGTTTCTATGATAATCTGTCTCTCTCCCTTCCTTCTTCCCACTCTAATGAGGAACTAAGTAATACTCCCTCCTCTCTTCAGTATTTGAAGAGATATTTGAATTTATCTGATATTTGAAATCTGTCTTCAAATACTGGAAATATTTGAAAATATTTTCAATATCTCTTTCTTCTTTTTTATTTTCACTGACTCTATCCTAGTTCTGGCTTCATCCTTCATATCATACCTTGATAGCTGCAAAAGCTTTCTCGTTAATTTTCTTATTCCAGTCTCCCATCTAATTCACATTGTACACTTCCATGACATTAACTTTTCTAAATATAATTTTCATGACCTGAATCTTCTATTAAAATATATGCTGGCTCATCTCTGTGTCCAGAATAAACATCTCACTATTCTTACTGCTTTTTTTTCACCTCTTAATCATTTTCATTTTGGTACCCAAGTAAACATTTTTCTGTTTTTGTTCTCCAAGTTTTAGATATATTATTTTTCTATCCCCTCCCATCAACAGTGATCTCCTTAAAGGTCAGGGTCATATACTACTTCTATCATAGACCCCTCAGTATGTTATGGTATAATCTGCACAATGATGTTCAGTAAATATTTGTTAATTTGAAATATATACAGTGTAATCTTCAGCTTACAAATTACTTTCTCATATGCTTCCTGGATATGAACATGAAATATGTAAGTCACAGAGACAAACTTCATAGACTATCCATGTTTTCAACTACTGCTCAAGCATTTTGTTGTATTAATTATACTAACTGGTTAAAAAAAAACCACCAATATAAGTATATTTTTAGCTTATGGCAAACATGATAAATGGATCCCCTACAAACAATTCTTTTTAAGCCATTATGTTACTGTGTTTTCAACTGATGAGAAGTTTTAATAAGTCAATGTCAGAGGTGAAGCAGAAAGGAAACAGAATAAAATTAAAACAAGTACCATTACTTAAAAAGATGGCAATTTTTTTCACACCAGTCACGTGCATCTTGTCACCACCAACAGAATTAAACTTATTACGTCGAAAGTGTAAAGCTGTTCTCCACGATTTTGCTAGAAAATCATGTTGAATGAGAAATCATTTGAACAAATCTGTTCAGTGAAACTTTGTGAGCCCATGGACAAATAAAAGCTGTTCCCTTTGAGAACGTAACATTTGTCCTTTGACAATTCAAGGAATAAGTAGGAAAATATATAGTTTATAAATTTTTATTGGAAGAAAGTTGGTTTAAAGAATTTAAACAATGAAGTCACAGCATTAAATTATCTTTATGTTTATACATTTATTTAATTTCCATGACTTATGTATTCATCTCGATCCTTGACAAATTTATCTGCCAGACACAAAAAATAGTGGTCTATTTAAGAGGCCTTAATGAAAGACAACATTTTTTGAAATATGCTATCTGAGTACAAATATTTCCAGAGCAAAGAGGGAAAGCTGTTGAATGGGTATACACAATCAAATTCCAAGCATATATCTGATTTACAAAAGTATGTCTACTTTTTGTTTTTTACTAGATGAATACAACCACTTTTAATATATATGTGAGTGTAGCTGTGTGTGCATTTCAACACACACACACAATACAGAAACATTTCATAGTAGCAAATTTTTAGTGCACTGCCAAAGTGCTACAATAACTGTCATCCACAGACATCCACATGCAAACACTACTGGTCTAGTACACTAAAGCAAATAAGAGAGTATTAGCAAAACTCTCTGGCAAAAACTTAAAAATGGAAGTAATGAAACAGAAATCCACTTCTCATTTGAAGGGTATAGAAAATAATCTTAATCATTTGAATCACATATACACATAGTATTACCTAAGCTCAGAAAATAATTTCTTCCTATGTGCACAGAACTCCAATGTACACTCTTAGTAAATGTTAGCATTTGAAGAAAATGTGCCATGAGGAGAATGTCTGAGGGATAACGGCAGGAAAAAGATATATCCATTAACAAAAAAAAGGACAGAAAGGCATGGCAAGGACGTGAATGTGCAGGAAAGGGAGTGGAGAAGAAAGAAAGTAAACCGACCATAAGAGAAACCAATTCAAATGGAAAACAGCGACTAATGTTGACACAAGAAGGAATCATGAAGGCTGGATAGGTAGACTAGGATGGGTGAAAAGAATGTAACTTCTTTGTTTTAAGCTATGTACAGAATTGTCAGATTTAGCCAAAGCTGAGTTGGAATGGGAGTTGGCTAAATTACATAAAACATAACATAGACATTGCCAAAACTACTTCCCAGGGTCGTTCTGAACAACAATGAGACACAAGTTGTAAAGATGCTCCCCAAATTGCAAAATGCTACACTAACGTAAGACAGACAGTTTACACAATATTTCAATTCAATATTTCCTTTCAACTCTGGGAAACTGCAAGTGCAAACAATGAGATCTACAGAACACAGAAAGAAAGAAACCTCCACAGCTCCATTATCAGATTTTCAGGGAACAGCAGGCTTTACAGTTACAGAGAAGTCTGACTTTCAAAACAGAGCAAAGATGGTGACAAATTGATCGAATGGAGAGATATGCTGTTATGCATGTGGTAATGTCTCCACTCTTGGTATTTCCCAGAACAATTCTTGGAGAGAAAATTATTCGGTAGAGGTAAGAGGGAATAAATAGATTCCCTTTGCTACTCATAAAGATCTTTTGCCTGCACATGAATAAGATTAAAATACTCCAATTATTGCCTTATAGAAGGAAGCACTGAGAGAGTAAAAATGGTACAAGTTTACCAAAATATGCCAAAACATACAGTATTTTTCCTTAACGTAAGAAACAGGAAGAGAAGAAAATTTAACAGTGTGTCAGGTATGTGTGTGCACTGCTATGATCAGTTAAAAGCTAGAAAACTGAGGCTTAGTATCTAATTTATTCAAGGCCACTTATCCAACACCACAAAGCCAAAATTTAACCCTAGGTCTATTTCATGTCAAAGTCTTGGCTGGTAATTTCCACAAAACAGCCTTCCACCATCAAAAGAAGTCAGGAAGATAAACAACGAGAACAGCCAACACATTTTTTTGCTATCTATTTTTTTCTTGTTAGTTCTATGAGTATTTAAGAAAATATTTTGGTATTGAATAATATTTCTATTACATAGCATTTCCTCCTCTCCTAATGATTAGTAACTCTACCAGGACGATTCATCATATCAGAAGCATCATGAATTAATGAATTTATCTGAAGCAGCTGCTAATACCACAAACAGAGGAAACCAGATTATGCGCCACCTAGTAAATGAACACAACATAATCTATGAAACATTCATGCCAAAAGCCATGTTTCAATCTCATCAAGTCTCTAGACATAACCAGCAAATTAAAGAAACAGAATAGAGGATAGTAAACATTACCATAGGGATATAATTAGCAAAACTTAAATTGTGGCAAATGCTACATGTGAAACAACCTCATTTGATAAAATGGCAAGGAAAAAAAGAAAGATGAAGGGGAAACATAAAGATTAAAAAGACACTTAGGAGATTAACGGGATTCTACTAATTAAAAATAAAAAAACAAATAGCATTTATGAGGAAATTGGAAGTTTCAACCCTCACTGGATATTTATAGATATTAAAGCATGACTGTAAATATCACTTATGATAATGGAATTATCATTTTTTTCCATATCAGCTGACAGCTTTCAGATATATATATACGTATATATATATATATACATATTTAATATTTATGGATAAAATGATCAGATATCTGCTATTTGTGACAAAATAATGCTAGAATGGGAGAGTGAGTAGGGCTACGTTAAACAGATTATTCATGGATTCATAATTGCTGAAGTTGGATGAAAAGTACATGGATGTTCATCATAATATGATGCAACATTATGTACGTTTGCCAACAAAACATGCCAGGGGTGGGGAGCAGTTAAAAAAAAAGACATGTCACATCACTGAAAAGCGTTCTCATATTTTTCAAGGAAAGAAAAGTATTATCAAGGGATCACAGAGCAGCAAAACCTTACAAGCAATCAGTTCAAACCACCTCAGTTTATAAATAAGGAAATTAAGGCTCAGATAGGTTAAGTGACTTGCTCAGGGTCACACAACTTGTCAGTTCCAGACTCAAGGTCAGAATTTAGACCTCCAAACTTGTATTCCAGGGTGGTGCTCTTTTTGCAAACCACAAATAAATGACTGCACTTAAACATTTAGTCCAGAATATCCTCAAAATTGACTGTAATAAAAG
>CM052670.1:50279630-50300938 GCA_028533165.1 Leontopithecus rosalia
TTTATAAATAAGGAAATTAAGGCTCAGATAGGTTAAGTGACTTGCTCAGGGTCACACAACTTGTCAGTTCCAGACTCAAGGTCAGAATTTAGACCTCCAAACTTGTATTCCAGGGTGGTGCTCTTTTTGCAAACCACAAATAAATGACTGCACTTAAACATTTAGTCCAGAATATCCTCAAAATTGACTGTAATAAAAGTAAGCCACATGGCGAGGAATGAATAGAGTCTGTTCATACCAAAAATGAGCAGGTGCCAGTCACAGTGATAAGATCTGTTTCTTTCTGAGAACCATGGTTTCCTGCTGCATTGGGGAATCCGAACTGGGTCTCTCCCTCCCGTCCAAAGAAGTCAGAGTCAGGATGTACGTTCCACTCCGCTTTGGTTGGTGTCAGTAGTTCTGAGACACTGTTTGCACAAAGGGTGCTGGAAGGAGTCAGAGCATCTGTGTCCACTGTTAGCTTACTGCTGGGTGTCAAAGCCTGGGGCTCTGGACTGGAGTTTTTCATGGCCAAAGAGCCCAGAGATACCAATGGCCCCACAGTTACACTTGAGACCTCGTCCATATCTAAGGGGCTCTGCTGAAAACCAGTGGCGGCCGTTCCAAAAAAGAGAGAGGTATCCAGACTTTGAGGAGGGTCGCTGGTGGCCACCAAGGCCGGAGGGTCCACAGCCTGCCCTACGGAATTATTATTATTAGCAGGGAGGTTCCCTGCCAGAGTCGAGCTCACAGAAGCCACGTCAATAGTCAAGATTCCCGAGTTCACCAATGCCGTGTCCAGCACTGCAGCAGAAGTACCGTCAGGTACATCAGAGAAGAGAGACACTATCTCTGCATCACTGAGATCATTCTGTCCCTGGCTGGTAAGTTCACTGCTGGGTGTAAGAGAATTTGCCGCTTCTAGCTGAGCTAAGAGATCCTGGCCAACCTTGTGCCTTTTGGCCATGTGCGTCTTCATGCTGTGCTTGGATGTGAAGAGTTTATTACAAGTGGAGATCGGGCAACGGCTTTTCCAAGTGTCCACATCCTGCAGGTGTTTCTTGGAGTGAATGTAGAGGCTACTGCGAGCGGAGAACCTGGCACAGCAGCCTTCCACAGGGCACACGAAAGGCTTCGTGCCCAGGTGGGTTATGCTGTGGCCTTTCAGATGTTCGGCCCTCGTGAAAGATTTCCCACAGCCTTCCACAGGGCAGGTGAACCTCCGGTCATCGTCGTGCTTCCTTTTGTGCCTTAAGAGTTTGGACATGCTGGTGAAGTTCCAGCCACAGCCATCAAAGTCACAAAGGAAAGGTCTCTCGCCGGTGTGACTCCGCAGGTGAATTTTCAGCCTACAGGCCTTGTCATATTGTTTGCTGCAGCCTGGAAAAGAGCAGGAGAAGAGTTCCTGTTCCCTGAAATGGGCGCGGTTATGGGAAAACAGAGCACTCACTGTGATAAACGTCTTCTTGCAGCCGGAAAACGCGCACTGGTAAGGCCTCTCGGGCTCGAAGTGGCTGCGCTGGTGGGCGCTGAGTTTGGCCTGCGTGGGGAAACTCTCCTCGCACACCTCGCATTTGAACGAGTTCTCCTGCTCGTGGCCCTTCATGTGCGCCTTGAGGTTGTACACGGTGGTGAAGCTCTTGCCGCAGCCCTCCGCCGGGCAGCCGAAGGGCCGCAGTTTGTCGTGCGACTGCAGGTGCCTCTTGAGCTTGTAAGAGGTGGTGAAGGTCCAGCCGCAGCCACCCAGGGGGCATTTGAAGGGCCTCTGGCCTTGGCTGCTGCTGTGCGTCAGCAGGTGCACCTTCAGCTGGTGCTTCTTGGCGAAGGTTTGCCCGCACTGCGCCTCGGGGCACAGGTACAGCACCACGCCTGGGGCCGAGCCCAGCGGTCCGCGGGGGCCCAGGGCGGCGGCCGGGCCCTCCGCCTCCTCCTCGGGCGCCGGAGCAGGCGCGGGTTCGGCCGACTCGGCTAGCAGGAGGGTGGGCGGCAGCTCTGGGCAGTCACCCGACTGCGCGGCCTGCGGGAACCCGGCTTGCGGGGCGATCAGACACCCGGGCTGCTGGGCGGGCGCGGCCCCCGGGTCCCAGGCGTGTGGTGGGGGCGTGGCCAGGGTGAGGACGCCGTTCTCAAAGCGCAACAGCAGGTCCTGGTTGTGGATAGTGACTGTGCCCGCGAAGGCCGCGGCGGGGCCGGGGGCGGAGATCGGGGCCGGAGTGGAAACCGCGGACAGGCAGCGAGGGCCCAGCGCAGGGCGGCCCGCGGGGTTCGCGCCGCTCTCGCCCCCCTGGAGCCCCAGGCCCGCCTCGGCCTCCTCCCTCAACACAGGCCCTGCGGCCTGACCCGAGCCCGCGGTCTCCAGGTCGCCACCCACCGGGTCAAGCAGCACCAGGAAGAAGTCGCCGCCGCCGCTGCCGCCGCTAGGTTGATCGGGCCTCGGCGCCAACAGGCTCGGGCCAGGGCCCCGTGAAGCCGTGCGGGCCTCCTCGCGCCGCCGCCCGGGCCCGCCATCTTGGGGGCCCCGGAGCAGCAGGAGGCGGCGCGTGGGGACCTGGCCAGCCGGCGGGTCAGGGCCTCGGTGGACCCGGCCGCCGCCCGCGGGGATACCGCCGCCGCCGCCGCCCTGCAGGGTCCCGCGAGCCGGGAGCAGCTTCGGGATTTCCATCTCTGCGTCCGTGAGGCTCAGCTGGAACCAGAGCCGCGGCGGAGGCGCGACCCCGCCCCCTGCCGCGGGCCCGAACACGTTCCTGAAAGGGAAAAAAAAATGTGCAATGCGCAGAAACTGGCCCTATCAGATATTAAAACGTATTTAACGCCACGGTGATTTAAATATTCTGGTATTGGGTCTCTGGAACAGAAGAGAAAGCCCAGAGGTAGAGCCTGGTATGCGTAAATACGTTCTACCATTAATATAAGTAAGCAACTAAGGAGGTCTTCTGAGGTAATGGGGAAATGACGGCAGCTTGTTCATTAATGCTGTGGAACACCTAAGTAGCCATCCACTAAAAGCAATTTTAATCCGTGACTCATTGTATATCCCCAAATAAACACAACCCAGCCCCTCCCAGTGTTAGACGTGTTGCTTCGTACTTTTCGTGTGTTAAAATTTGTTTACTGGCTGGCTGGCTGGATTGATGGATGAAAGACAGTTCCTGAGAGAATAAGCTGTCTCTGTGTCAGCGTTAGACCACCATAGTGTTGGCATTTCTGCTGAAAATGTCCTTCCCTTTCCCACCTCCCCGCGGGACAACTTCCATACTCACGATTGTCTTGAGCAAAGTCCTCGGTAAAATTTGCCACATAGTTCAATTTTTGTCTTGCTGATACAGAGATTAGAACGAGTGAGCGATGCGGCCAAAACATATTAGCACTGTTCAGTGTAGAAATGCAAAGCCTGGAGGATGAAACAATTTATATAGAAATCTGGAAAACCCCAACCCACTCCAGGCTTCACCCTATACAGTGCACAACCTAAACCAACTCTTTGCCCTTCCACCATCAGTTGTACCATGATAAATTTCATGTCCACGCTCAAAGCACAATGAGGGCATTCCTCAGTTGACTCTGCATTCTCCAGCACATGGAGGCCTCTGGGCAGGAGTTCCAGTTAAATGTGTTAAGGTTAAACCCTCAGTCACTGCCATGGAGTCTGCCAAGTAAAAGGCACAGACGATCATGTCCAATCGCCCTGGTGTACCTGCTCGCATTTAAGTGTGGCGGCCCAGGCTTGCTGGGCCTGTGGTGCCTAATGATCTTGTTAATGATGACGACAATCCTCCAATTTGTATGTCAGGAATGAGTTGGGAATTGACACAAATATAGGGTGAAATAGATGAGAAGACTTAGAGAGGTGACTAGATTGGTGGTGGTGGGGGGGCGGGGGCGAGTAACCCATTATTTAAATACTCCCAGCTCTCTCACCCTCTTTTAATGACAGTGGACACTTGGTCTCTTGACTGGAAGATCAAGTTTTTCATCGATAACTATTCAAACCTCTTCAAAATGTCTACTCCTCATACTTTTCTTTCTGGTACTTGTCCTGGAGGAAGCATTTGTCAAATCTGAGCTATAGAAGAGTGCATAAAATGTATCTGTATGGTTTAGATTATTTTACAAAAGTAGACACCTATGTAACCAGAACCAAGGTCAAGCAATAGGCCACTGCCAGCCTTCCAGAATACAGCCGCCATACTCCTCCCAATCACAACCCACACTCTCCTATATGGATAGAGTCATTGCCCTGACTTTGTAATAATCATGTCACTGCTTTCCTTTATAGCTTTATCACTTTTGTACGCATCCCTAAACAATAGAGTGGATATGCAGTTGCATAAATGAAATCATAAGGCATGCTTCCTTTTATAGCTTGCTTCTTTCACTCTGTATTATACTTGAGAGACTCATCCATGTTTTTCATAATAGCTGTAAGTAAGCACATCCTTTGTCTCCATCATTGACTGTTGTTCCAGCATATGCTTATAGCAAAGTGATTGTGGTATGATTATGCCACTCCATTCTACAATGGATGGACATTAGGATTGCTTCTAATTTTCAAGGATTATCATGCACGTTCTTGCACATTTCTCATGGGACACATGTGTAAAAATCCCTCCAGGGTATATATCCAAGAATGGAATCACAGGGCCATAGGATATGGATATCCTTAGCTTTACTAGATGATGCCAAATTGTTCTCTGTAGTGGTTGGGCCAGTTGTCAATCCCACCAGCAGCACAGAGAGTCCCTACTGCTCCACATCTTCACCTACACCAAGTATTGCCAGAATTTAAATTTTGCCGGTCTACTCTTGGGCAATACCCAAATTACTATTAAGCTTTAGCACATTTTCCTGTTTATGAGCCTTTTGGAGTTTCTATTCTGAGGAAGGCCTATTCAGATTTACCTCTTTTAACCCATGTTTCTATTCTATTTTTCACCTGGTACTTACTGACTTAATGAGTCTGTTAAATATTCTAAATACTAGTCCACACCTGTGGCCAAAGTATTTCCCGGCTCTGTTTGTGTTTTCCCTTGCACTGTGCTGTGTTTGGTGAGCAGAAGATCTTAACTGTAATATAGTCAAATTCATCATTTTACCCTGATGGTTAGTGCTTTTTTAAGAAATCTGTTTTAATAAATAGTTTCTTTTTTAAGAAACCCTGGGCCATGAAAGCAATCTCTATATTTTCTTCTAAAATATGTATGCTATTGCCCTTCACAGTCAGGTCTTAATCCAACCGCAATTGACGTCTGTTTGTGTATTGTGTTGAGTAGAGTTTATTCATTTATTTATTTATTTATTTATTTATTTATTTATTTATTTACGTGAATATCCAGTTTTCTCAGGAACCACTTATTGAAAAGTCTGCCTTTTGCCAAGTGATTTACAGTGCAGTAAATGAAGTATCTACACACATATGGGACAGTTTCTATACTCTCTATTAAATGCTCGGCCTCATTTGTCTGTTTGAAATACCACACTGTCTTAATTACTACAGACCGATAGTCAAGTTTGATATTTTAATAGGGCAAGTCAATTCCACCTTGTTCTTCAAAAGTGTCTTGGCTAACTTTGGCCCATTTCAATTCCATTTAAATTACAAACTCATCATGAAAACTTCAACCAACAGCTAGTTTGGAGTTCTAATTCAGATTGTGCTGAAATTGTAGATTTGACTTCTCAATATTGAATGATTCATGGTTATGGTCTGTCTCTCCTTTTAATAAGATATCCTTTAATACGCCCAAATAACATTTTATATTTTTCCCATAAGGCAATTTTTTTATCCTAGGCACGTCATAGTTTGCAAATCCTATGTTTGAAATTTTCATTGTCTAAATTTGTAGCTGGTAAATAGGATGCAACTGGTTTTTGTTCATTAACATTTTATCCTACGAGTGTATAAACTCTTCTTTGATTCTAATAATTGGTCTGTAATACTTTGTAGAATTTTATGTACACTGTCATATCATCTGCAAATAGTGCCAGTCTTTCTTCTTCCTTTCCAAATATCTCATTCCTTTTTCTTGCACCACTGCTCTCTTTGGAACCCCACCCCCACCCCCAGCATACTATTGAATAGAAGTGGTGGTAGTGAACATCCTTACTTGATGCAGCTCTTAAAGAGAAAGCTTTCAGTGATTCTCTGTTAAGAATAATGCTTGCTGTAGATATTGCGTTCTGTAGCAGTATGGATCCAGTCAGGAGACAGAAAGTGATCTAGAAGGGGAAAGTTTAACATAAAGAATCATTAAACTATGAAAAAAGATCTTATATAGGATATAAGACAACTCTATCTGGGGTTTTCTGGGGCTGGGGGCGGGCGAGTACCCAAGGAAAGACAAATTTAGAATGAAAACTTCTCCCAAAGGCTGGATTTTACACCACATTGGAGAAGAACCCACTGGATGGCAGAGAAGTTCCACTGGTTTGCCAGTACCTGAGCTGACCTGCAAAGCCAAAACTGGTCTACAGTCGAAGAGGAAGCAAGAAGGCACCCTTTGGAGCACGGTAGTGTGGACAAGCCATAGCTGGTGTCTAGTATATGGCTGTGAAGTAGGAATTGGGGGTCCTGGCTCAGTTGGAGGCCTGGAGTAAACAATGATCCATGCACAGGATCAGGGTGGGAGCTCCGTATTGAGAGGTATTGAAAGAATTACAGGAACCTGGTCGTGTGTGTGTGTGTGTGTGTGTGTGTGTGTGTGTGTGTGTGTGGTGTGTATGTGTGGCTATGGAGCAAGTGAGCAGAGGGAAGCAGTGGACAAATGACTTGTAGTACAGGATGTCCCTATCAAGAGGGCCACAAGGAGCTGATCATCAGGCCACACCAGGACTGAAGGTTTGCTGAGCGACAGTTGTTCTGGGCCGAGGCCTGGGACAAAGCATCCTCAATGTCCTCACCTCTGCACCTCTGAGAGTCAGAAATCATAGAAGTACCACTTCCGTTTTCAATGTCTGTCCCTCCAGAGCCCTCTATTACATAAGTGTAATATCCTGCTCTTTGGTGTTACTTTAAAGGAGAGATACTTTTAAAATCTCTCTATTATCAGGGAATATATATCGAAGGGTGAATTTGGAGGTGAGAGGCAACAAATTGATAACCAGCTTCATATCTTTCGTCAGGTTAGAGAAGTACATGCTCTCTGTAGTCGGTATGAACAGTAGGCACCCTACCTGCCACGGTTACAGCTGTTGGCTGCACAAGGGAGATGATCTACCACCTTGTTGTTGCTCTGGCAAGCCTAGACTTCACCACTGGGTAATATATCCATGTAACAAAACTGCATTTGTACCCCCTAAAGGTATACAGATAATGCTAATGATTAAAGAAATAGGTCTGGCTATTTCAGGGTGTTTAGTTGACTATTTAGGTTTCCTGGTAGACCCAGTGCTCCCTGGCCTGGACTGAGTTTGCTACAAAACCCAGCCTCTGGCACAAAGGAGCATCACTGGCTTAGGGCATAGAGCCTGTGAGCCCTGTAGTCCCCCCCTACCCAGGGCTTGCCTGCTCCACTCACAAGGAGAGCTTTGTTGTGTTGTGAGATTGCTTCTTCCACCACAAATGTGACTAGCAAATGTTCTCTTCAGGAATAGACTAATTTCATTTACACCTTAAACGCTGATCCGTTCTCCTGCACTGGAGCTAAACAGATAGAGAAAAGGTGCTTGGACTTCATTTAAAGTCCTGCCTTACAGAGCCCTATCCATGGAGAAGCAGGGCAGTAGATTCTCGAGTTAGTCTCACAAAGTGTATACATGTTACTATATTGGCATTTTGAGTGTTTTAATCGTGCTTTTCTCAATTTGGTTTAGGGTCTAAAATAGGCAAAAATTCATGGGAGAAAATAGCCCATGTTTTTGCCCTTCTTATGTGGCAAATAATCCATTATTTAGTCATTGAATTTGCAACTTGTATTGAGAAAGAGAGACATTTTAGTAACCAAAAAAGAAAAAAAAGAGAGGAAGAGGAAGAAACCAACAAACCAAAATAACAACAACAGAAAGAAAGCAAACAAAAATTCCCTTTTCTTTTGGTGTGTCTATAATCAAGAGATATAATGAGATACCACCAAATCATGAGAAAAAAAAATACTAAAATAGTACTCACCCTTGAATACTCTCTTCCTGGGGCTGTACAGAGCATATTCACCTCTTGTGTTCAGAAGGCACAGGTAACAAATTAACCCACAGCCTTCCACTCACATGCAGGACTGGGCTGGCTTCCCACATATTGCTGCACGACCTTGAACACAAGGACGTGTATATGAACTGGGAGTTTATCTTTTAAATGTTGGTCCTGCCTGCTGCCAGGTCCAACTCTCTTAACTGTCACTCTGGCAGTGCTGCAATGCAAATGTAAAATCTGAAATTCGTTCACTACCAGGAGAATCCACTACTTAAGCCTGACCCCTGGGTAGCTGTCACCATTAGGCTTCTAATCAGTCACTCTCACTTGCTAGAAATGGCTCAGAACTAGGTTCTGTGGAAAAACAGACCTCCAATCTGCAGTTTCTAAAGGAGGGATGCACAGCTGTGGTGTCTTTCCTTACAGGAAACGGGAAAGGCTTTCCTTACAGGAAACGGGAAAGCCTCCCATGTTGAACTGGCTGGGAGGGACTAACCAGGGGTTGCATCCTTCCACTGACAATCTTAGTGACCCCTGCCTAGTAACCTCTGACCCCACACATAAGAGCAAAAGGGGAAAAGAGGAAGTGCTAGCAGCGCGAGGGTGCAGTTCTTGTTCACCCTGTTCCTCACTCCAACTTTCCTTCCTGTGGCCGAGGATGTGGAGCTAGAGCCAAGGTTTGGTAATTTCTGAAAATTTAAGTAGTTGTTTTTCTCTCTGGTCCAGGTGGAGGATGAGGGTGGGGTTAGGGGTAATTCCGCGTTTCTGCCAAGGACAATTTAGTGATTCTGTAGGAATTTGGGGACCTTGACAATTACTGCAACACGGAAACCAGCCCAAACACAGAACCCTGGGACCCCACCCAAGAATGTAATAAAATTTCCTAGCGTGACTGGTCTCTCTTACATTAAGCTCGAGTTTTCTCTCTAAGTTTGTATGGGTGCAGAGTTTTTCTTTCTCCCTCTGTTTCATCTTAGTGAAAACACTCCGAACCACATTCAGGGATCATTCGACCACTCCAAGATTTTGCCCAGGTTCTCATTCCTTTCATCTGCAAACTTGTCATCTTCTGGCTGCCTTAGAAGAATTTCTAAAAAGGGAATCATTTGTGCAATGCTCTCACTATAGAGGATGTTCTCTTTGATCAGCCTCTTTGTGGGGCCAGAAGATGGACCAGGGACCGATGGTCTGAGCCTTCTCCAGGAAAATTCCACACTGTCTGCCAGTAGAGCACATCGGTGGTAAGAACTGTCTCCGTCATTTGCACACTGGGGGACTTTACAAGACCTGACCACCTGCCTTCCATGTCTGTGGAACAATCAGCCATCTTTGTGTCCTGACTATCAGCTTCTGTTGTCTTTCATCCATGTGACCCAGTGAAGATAGAATATCCACATGTATCTTTACCTTCTGGTCATTTCACTGTCATCCTCCCCTCTGCCCTCCTTATTCCAGGAGTGTGGTCCCTGGGACCCCAAACAGCAATCAGACGGCCTCACTTGGGCCTGGGCTTTGACTCTGGGTTCTCCAGCAGGTGAACTGTGGACTCAGGCTCAGCTCAGGGATCAGGGCCTGGTGCAAAATGAGGTTCAACAGCCAGATGGTCACCTTGATCAGAAGAAAAGCCTTTCCATGCAGCTGGTTCAGCAGCAGAGTTAGTGGTTTTCACATCATTTATCTCACATGTACAGATGCAAGACCCCTGCTTCAAAGCCCAGTGGACTCAGATGGTTGGCTTTTCTTCCTGAGCTTTTCCCAAACTCTCAAGACCCAGGAGGAGGAGAGGTCTTTAAGTCCTGACCACTGGCTGCATTTTGCCTCACTCTGCTCTGCACATGACTTACCTTTCAATTGAAAAAAATAAGCACATCCCCAAAGGTCTGACAAGCTATGAGACCTTTGAGTGGGACCTTGTAGGATGAGGAGGCATTAGGAATGAGAGTTTACAAACTGTCCACAGAAATTGATTGGAATATTTTGATAATAGAATGGTCTAAACCCAGTTAGTATGTCTGAGTACTTGACTCATCACGTGGTATTTAGATAAAGTGCTCATCACTTTTTCATTTTCTCACCAGTGGAAAACTAATCCAGAGTGTTCCTTACGTATCAGACTTCCCACCCATAACTCTGCCCATGAGTGGTTCATGTGTGAGTCAAATATGCTTCCATACCATTAAGGTAGAAAGCAGGACCTTGCTTGAGATGCTCTTTATTAATAGTGGAAAAAAAATCCCATACATGTACAGAATGTGAAACCATACTTTCAAAATATGACCCGGAATGTGAAAAAGCAATAGCACACTAAAATAAACAAATAGAAACAAACAGCTGTTCACAACTTTTATTTGTTATTGATGTTTAAAGAAAAGTTAACTGGTGAATAAATCATGTTAAGGTGTTGTTTTGAGGGTTCTTTGACACAAGACATATTACCACTCCTTAAATTTAAAACTAAATGAAATTATATGTAATTTATATAATTTATAACACATAAGTTATAGTTTTATAAGCATAAGCCCTTACCACAGTCAAAAAGACGATCATTTCCATCACCTCCAAAGCTTTTCTCATGTCCCTTCATGTTACTTCCCTCCCTACCCATCTCCATCCCTGTCCCTAGGCAACTACTGATCTGCTTTCTCTCATTTTAGTTTGTGCTTTATAGAATTTTATATAAAGAGAATTATATACTATATACTCTTTTTTGTCTTCTTAAAATCAGCATAGTTATTTTCAGATTCACCCATGCTGTTAATTCTATCAATAGTTTATTACTGTTTGTCATAGTACAGTATTTCACCATATGGTTATTTGGGTTGTTTCCAGTTTTTCACTAGTACAAATGAAGTTGCTATAAACATTCACCTGCCAGTCTTTATGTGGACCTATGCTTTCATTTCTCTTAGATAGAAACTCAATAACAGTATTGTACGTGTGTTCTTAACGTTTTAACTTTGGGTTAACAATGCTGCAGATTGATCTCACCTTGCTGCTTAGAGTTCTGTTGATAGTACAAATTGAGTGGATCTCATCTCAGACCACGCCAGACAGATTAATCCGATGGCTGAGGAAGTGGCATATTGCTATAGCAGTGGGTTAAAGATGGCCTCCATATATTGGTCTCTGTGTTGCCATTATATGTCCTCACAGTGGGCTCAAAGGCTGCCAGCGCCAAACTCAATGTTTTACACATGCAATTGCTTTAAATATAGCTCAAGTAAGCATATGTGTAGCCATTTAGGGCTTGCCTGTTTTGCATGCCCCACAAAAGTGCACCGACATTTGCTAGCCATAGTTAAGGCAAATCCAGGGGCTATAAATGACCCCATGCCACTGCTTGCCTCCAGAGCCCTCTGACCCGGAGACTCCCTCTTTTGCTGCCGAGTCATATCTCCCAGACACAAAAGGTCCTCTCCTATTCTCCTCTATCCCAGGAGTTGCCTTGCCCTCTTCCGCTTCTGGGCAGTGGCCCTCTGCTGCTGCCTCTGGAAGGTCTCCTGATGTGACAGACTTCCCCTCTCTGGCAACCTGTCAAAGCACCGCCAAAATCGAAAGCTTCTGGACTGGGCGCGGTGGCTCACGCCTGTATTCCCAGCACTTTGGGAGGCCCAGGCAGGTGGATCACCTGAGGTCAGGAGTTCGAGACCAGCCTGGCCAACATGGTAAAACCTCATCTCTACTGAAAAATATGAAAATTAGCTGGGTGTGATGGCGGGCATCTCTAAATCCAGCTACTCGGGAAGCTGAGGCAGGGGAATCCCTCGAACCTGGGAGGCAGAGGTTGAATTGAGAGGAGATCTCCCCACTGCACTCCAGCCTGGGCGATAGAGTTGAGACTCCTCTCAAAAACAAAAACAAAAATCAAAAACGTTCTTGTGTGCTGCTGCCATCTCGTGGTCATGTGGTTTTTCTTGATCAGCCCAGAAATCTTGGAACTCACTGCAAGTTGTGAGAGGGATGGAATTTTGGGGAACAAGAAATTGGCAAGCAGTCTACCCAGTCAGTAGGACAGTCGATTGGAAAGTCAGTCCTAGGCAGCCTTAAGTTCTCAGACTCTACATTTAGAATATCTCTGTAGCACTTTGGCCTAGCATCGCTTATTGCTGTACTGCAACAATATACTTTTTGCAGTCTCGTCCTATGCTTCATTGACCTGCCCTAGAGGTAGCACCAGTAGTTGAGTGAATCCACACCATTAGAACTGACTTTTGGGGTATGAGATGCCAAAATACCGGGGAAGGAGGTCAGCCCACTGGCCTGGGTCCTCCCCCGCCCCTCAGTAGACATTGGACATTGTGCACCTGGGTAGAAAAAGAGAGGGAGTGCATGCCTCTGGAATGAAGGTGAGCTACTCTGGACTGCATAACAGGCTATAGTGGGAAGAGTTCCCTGTGGCTGACTTGAGAATTTCCGGTAGTCTGAGATGTGAGGATGTCCTCCTCCCTGGACACAGCTAGGCAAGTAAATGAGCCAATAAGGCAGAGACATCAGGCCAAGGCTTGTCTCTTAAGGGCAGCTGGTGGAGAGGTCTTTGCAAGCAGGTATAGCATGTATCTGCTGTTGTGACACTCAATTGTGATGTTGCAGTTGTCATCATGCTATCCCCTGCCCAGAGAGATATTAATATCCCAACCTTTGGGCTGAGCCAGCTAGAGTGTTACTCATAGTGACTGAAGGCAAAAATGTTTATATCCGTGCCCACCCCGGGACTCTGCAGAAGGTTGCTGTCAGGTCAAACAGGCATTCCTAACCATGAGGCATGTGCTGGCCTTGCTGGCAGTAACTTATCACCAAGTTCCACCGAAAGAGGAGGTAAGAGCCCAAACTCCTGGGAGAGACAGTTTGGACGAGAGGTCTCTGGAGAGGAGAATAGGTGCTCTCCAAAAGAAAAGGCAGCACAGCGTCACCAAGGTAGGGACTGGGATATTTACCCTCTGCTTTGCCTGCAGCCACCCAGAAAGTAATAAAAATGGGGAAAAAATGTGGGGGGAGCGCCAAGAAGGAAGGGTCAGTTCTTGCTCTTAGAAGGAGTCCCATCCTCTCTCTTACCCAAGGCCCAGCCTCTCTTTAACCGAGACATGAACCAAACATGGGGCTGCTTGGCTCTATTGAATGTGCCCGGCAGGGAATGAATTCCACCTACTGGGGAATGATACCAATTAGCAGCGATAGTACATGATGGAAAAATTGTGTCCCCACTGAAGGATCCTGTATAATTAGCGCAGAATTTGGGAAGACGCCACACAGTGGCATTGGACCTCTGTTCACATTTGTATTGCTGATGTGTATTTTTGTGGCTTAGAAGGCTGCCCACCCTACATTAGACCTCATGATGGCCTGGGAGGTCTGTCAACGGAAAAGTTTAGCCAAGGCCAAAGATCTCCTCCACCAGTTAGACATGTTGGAGTGAAGGCAACTAATGAGGTGGGGCAGGATGACTTGACAAGACTGGAGGAGTCTGAATCCAGTCCTGAGTCCAGTTGATTGTTTCTTGGTGGGCAGGGCTCCTAAGAAAATCTTTACTAGGTGTGGTGGTTACTGCTAAAATGATTCAAGAAACCATAGCTGCACTGGATTTAATAGAAACTCATGAAAGACAAACGCAGAGTCAGGTGTTGCCTACTAACACTACAATATCTTACCTGGCCTAAATCAAAGTTACTGTCAACACTGAGGCTGCCCGCTCCTGGGCCAAACAAACCACCTATGGCCAGGCCTCCATGTATGCATCAACCCTGAGATGAACAAAAGAAGTTATGTTAGACTCGAAGGCACAAGAAGGTCCCAAGTTGGATGATCTCTGGTGAGATCATCTTGGAGCAATTGCAATACTTACTAGGATTAGATTACGATCCCCCAGCTGGCTTTCCCTTCGGAGGCAACCATATATTCCACACCTGTCTCTGATCACTGCCAAGTGCCTAAGAATCCTCTTCCATACAGGGATCCTGCAGTGTGGGAAGGTCCCTTCTGACAGACAGTTGCGCTTTTACCATATTAACTGTGGCTTGGGCTCCGAGAAACAACACTGGTTGACTCTGTCACTGAGGGGTGACCAAATCTCCCTAATGCCAAGAAACACTCATGCTTCAAAGGAACCCCCTATCCAGTAGATTACCTGCTTGGGAAGGGGTTAATTAAAGGGTTAATTATCCTCTTAACTACTAAAATTGACCCAGTTTTGCTACATATATGCTTCTGTCCTGCTCGCCGCCCCGCCCCCCCCAAGATTATCTATTTCCCCATTATTGGAACAGACCTCCCGAGGCAGTAGATAAACTCATGACACAAGACTAAAGTTTTTATGCTACTGGTGGGCACTTCCTGGTGGGAACCAGTTAACCTTCCCCTACTGGTTCACACACCACAGCAGAAGCTGAGGCAAGACACGGAAGGATTATGGCCTGTCACAGGTGACATAGATAAACGAGCCCTGATTCCTACTACCTCCCCTTTCAATTCCCCATATGACCTGCACTAAGAGACACTAGCAGTGAGTGGAAACTAACTGTAGACCATAGAGAGTTCAACAGGGCTATTCCCTTTATTAGAGCACCTCTATCAGACATTGTTGCCATAATGGGTGTCATTCAAAATATCAGTGGTAAGTTTCTACTAATCCAGGGCATCTAACACCCCCTGAATTTGAATCTCGAGTTATAGATTTGGCTAACATGTTCTATTCTGTACAAATTTCACAGCTAAGTCAAATACATTTCACCTCCACCTTTGAGAATCAATAGTACATCTTCACCCACTTGCTTTTGGGGTATTTATTTTGTTTTCCCTCATCTTCATTGTGATGCTAGCTTGATTGGGGGTGCTTAAATGGCCCTCCAATTGCACAGCCTTTCCAACAGGACATAGACACCTGCTCCACAATTTCACCAGAAACTAAGCTTTGGCATTATATCAGTTACATCCTCCTGGCAGAACCTGACCAAGACTCTGTTTCACAGTTCATCACAAGCCTGAGTAAACAACCTCTCATTGGGAGTGGATGGGCAATTACACCATGTTAGGTATTCGTCTGTAAAATTTGGGGACTACACTAGGAACTCAGAAGGGCGAACAATTTCCAATCTGATAAAAGACAAGCTCCTCGTGCTTAAACCACCCACGTAAGTAAAGAAGCCCCAACATTCAATCGGAATGAGAGCCCAACCCATTCCTCACCTCCAATATTTGCTGATCCTTGCTGAATGTCTACCGAGACACCTGTAAAGCTTCCCTTTTGCAGTGGGGACGTAAGCAGCAACAGGCACTGGGTGACCTAAAGGAGGCTAATACTTTGGCTCTCCCCCTAGTGCTCCCAAGGACAAGATTTGCAATGACAAGTTTCCACCACTCTCAAATTTGCTTCCTGGAGCCTCTGGACCAAATGGACAAGTAAATGCCCATCCATGGGCTTTTGGTGTAAGTAGCTCTCAGACTGAGCCTAAAGTATTCACTAAACAGACACCCATGGCAGCATACGGGGCACTTATCAAAACTGAAGCCCTCACAGAGCAGAGATAATACCCTATGAACTGAGATTCTTGTTATGCCCTAGGTAATGGACAGAACTGCCTGGAAAATTGAATCAGCAACAGAAGCTTCTTTATTAATATGAAGATGATATCTACAGGATAAAACTAAACCTGGCCCTCCTGGAGTGTCACGACTGTGTGAGGAAAGAGCCACACACTCTGTCAGTGAGGTTAACTTGCCAAAACCCCTGGAAACGCACCTGGCTCTTGCTCACTGGAGAATGGAGGTAACATGTCCAGCACTCTCAAAACAAGAAAATTAATGTTTTTCTTTACCAATGGAGTGAGCACAGGGTATAAGAGAGCCAGATAAAGGACAGCCACAGCCTATCACCCTTATTCAAAGACTGCAATTTCCATATGGGGATGGGCCAAAGTGCCCAATGGGCCAGGCTGTGTGCAACACGGCTAGAAGTAGAGAAGGCCTTTGACAAACATTTTACTAAGCTTCACATTTTTGGCAACTCCTGGTCAGTGGCTAATGGGCTCTTTTGTTTGGATTTGGGCAAAATCGGGGCTGGAACATACAAGGTTGAGACGTTTGGGGTAACGAGATGTGGGGGGAAACATCAGCACATTGGCCTCCACTCTACACATCTTTATATACTATACCTCAACTCACACCAAATAGACATGGAGAAGGTGCAATACAACGTGGAAGCTGACAAACTAGCTAAACGACCAGAGCAGTCAATGCTCTTGAAGAGAGGGGAGACACCGGAACTTTGGTAAGAGCTACCCTACAGCCTGCACAGGAGAGGTCAGAGCATTTGCGCATCATGAGAATATGAAAATCAACTCATAATGAAAGATAGACCCAGCAAAGAGACATTTACACGAAACTGTTAGGGACTATACCACAGACCACAAATCTAGAGACTTGGACCTACTGCACGACAGGAGAAGGTTCATATCAGAACTGGCAAATCCAGTCAATTTCATTGGGCCTCTCTCTGAAGCAGCAGGAACCATTACATATGCCACAACAATGTATTAATACCTACACAGGCTTACTCTTGGCCCACCCACGAAAGGCACCAACCTCTGCTAATATTATTGAGGAGTTGATAAAATAGTTTGTATGGCCTTTGGGTGTACAAAAGTTATACAAAGTTACTCAGTGAGAGCAAGACTCTCACTTCTGCGCAAAGAAGATTCAACCGTAGGCATTACCAAACAACACTGCTTGGATTTCTCATTTATTCTCTGGTCCTACAGTAACAGGTATCACAGAATGACACAATGGGCTTTCTAAAACAAGGGATATTGGAAGAACATGCCAGACAATAGCATTCCCAGCAGCCAAAGATACTGCCCATAGTCATGCTTACATTAAATCCACACCCTCCTGGCATAACCGCACCATATTTTAATTTACAGCAAATGAGGAAACCGCCAACAGAGATGCTGCAACCTCTGCTGATATATGTACCCACTGGACACAATATGATTTACCGGGATTAGCGAACATGGGGGAACCTGACGTGACCACTCCCAGCAAAGAAACTTGCCTCTTTCACCTCTTCCTTCTCCCTCATAGAAAATCCAGAGACTGGCCATTTCTTTTCCCCTCAATCCTGACAAGGACCTGGAATGAACCACTGACTATGGGTCCATTCTCAGTCTTAGTCTGCTCATCATCCAGCATAAACCTAGCAAACCACCTACCACTGTATAGAGAGGGAAGCTTCCTCATTTTCTTCCCATGTACTTTGCTCCACTAAGGGCACTGTGGAGCACTCCTTGACCTATGCTGCTGCTCTGCCCTTTCCTTACCTGAGAAAGTTCCTACCCTCATCAATGTCAATTTTACCTTGATTGGTGGATCGCCCTCACCCTGGAGATCCACACCCTACTGTGGGCAAAGTATGTATGGGAACAGCATGCCACATACACACCACAACAGGGAGACCCAACATAGGTCAGACTGGGGACAAAGGGAAACATGCTCCTGTTTCACTGGGTCAGTCCACAGACATCAGCACTGAGGCTAGCACTTCTCCTTCTCTCTCTGCCACCACTTAGTACCATCCTTCCAGCTAAGTCAGATTCTACAATTTCACTTGTGACTCATAGATGCCTTCTAAGCTCTGTGGGTCACCTTTTCCTTCGCATCAGATGAAACCCACTATTATTAACTCATGTGCCATTAAACAAATGGAGTAATGGGCCACTATCTGTGGAGCCTCATTTAATGAATGTCCAGTGATAGTATGCACCAAATATTGCAACCAGGATGCTTGTGCTTGGTGCTAATGTTATTAATGCTAATGTTTTATTGCATTAAAAATACTGTAACCCAGATCCAATAACCACAAGCCCTATGGGATTGCAGAGATAAAATGATAGCTTTTTCTGATGCCTGGAATGATAATAAATGCAATCGCCACCCACAGTGTGTACCTTTACAACTGTTGGCTTCTTTTTCTATTAATTATAATAATCTTTCTCTCCCTCCATTAGAAGCCCCGCTATGGAGATGGAAAGAAATTGTATTAGCCAAGCAGCCAAGTAAACCTTACCATGGACCTCCTTCCTGGTTGCTAATCAATGTATACAATGAAGGCAATGCATACTACACGACATTACGTGGCCAAGGCATTTCTTAAACACACACACGGACATGCACACACACACGCACATACACACAGTACAACCAGCTTGGCAATTCTTTCCTAACGTAATCTCAGTATACTCACTGCGAGTTTTACTTAACACTCAAGGGAAGTGGACTCTACAGCAATTGCAATGCCGGCTGCTCACAGTGAACAAATCATAGCTCATGGGTGTCACAGCAAAGACAATTCCTACAAAAAAACATATTTGATTCCATGGAGAAATCTAACTACTCTTTGCATGGGAGTTTCTCCAATGTGGAGTTTCTCCACATTGACAACTATCTGCTTGTGGCTATTATGAAATTTGTCAGGCCTACCAAAGCCACAATTTTTAAAAACTTAGAAAATATTTGAGGGAAGTTGTTGCTCAATGTTACTTTCCTGGGGGGTCCTTAAAAATCCATACACACTCTAAAGCTGCAGAGGCTAGAAACAGTAATGAGAAGACGTGTAGTGAAACTAACTTGGGAGGAATTTTTAAAATCTTCATTAAAAAATTTTTATGCCTCGTCATTTATTTTTCAACTTTTATTTAAGATTCAGTGGGCACATGTACAGGATTGTCACCCAGGTGTATTGCACGATGCTGAGGCTTGGGGGTACAAATGACCCCATCACCCAGGTATTGAACATAGTACCCAACAGTTTGTTTTTCAACCCTTGTCCCCTTTCCCTGCCCCCTCTAGTAGTCTCCAGTGTCTCAATAGACACCTTATGTCCCTGAGTACTTGGGAGGAAATATATTGGTGTAGTCACACTGCCACCTCCCAAGGGGCCACTCCTGAGGTTATTAAAGGTATACAAACCACTTCCTTATGAAAGTTTCCTCTAAAATGGAGTCCCTGGAGCATTTGGTCCCGCACTGAAACACCACAATATTGCAATACAAAGGAGCATAAATGGGACAAATGTCATGATACAATTCATATTTCTTTTTCTTTTTCTTTCTTTTTCTTTTTTTTGGAGACGGAGTCTCTCTCTGTCACCCAAGCTGGAGTGCAGTGGCGCAATCTCGGCTCACTGCAACCTCTGCCTCTCGGGTTCAAGTGATTCTTCTGCCTTAGCCTCCTGAGTAGCTGGGACTACAGGAACACGCCATCACTCCTGGGTAATTTTTTTTTTTGTATTTTTAGTAGAGACGGGGTTTCACCATATTGGACAGGCTGGTCTCGCACTCCTGACCTGATGATCCGCTCGCCTCGGCCTCACAAAATGTTGGGATTACAGGTGTCAGCCACCAACCAAGCCAATATCCATTTTTAAAAAAATACTTGGTTCACCTGTTTTGTTCGCTCATATGTGAGTGCCTCATAATTCAGGATCTAATTTGGTGTGTGGCTAGACTAACAACTTTTTTCTTGGACTGCCCAGAGCATCTGCAAAACTTATCCCACACTTATGAGAGCACTCCAAAGCTATTTACTATTGGCAATCAGCAGAAACTCAAGTACAATGCACGACAGTCACAGCAAGGAGGAACATAGAATCACCGATTACACCGAATGTGCCTATAGCCTTAGCCACAGCAACATATAACATGGTAAATCTATCCTAATGCAGGGCTTACTTTTGCCAACCTGATTTTAGAAAACATAGCATAATACTTCTTCTCTGGCCATGCTGCGTTATATACCTCACTTATCTATAAGAGACTTTTCCCCTAGTCACTGACATTCAACAACCTTATCCAGAGGCTTATCTCACAGAAATATATAGGGAATGGTGGGATGAGTTCACAACAAATTTAGTTAACCCAGGTGCTGAATGCAAAGTGTATAAGTCAAGATTTTTTGACTGTAACATTTTCTGCTCCTATTAACAGAACCTCAAACTTCTGGAACCTCACGAAGCCACATGAACTTCCCTTCGGTGGAACACAGAGAATGCAGGCAGCAGAGGGAGCCTGGTGGTCCTGTAAAGGAATCAAATGGCTTCCCCTATCACAATCTTCTCCTCATCCAACCCTGAAGAATATTTCCCGCACTTGGAATTGACGCAAAATTCCAGTCGAATTTTGTTCAACAGTAAAATCCCCTCCCCCAAGTACCTGCCCCCACCAAATCACGCTAGCTGTGACTCTCCAATGTCACAAAGAGCTTTCTAAATAGTTTTTATGGTACCAACTTCCCTAGGATCACTAATTTTGGAGGCAGTAGGAACAGGGTATGTGTGGAACAGCACACCGCAATTGAAAGATTCACAGATAGCCATGTTGAAGGGATCACCAACATAAATTAGATAAACAGCCCAAGGACTGAAACACCTGGCTGAATCTCACTGTACTAAAGTACCATGGGGCCATGGTGTGAGATAACTGCATAGCCCTAGGTCAGGCATTGGCTGCTGGAGGCGGCGAAGGGCACAGGGGCTGTAAGCTTGCTAAAATTATCTTGCTGCATGTGCGTAGATAACACCATGTTTTACAGATAGCTGGGGCCATGTGCCAAAGGGGATATAAATGCCACTCTATTGACTAAACGGATTGGACAAATCAAAATTCTCTCATTTTCTAATCTATTCTGCTGGCTGATCAAGTGCACAGACTGACTGAGAACTAGCTTTAAAATCTTACTTTGTAGTTTTATAGCGTTCTGGGTCTTGAGGACGCTTCATCTCTGGCTCCCAACTCGAACTCTGTGAAATAGCATACAACTTATATTGTAGAAACACAAGAGGCCAAGGCATGGACTGTTATATAAGTGGGCTAATACCTTAACATGGTGCCGTGTATCTTGTTCCCTGTATTCAGAGAAGGATAAGACCGTTAGCTCAAAGCTCATTGGAACCAAAATCAAATGTTTACACATCCAGTTGCTTTAAATGTGGCCCCCACTAAGCACATTTTTAGCCATTTAGAAACCACCCACATTGCACCCTTTGTAAAACTAGACAGAACATCTGCTAGCCATAGATAGGACATACTCCTGGGTTGGAAAAAAGCCCCAAGCCTCTGCTGCTCATGGGAGCTCTATGGCCCAGAGACTCTACACCTGGCTGCTGAGTAACATCCCATAGACAAGTAATTCTCCTGTCTGGTTCGTCTCTCCCTTGGAAGTT
>CM052670.1:50301438-50319834 GCA_028533165.1 Leontopithecus rosalia
ACCACCCACATTGCACCCTTTGTAAAACTAGACAGAACATCTGCTAGCCATAGATAGGACATACTCCTGGGTTGGAAAAAAGCCCCAAGCCTCTGCTGCTCATGGGAGCTCTATGGCCCAGAGACTCTACACCTGGCTGCTGAGTAACATCCCATAGACAAGTAATTCTCCTGTCTGGTTCGTCTCTCCCTTGGAAGTTCCTTTGCACTCTTCTTCTTCTGGGTGGTGGCCTCTTGCTGCTGCCTCTGGAAGGTCTCCTGCTGTGAGGGAAGTTCCCCTTTCCTGAAACCTTTCAAAGGGCTGCCCAAATAAAGTACCTTGTGTGATACTGCCATCTCGTGGTCAAGACTTTTCCCTTGCTCAGCCCTGACATCCAGAAAATCAACACATACTTAATAGCAAAATTTGTGGGAAGCCAAGATAGTGGAGAAAAAAATGGTTGGATATCGTTGAGATATTTCTCCATGGCATTCCTACATTTATTATAACTGTTTTTGTCTCGAATTATAGTTTGAAGAATATTTGTATGTCAACATCTGAATGGCTGTTTCTCATTTATCCTGTGTGATTTGGGGCAGAGGGCAAGGCGAACTAATGCAAACATGAACTAAAACAAACTGACCCAGGAATCTCATATATTCTGCCAAGAACTATGAAAGTATGGTATGCCGGTTTGTGAACTTGCAAGTAGAGTACAATTTCAAACCCTTCATGTTTCTTGACAGCTTTGGTAATGAGGACAAAACATTGCGTTCCGTAAAGTGATAAAATAAGGGTACTTCCACTGGCCTGCTTAGTGGATAGGAGAATACTTCTTGAGATTGGAGAGCAAATGCTTTTTCCCAACTGGATTGGCACTAAGTGGAGTATGGGCCCTTGCCCCCTCACTCTCCTACCTATCGTTAAAGCTAAGGGGCAAGATGCAGAATTAAAGCAAGCTGCTTGAATCATGGTTTGGTTGTTGTTCACTTTCCTATGAGTGGGAGGAAGAAGGAGTAGCATCATTCTGCTGAGTCAGTGACTTGCCAAACCTGAATGAATGCCGTCAGCAGTGAAGATATAGAGTTTTCAATGGAACAAAACCATACAAAGTTTGTTTGGTTGAACCATGCTGCTGGCCACTGGAAACCAAACACAAACATGCCTTGCTTACTAGTATAGACAGAGTCTTCTCTGTCTCTCGTTCCCTGCATTTTATTTTTTCTTTTAATTGCATTTCAGGTTTTTGGGTACATGTGAAGAACATGCAAGATAGTTGCATAGGTACACATGTGGCAGTGTGATTTGCTGCCTTCCTCCCCTTCACCTATATCTGGCATTTCTCCCCATGCTATCTCTCCCCAACTCACCACCACCCACTGTCCCTCCCCTATTCCCCCGAAAAAACCCCAGTGTGTAGTGCTCCCCTCCCTGTGTCCATGTGTTCTCATTATTCAACACCCGCCTATGAGTGAGAACATGCGGTATTTCATTTTCTGTTCTTGTGTCAGTTTGCTGAGAATAATGTTCTCCAGGTTCATCCATGTCCCTACAAAGAACACGAACTCACCGTTTTTGATTGCTGCATAAGATTCCATGGTGTATATGTGCCACATTTTCCCTGTCCAGTCTATTGTCGATGGGCATTTGGGTTGATTCCAGGTCTTTGCTATTGTAAACAATGCTACAATGAACATTCATGTGCATGCATTTTTATAGTAGAACGATTTATAATCCTTTGGATATATACCCAGTAATGGGATTGCTGGGTCAAATGAAATTTCTATTTCCAGATCCTTGAGGAATCGCCACACTATCTTCCACAATGGTTAAACTAATTTACACTCCCACTAGCAGTGTAAAAGTGTTCCTATTTCTCCACATCATCTCCAGCATCTGTTGTCTCCAGATTTTTAAATGATCGCCATTCTAACTGGCATGAGATGGTATCTCAAGGTAATTTGGATTTGCATCTCTCTGATGACCAGTGATGATGAGCATTTTTTCATGTGTTTGTTGGCCTCATGTATGTCTTCTTTCGCAAAGTGTCTGTTCATATCCTTTGCCCACTTTTGAATGGGCTTGTTTGTTTTTTTCTTGTAAATCTGTTTTACTTCTTTGTAGATTCTGGATATTACCCCTTGGTCAGATGAGTAGACTGCAAAAACATTTTCCCATTCTTTTGGTTGCCGATTCACTCTAATGACTGTTTATTTTGCTGTGCAGAAGCCATGGAGTTTGATTAGGTGCCATTTGTCTATTTTGGCTTTTGTTGCTAATGCTTTTCGTGTTTTAGTCATGAAGTCCTTACCTATGCTTATGTCCTGAATGGTTTTGCCTAGATTTTCTTCTGGGGTTTTTATGGTGTTAGGTCTTATGTTTAAGTCTTTAATTCATCTGGGGTTAATTTCAGTGTAAGGTGTCAGGAAGGGGTCCAGTTTCTTCTTTCTGCACATGGCTAGCCAGTTTTCCTCACACCATTTATTAAACAGGGAATCCTTTCCCCATTGCTTATTTTGGTCAGGTGTGTCAAAGATCAGATGGTTGTAGTTGTGTTGTTTTGCCTCTGAGGCCTCTATTCTGTTCCATTGGTCTATATCTCTGTTTTGGTTCCAGTACCATGTTGTTTTGATTACTGTAGATTTGTAGTATAGTTTAAAGTCCGGTAGTGTGATGCTTCCCACTTTGTTCTTTTTGCTTAGAATTGACTTTGCTATGCGGGCTCTCTTTTGGTTCCATATGAAGTTCTTGGTGGCTTTTTCCAGTTCTGTGAAGAAGGTCATTGGTAGCTTGATGGGGATAGCATTGAATCTGTCAATTACTTTGGGCAGTATGGGCATTTTCATGGTATTGATTCTTCCTAACCATGAACATAGAATGTTTCTCCATCTGTTTGTGTACTCTCTTATTTTGTTGAGCAGTGGTTTGTAGTACCCCTTGAAGAGGCCCTTTACGTTCCTTGTTAGTTGTATTCCTAGATATTTTATTCTTTTGTAGCAATTGTGAATGGCAGTTTGTTCTTGATTTGGCTCTCAAGTCTGTATTGGAGTACAGGAATGCTTGTGATTTTTGCACATTGATTTCATAGTCTGAGACTTTGCTTAAGTTGCTTATCAGTTTCAGGAGATTTTGGACTGATACGATGGGGTCTTCTAGATATACAATCATGTCGTCTGCAAATAGAGACAATTTGATTTTCTCCTTTCCTATTTGAATACCCTTTATTTCTTTTTCTTGCCTGATTGCTCTGGCTAGAACTTCCAGTACTATATTGAATAGGAATGGTGAGAGAGGGCATCCTTGTCTAGTACCAGATTTCAAAGGAATGCTTCTAGTTTATGCCCATTCTTTATGATATTGGCTGTTGGTTTGTCATAAATAGCTTTTATTATTTTGAGATATGTTCCATCAATACCTAGTTTATTGAGGATTTTTAGCATAAAGGGCTGTTACATTTTTTCAAAGGCCTTCACTGCATCAAATGAGATAATAACTTGGTTTTTGTCTTTGGTTCTGTTCGTATGCTGAATTATGTTTATAGACTCGCATGTGTTGAACAAGCCTTGCATCCCCGGGATGAATCTTACTTGATCATGGTGGATAAGCTTTTTGATGTTTTGCCAGTATTTTATTGAGGATTTTTGCATCTGTGTTCATCATGGATATTGGCCTGAAGTTTTCTTTTCCTGCTGAATCTCTGCCAGGTTTTGGTATAAGGATAATGTTCTCATAAATCATTTGGGAAGGATTCTAGAGGGAAATTTATGGTACTAAATGCCCACATGAGAGTGTGGAAAGATCTAAAATTGACACCCTATCATCACAAATAAGTGAGCTAGAGGAGCAAGATCAAACACATTCAAAAGGTAGCACAAGACAAAAAATAACTAAGATCAGAGCAGAACTGAAGGAGATAGAGACACAAAAAGCCTTTCAAAAAATCAATAAATCCAGGACCTGGTGTTTTGATAATATAAACAAATTGATAGACTGCTAGCCAGACTAATAAAAAAAGAAAAGAGAGAAGGATCAAAAAGATATAGTAAAAAATGATAAAGGGGATATCACCACAGATTCCACAGAAATGCAAACTACCATCAGAAATTACTACAAACAACTCTATGCACATAAACAAGTAAATCAAGAGGAAATGGCTAAATTCCTAGATGCTTACACTCTTCCAGAATAAACTGGAAGAAGTTGAAAGCATGAATAGACCAATAACAAGTTCTGAAGTTGAGGCAGCAATTAATAGCCTACCAACGAAACAAAAGTCCAGGTTCAGACAGATTCACAGCTGAATTTTACTGGACATACAAAGAGTGACTGGTATCATTCCTTCTGAAACTATTCCAAACAATACAAGAAGAATAAATCCTCCCTAACTCATTTTATGAGACCAACATAATCCTGATACCAAAACCTGGCAGAGACCAAACTAAAAGGAAAACTTCAGACCAATACCCTTGATGAACATTGATGCAAAAATCGTCAGTAAAATACTGGCAAACCAAATGTAACAGCACAACAAAAAGCTTATCCAACCCTATCAAGTAGGCTTCATCTCAGAGATGCAAGGCTGGTTCAACATATGCAAATCTATAAACGTAATCCATCATGTAAACAGAACCAAAGACAAAAACCACATGATTATCTCAATAAATTCAGCAAAGACCTTCTACAAAATGCAATAGCCCTATATGCTAAAATCTCCTAATAAACTAGGTATTGATGGAACATATCCCAAAATAATAAAAGCTGTTTATGACAAAGCTACAGCCAATGTCATACTGAATGGGCAAAAACTGAAAACATTCCCTTTGAAAACTGGCACTAGACAAAGGTCCCCTCTCTCACCATTTCTATTCAGCATAGTATTGGAAGTCTTAGCCAGAGCAATCAGGCAAGAAAAAGAAATAAAGGATATTTAATTAAGAAAAGAGGAGCATGGCCGAATAGGAACAGCTCTGGAGTGCAGTTCCCAGTGAGAAGACAGATGGTGATTGATCACCACATTTCCAAACAAGTTTTTACTGCCCACAGACCAGGATACTCCCGGGCAGAAAAGTGCCATGAGTCTCCAGCATGGTTGTTTCAGTTAGTGCAGTGGGTCTTCCCACAAACACTCTCACAAATCTGGGTGGCCATTTTAACTGGCACCTGGAACACCTGGGAGACAGAGTTGCCCATTCAACTGAAAAAAATGGGGCTGAAACAGGGAGCCAGGTGATCCGGCTCAGCGGATCCCACCCCCACAAAACTAGCAATCTGAAATGATCTGGATTGAGAGCATTTCAAACCACAGCAGGCACAGATGAACCCAGAATGATCCAGCTCTGTGGGGGGAAGGGCGTCCACCATTACTGAGGGAGTCCACCACTACTGAGGCAGTCCACCATTACTGAGGCAGTCCACCATTATGGAGGCAGTCGCCATTACCAATACAATCCACCATTACTGACACAATCTGCCATTACAGAGACAGTTAGCCATCATTGAGGCAGACCACCATTACTGAGGCAGTTCTAACTATACCTCTATAAACAAAACCTCAAGGAAGTTCACACAGCAGATGGGCAGAGCCCATGACAGCTCAGCAATGCCTCTGCTGGCAGACTGTGACTAGGCTACCTCCTCACTGGGAAAGGCATCTCTGAAAAAAGGCAGCAGGGTGTCAGGAACTTACAAATAAAGCGCCACTTTCCCAGGACAGAGCATCTGGGAAAAAGAGACAGTTATGAGTTCTGCTGCAGCAAACTTAAACATACCTGCCCAGCAGCTCTGAACAGAACAATGAAGCTCACAGCTCAGCACTTGAGCCCCCATAAGGGACAAACTGTCTCCTCAAGGAGCTCTCCAACCTCCATATATCCAAAAAGACACCTCATAAAGATGAGCTCAGGCTGATGTATGGCAAGTATCCTTCTGGGACAAAGATAACAGAAGAAACTGGTAGTTAGAATGGCGATCATTAAAAAATCTGGAGACAACAGATGTGGGAGAGGATGTGGAGACATAGGAACACTTTTACACTGCTGATGGGAGTGTAAATTCAACTATTGTTGAAGACAGTGTGGTGATTCCTCGAGGACCTAGAAAGAGAAATTCCATTTGACCCAGCAATCCCACTACTGGGTATATATCCAAAGGATTAAAAATTATTCTACATAAGGACACATGCACATGAATGTTCATTGCAGCACAGTTTACAATAGCAAAGACCTGGAAGCAACAAAAATGCCCATCAATGATAGACTGGACATGAAAAATGTTGCACATATTCACTATGGAGTATTATGTAGCCATCAAAAACGATGAGTTTGTATCCTTTATAGGGACATGGATGAACCTGGAAACCATCATTTGCAGCAAACTGACACAAGAACAGAAAATCAAACACCGCACGTTCTCACTCATAGGTGGGTGTTGAACAATGAGAACACATGGACACAGGGAGGGGAGCATTATGCACTGGGGTCTGTCAGGGGGAAATAGGGGAGGGAGAGTGGGGGGATGGGGAGTTTGGGAGAGATAGCATGGGGAGAAATGCCAGATACAGGTGAAGGGGTGGAAGGCAGCAAATCATACTGCCATGTGTGTACCTAATTAACAATCTTGCCTGTTCTTAGCATGTACCCCAACACCTAAAATACAATAGAAAAGTAAAAAAATCTCCCTCTAGACACTGATTTAAATGTGTCCCAGAGATTCTGGCATGTATCTTCATTCTCACTGGTTTGGAATAACGTCTTTATTTCTGCCTTTGTTTCATTTTATTTATCCAGTAATCCTTCAGGAGCAGGTTGTTCAATTTCCATATAGTCGTGCCGTTCTAAGTGAGTTTTTTAATCTTGAGTTCTAATTCCATTGCACTGTGGTCTGAGATACTTGTTAATATTTCTGTTATTTTGCATTTTCTGAGGAGTTATTTACTTCCAATTATGTGGTCAATTTTAGAGTAATTGCGACGTGGTGCTGAGAAGAATGTGTATTATGTGGATTTGGGGTGGAGAGTTCTGTAGATGTCTGTTAAGTTCACTTGGTCCAGATCTGAATTCAAGTCCTGGATATCTTGGCTAGTTTTCTGTCTCATTGATCTGTCTAATATTGACAGTGGGGTGTTAATGTCTCCACTATTATTGTGTGGAAGTCTAAGTCTCTTTGTAGGCTGTTAAGAAATTGCTTTATGTACCTGTGTGTCCTGTATTGGGTGCATATGTATTTAGAATCAGTAGCTATTTATGTTGAATTGATCCCTTTACCATTATGTAATGCTCTTCTTTGTCTTTTGATCTTTGTTGGTTTAAAGTCCATTTTATCAGAGACTAGGATTGCAACCCCTGCTTTTCTTTGTTCTCCATTTGCTTGATAAAGCTTCCATCCCTTTATTTTGTGTCTCTGTTTGTCTTTGTATGTGAGATGGGTCTCTTGAATACAGCACATTGATGGTTCTTTGCTTTTTATCCAGTTTGCTAGTCTGTCTTTTTTGATTGAGGCATTTAGGTTCATTTACATTTAATGTCAATATTGTTATGTGTAAATTTGATCCTGCCATTTTGTTACTGCTTGGTTGTTTTGCCCTTTGGTTGGCACAATTTCTTCATTGAGTCATTGGTCTTTACTATTTGGTTCTTTTTTGCTGTGGCTGGTACCTTTCTGTGTTTACTGCTTCCTTCAGGAGTTCTTGTAGGGCAGGTCTGGTAGCAATGTAATCTCTCAGCAATTGCTTGTTCATAATGAATTTTATTTCTCCTTCACTTATGATGCTTAGTTTGGCCAGACATGAAATTCTGGGTTGAAAGTTCTTTTCTTTAAGTATTTTGAATATTGACCCACATTCTCTTCTGGCTTTTAGGGTTTCTGCCAAGAGGTCCACTGTGAGTCTGATGGACTTCCTTATGTGTGTAACCTGACCTTCCTTTCTGGCTGCCCTTAGCATTTCTTCCTTCATTTCAACCCTGTGAATCTGATGATTATGTATCTTGGGGTTGCTCTTCTTGAGGAATATCTTTGAGGTGTTTGCAGCATTTCCTGGATTTGAATATTGGCCTGACTTGCTAGGTTGGAGAAGTTCTTCTGGATAATATCCTACAGAGTGTTTTCCAGCTTGGATTTATTCTCCCTTTCACATTCAGGTACACTGATCAAATGTAGATTAGGTATTTTCACATATTCCCATGTTTCTTGGAGGCTCTGTTCATTTATTTTTACTCTTTTTTCTCTAATCTTGCCTTCTTATTTTATTCCATTGAGTTGATCTTCAATCTCTGATATCCTTTCTTCTGCTTGATCAATTGGGCTATTGAAACTTGTGTATGTTTTACAAAAGTCTCATGCTGTGTTTTTCAGATCCATCAAGTTGTTTATGTTCTCTAAGTTGATTATTCTAGTTAACATTTCATTTAACCTTTTTTCAAGGTTCTTAGTTTCTTTTCATTAGATTAAAACGTGTTTCTTTACCTCAGAGAAGTTTGTTATTACCGACCTTCTGAAGCCTGCTTCTGTGAATTCACCAAACTCATTCTCCATCCAGTTTTGCTCCCTTACTGTTGAGCAGTTGTTGTCCCTTCAGGAGGAGAGGCATTCCAGTTTTTGGTGATTTCAGCTTTCTAGTGCTGGTTTCTTCCCATCTTCATGGATTTAACTATCTTTGATCTTTTGGGTTGGTGACTTTCGGATGGGGTCTCTGAGTGGATGTCCATTCTGTTGATGTTGAAGCTATTTCTTTCTGTTTTTTAATTTTCCTTCTAGCAGTGAAGCCCTTCTACTGCAGGACTGCTGTAGGTCCACTACAGACCCTGCTTCCCATGGAATCACCCATGGGGCTGCAGAACTGCAAGAATTGCTGTCTGTTCCTTCCTCCATTAGCTTCATCCCAGAAGGCTGCCCATCAGATGTCAGCCAGAGCTCTTCTGTATGAGGTGTCTCTTTGGATATATGGGGGTCAGGGAGCCACTTGAGGGGGCAGTCTGTCTATTATTAGGTCGCAAGTGCTGTTCTGGGAGCTCCGTTTCTCCCTTCAGAACTGCTAGGCAGGGACATTAAATCTGTTGTAGCGGAACTCACAACCACCCCTTTTCCCAGGTGCTCTGTCCCAGGAAGTTGGGGCTTCATTTATGTTCTTGACAGCCTGTTACCTTCTGGCAGAGATGCCCTGCTCAGCAAGTAGGGAGCCTGGTCACAATCTGTCTGCAGAGGCATTGCTGATCTGCCACATGCTCTGCTCAGCTTCTGTGTAAATTTCCTTGCATTTTTTTTTGCACAGATAAGGTTAGAACTCCCTTAGTAATGGCGGACTGCCTCTGTAATGGTGGACTGTCTTGGTAATGGCAGACTCTGTCCCACTCACTGAGCTCGACCATCTCGGGTCAAGCTTAAACTGCTGTGTTGGCTTCAAAACTCTAAAGTCAGTGGGTTTTAGTTTGCTGGTCTTTGTGGAGGTGAGACCCATGAGCCAGCTCACTTGTTTCCCTGCCTTCAGTTCCCCATTTTTTTTCCCAGAGGAATGGCCAACTCTGTTTCATAGCCATTCCAGGTGACAGCTAAAGCAGCTGCCCAGATTTGTGCTGGAAATCCATGGCACTGGCTGAAATGGCCACCCAGTTCTGTGCTGGAAACCCACGACACTTGTTGGCTGAGCTAGAATTTCCTGTTCTGTGGGCTGTAAAGACCATGGAAAAAGTGCAGTATATGAACCGGAGTGCCAGATTGGCCAGAAAAGTTCCTGATGTCCTTCATTGGGTAGGAGGGTGGTCCTCCAGCCTGTTGCACCTCCCAGGTGAGGCAGTGCCTCACCCTGCTTTGGTTTGCCCTCCTTGGGCTACACTCACTATCCAGCCAATCTCATTGAGATGAACCTGGTACCTTGGTTGGAAATGTGGAGATCACTTGCCTTCTATGTTGCTGTCCCTGGGACCTGTGCCCCAGAGCTGTTCTTATTCGAGCATCTTGGTGGAAGTCCTCTGCCAAATACAGATTCAGTCTCTTGACCTTGAACTTCTCAGCTCTGGAGCTCTTTCCAGAGGTCTCTCTCAATCTGGGCCACTGACTCCAAGCCACAGTCAGAAATCTCCCAGCCCTCTGTGACAACATTTTTACTATATTCTGTCAGGTGGTTGGTTAGAAAACTGTCTGAAGATTCCTCAATGCAGTGTTATTACCTAACTGCCAGTAAGGGTGGCTAATTTATGCTCCCAAACACAGGGGCCTGCTTGTCAAGTGATCTGTTGGGACTAAGTGGGCAAATTCACATTTGAACCCTCTGACAATTAGGAAAAAATTGACATCCCTTCATACCACCTGCCAGCGAAAAAGAGACTCAGAACCTTAATAAACTCCTTAGATATTGCATACAGGAGAAATCTCTGTGACTGATGATTTTGCTGAAGGGGGAAGCTGACAATTGGAAGCAGTCAAGACCCAGAGACTCCCTTGGGGAACTGGACTTGTTATCTCCCTGATATGGCTACATGGTTCATTCATTTTGAACAGCAGCTAATTGCTTGCAATTGGGTTTCTGTCAAAAGCAAACAACTGATTCATGGAGGACTTGTGACAATCTGGCTTGATATTTCCGTCTTCAAGTTGGTCAACTCAGACTCAATGGCTAGCAAGGTGGGAAGGGGTCAATAAGCTTGGCTTATCAAATGGAAATTGTAAAATCAAGAACAGTAATCTAATTCCACAGACATTTCTTTTTTAATTTAATTTCTTTATGTTTGAGAACTATTTTACTTCAAGATGTTTCAGAAAGCAACCTTATAAAATTGGGCAATCAGTAATATAAAATTTCATATAAACGTGCCTTTCAAAGTAAATCAGAACCTTGCAACAGGAGAAACACCCAAGAGTTTCTTTCTTTTTCTTGTACAAAATGGTTAACTCCACTTTGCAAAATGCATACAAAAACACAATATATTAAAAAAGACTGCCCCAACATAACACCCAACAGCAGCTTATAAAACCAAGCTATTCATGTAAGACATTAGTAACCTACATCTGGCTTGTTATCCCTTCATAGACAATTCCAGAAGTCAGTTGGTTCCTGTAAACCACCATGCTCCTGAAGGGTAGAGAGGCTATTTCCAAACATCCCCGGGATTCTCTGAGGCCAAGAAGCAACCTCAGAAAGAAACCATTATGGACATTAGATTTGAAAGCAGCAGCTGGTTTTCCCAAGCCACAGGTAGTACTTACTACCCCCACCCATTTCCAAATCCAGAACCATCAAGCACCTGCTATTTGGAACAGAGTTCTGGAAGGGCTAGTCCTTCTTCCAGGACAGAATTAAGGGTTCTCGGGGTTACCCACATGACAGCTGCTGGGCTAGATAAATTTCCCAGATTGGTGGCTGCACCTAGATTCTAGTTGGACATGTAGAGTCCAGCTAGTGCAAAAATCCATTATGATTGGCTAAGTAGAGCTCCTGGAGGCTCCTTTAAAACTTACCAGGAAGCAAGTCCACTTTCTGGAAAAGAAATATGACTCATGGCAGGCTGGTGGGGGCCCAAAGGTGGCTGCAAAATCCTCAAGTTCCTTGGAAATGCACAAACTGGACATGTTTGTATGGTTCCCATAGAACTTCAAACTCATCTGTCAAAGATTGAAATGAGCGGCTCATGGGAAAGAGGAAGTGCTACAGTTCTCCCTTGTGAGGTGCCTTATGTTGGCCCTGAGAAGAGATTATAAGATAGGTGGCCTCAAGTGCTCCTCGGAAAACATCTGGGCAAGGAACAAGTTCAGGAGCCAGGACTCAAAGATTTCCCCAGGCCCCAGGCCAGAATCTCCACTTCCCTGTGACTTAAGAAAATATCTGTGACCTGTGGTAAAGGATGCTGTAAAGTCCATTGCACAACAGAGGCAAAATAAAACAAAAGTCTCTTGTGAAGATGGAAAGGTCCCTCCCTCAGAGAAGAAGACACAGAGAGCTCTGAGACAATGAACGTGTAGGGCAAGCTTTTTAAATATTCTCAGGGTCTCAGCATTTAGAGTGAGAGGAGGGGTGTCAGCTAATATCACAATATATACATTAAAGGTTTCCAACTCCTCAGCTACTGTAAAATGTCTGATGGTGAAGTAATAATTCATGTTGATGAAGTCTTCAAGCTTGTCTTTACCCAAGACAATTTGTGAGTCTCCTGGAAAAAAAAGCCACAGGGAAAGTGTCGTCCAGGTCCAAGTGTCCTTGCATCACCCCAGAGATATCAGGTAGCATTCTTTCCTAGTTCAAAGCTCATGCGAGTGTGAGATTTCATGCGGGCTGGAGCCCCCAACAATATACACTACCTGTTGCATAGTATCTGTCGGCCTTCTCTTTGGAGCTAGTGAGCTAGGCAGACCCCAAAGCACCTCAGTCAGTTACCTGCTGAGAAGCCAAAGGCACCAGAGAAGACACAACACCCCATAGGTCAGAGAAGAGGAAGATCTGAGTTTCAAAGTTTCCAAGAATGCAAGCCCTTATTGTGTGTGTACTAGCTTCAATACATTCTGTGGTCATAACCAAAATGTGAAAATTAATAAAGGGAAGAGGAAGTCAAAAAATAAGTTTGTGTCTTTGTGAGATAGAAGAGTCAGGCCACCAAAGTACCCAATTCTTTTCTGCAATTGCTATTGCCAGTGTCGGAGCTGCCTTTTCTTCATAGTTATTTTCTTCTCTGTTCTTTCCAGGGCTTGCAAGTATCACAAGGCCTTGCTTAGAGCAGTTGACCATATTGGGTACCTAGTCCCTCAGGGCCAAGAACTGAGAATGCACAGGTCATTCTACCTCTTGCACTCCACGAAGTTGTGGTTCTTTCTCTTGGTCACATCCTCAGTATCAGAACTGGCAGGACTGGGCAGCCTCACTTTCTATAGGTGAGGGGCTCACAATTCCTTCATTTTCCTCATCTTCCATTTCCCCTGGAACATCTTCCTTCCAGAGCCTCTTCTTGGAGACCCCTCTGTGGAGCTTCTTCTTGGGAACAGCTTTCTAGAGAAATATGGGCAGTGCAGTTGCATTGTTGCTGGTGGATAGAGATGTGGTAGCGTTTCATGCAGTGGTTCAGATGATTGGATTGCACCATGATGGTGACTGACTTCTATATACCCAGTCAACCTCTTTTCTACTGTCACAAGGTCGATTTCTTTATCCTCTGAGTCATTTGGGCTCTCAGATCTGGAGCAGGCCTGAGTCTTGGACTTACCCAGAGTCCAGGGGGCAGTGGGCTCTGGGTTGCAGGCCTCGGGGCTGCGAGTGCAGTTTTGGGAGGCAGGCACCTTGGGCGGGTTTCTCTAGGGCATGCCAGTGGCAAGCCAATGGCTCAGGGCTCTCTCCAGCTCTTCCCAGGCTAAATAGCCGCTCCACATGCAGTCACAATGGACAATGGATGCAGCATAGTTCCTGCCCCAAGCTTTTGACAGGTCCTGAGATCTCATCTCTTCCCCAGTGGGCTCTCCAGATCATGACTCTGTGGGATCAACCCCAGGGCTTGGGTCCTGGCTCTGGGATCCTAACCCCAGGGTGGCAACACGGGGGTGGGTTGATGGGTGGGTAATGGCATAAACTTGTATTGCTTCTGCATCTCTGCTTTCTGTGTAAGAGTGGCAACTATCTCTCTGGGGGAAACTTAATCTTTTACTCTCCTGCTTGAGACAAAACCACTAATTCATTTGGACCCTCTGCTTATAGAGGTTTTCCTAAATATCTGGGCTTCGCTCAGTGAAGGACTGGCTAAGCTGAAAACTGATGGTGTTCACTGGCTCCTATGGCTGTTCAGCCTCTGAACCAGCTATGCAGTAAAAAAAATGAGGACGTGGTTTCTCTGCTCAGTGGTCAGATCCCTTCTTGGGACACTGTCAATGGTGCAACCTTTGGTATGCCACTTGGAAAACTAGTCTGGCAGATTTAAGACTCTTCTTTGGGACCACAAAATGTGGAAACAAATCTTGACTGCTGATTGAATTGCCTGGGTTTCTAATATACAGACCCATAGCAAAGACTCATTCTCTGAAACTAATCGAAGTGATGGTTGAGTCTGGCTTTATACATCTAATGAAGAATCTCCAGCTGCATGCCAGATCTGCGACTCGTGACAAAAGTTGAAACATGTGTTTTATGGTGTGGAGACCTCATTGCATAAGTTGTGGCAACCACTGAACTCTGAGTAATCTGACTGTTGACTCTCATCTTGGGGCTTTGGAATATGCCTCACCACTGTTAAGCTTTTTACAGATTACAATGTTGTTATTCCAGTCCGATCAAGCACACTATTTTGCCCCTTAAAAATGACTCATGTTATGTTTTTGGCTTCAGAGCATATTTTTATTCTGCCAATGGTGTATATTATTGCAAAAGCCTCAGTAATGGACCATCTATGAGTCTTACTGTCCACAGGCATCTAGTATTACTGAGTAATAGCATGGTGGCCTCCTCATAATTGATTCAAAAATATTTCTGACTCTATTTTCCTCCCCATCTCTTGATCCACACACATTAGTAAGGCAGTTTGTTTACTGAATGTTGCTGTTCTTAGAAACAGATCATCTCCTCTAAATTGCTTCCTGGGCAGGTACCAGGATGAAAGGAACACAGAGACTTTACTGGAAAATTTAGATTCCTTCCAGATCTGTTCATTCCAAGTCATGATGTTTCTTTCTTTCCCCTAACAGCAGCCCCAGGCCAGCCTGGTTAGTATACCCTATAGGGCTGGCCAAAAGGGGGAATAGGGAATTCAAACTTGCTGGTTGAAGTTTTAAAATTATAAAATACATTTTATTTTGTTTTAAATTGACACATAATTGTACATATTAATGGGATACTGTCTTATGTTTTGATACATATATGTTATGTAATGATCAAATCAACATAATAAGCATATATTCATCACCTGAAACATTTGTCATTTCTTGGTGGTGAGAACATCCAAAATCCTCTCTTCTAGTTATTTTAAAGTACCCAATACATTATTGTTGACTATACTCAACCTACTGTGCAGTAGGTAATCAGAAATTATTTGTCCTACATAAGTGTAATTTTGTAGCTGTTGAGCAACATTTTCCCCTCCCCCATTCCTCTACTCTCCTCAGTTTCTGATAGGCACCACCGAACTCTCTGAGGTCAACTTTTTTAGATGCCACATATGCTTGAAATCATGTGGTAGTTCTAGTTCTGTGCTTGGTTTATTTCAATTAACATAAAGACCTCTAGGTTTGTCCACATTGTTGGAAATTACAGGATTTCATTCTTTTTAAAGATTGAATAGCATTCCATTGTGTAACATATACCATTTTTTCATTACTGTTTCATCCGTTGATGGACACTTAGGTTGATTCTGTATTTTGACTATTGTGAATAGTGTTGAAATAAATATGGGGAGGCAATCTTTGATATGCTGATTTCTTTTTTTATATATATGTATATACTCAGCAGTGGGATTGCTGGATCATATGGTAGTACACCAAGCATACAGGAGTTTATAACAGTTCTCTCTTTTCCACATCCTGACCAGTATTTGTTATTTCTTGCCTTTTCTTTCTTTCTTTTTTTTTTTTTTTTTGGTGGAATCTTGCTCTGACACCCAGGCTGGAGTGCAGTAGTATGACCTTGGCTCACTGCAACTTCTGCCTCCCAGATTCAAACAATACTTGTGTCTCAGCCTCCTGAGTAGCTGGGCCCACAGGCATGGACCATCATGCCCAGCTAAGTTTTTGTATTTTTAGTAGAGATGGGGTTTCATCATGTTGGCCAGGCTGTTCTTGAACTTCTGGCATTGAGTGATCTGCCCTCCTTGTCCTCCCAAACTGCTGGGATTACAGGCATGACCCACCATGCCTGGCCAATTTCTTGTCTTTTTTAAAAAAATAATAACCATTCTAACTGGGATGAGGAAATAGCTCACTGTGGTGTTGATTTGCACTTCCCTGGTGCTTAGTGATGTTTAGGCTTTTTTTCATATACTTGTTGCCCATTTGTTTGACTCCTTTTAAAAAATGTTGGGCTGGGCGCGGTGGCTCAAGCCTGTAATCCCAGCACTTTGGGAGGCCGAGGTGGGTTGATCACGAGGTCAAGAGATCGAGACCATCCTGGTCAACATGGTGAAACCCCGTCTCTACTAAAAATACAAAAATTAGCTGGGCATGGTGGTGCATGCCTGTAATCTCAGCTACTCGGGAGGCTGAGGCAGGAGAATTGCCTGAACCCAGGAGGCGGAGGTTGCGGTGAGCCGAGATCGCGCCATTGCACTCCAGCCTGGGTAATAAGAGCGAAACTCCGTCTCAAAAAAAAAAAAATTAAAAAATTAAAAATTAAAAAAAAAAATTAAAAAATGTCTATTTGGATCATTTGCCCATGTTTTTATTGGATTATTTGTGTGTTTCCTATTGAGTTGTTTGAATTAATAACATAGTCTACATATTAAGCTCTTGTCAGATGCATAGTTTGTGAATGTTTCTTCATTCTGTTGATTGTTTCCTTTAAGGTGTAAAAGCTTTTTGGCTTGATATAATCTCATTCATTTATTTTCTCTTTGGTTGCTTGTGCTTTTGAGGTCTTACTCAAAAAATTCTTTCCCAGACATATCATAAATGGTTTTCCCTGTGTTTTCTTCTAGCATCTTCTTAGTTTCATATTTATATTGAAGTCTTTAATCCATTTTGAGTTGATTTTTATATGTTGGGAGAGATAGGCACCTAGTTTCTTTCTTCTGTGTGTAGATATTTTTTCCAGCACAATTTATTGCAGAGATTTTCTGTTCCCCAATGTGTGTGCTTGGCATATAAGTAAAAAACCTGTTGGATGTAATGTATGGATTCATTACTGGGCTCTTCGTTCTCCTCCATCAGTCTATGGGTCTGTTTTCATGTCAATACTATACTATTTGTTTATGATTGCTTTGTAGAAAATTTAAAAGTCAGGTAGTGTAATGCATCTAGCTTTGTTCTTTGTGCTCAAGATTGCTTTGGCTGTTCACAATCAAGTGGTTCTGTACAAATTTTGATATATAGCTTTAGTTGGAATGGTACCAGCTCTTCTTTGTATATGTGGTAGAATTTGGCTGTGTATCTATTTGGTCCTGGGCTTTTTATTTCTTTGTTTGTTTTTGGTTGGTAGGCTATTTATTACTGATTCAATTTCAGAGCTCATTTTTGGTCTGTTCAGGGATTCGGTTTCTTGCTGGTTCAGCATTGGGAGGATATATATGCCCAGAAATTTACACATTTCTTCTAGATATTCTAGTTTGTGTAGATAGAGGTGTTCATTGTAGTCTCTGATGTTTGTTTTTACATCTGTGGGGTCATTGGTAATGTCCTCTTTGTAATTTCTAATTGTGTTTATTTGGATTGTCTTTCCTTTCTTCTTTATTAGGCTAGCTAGTGGCCTAGTTATTTCATTAATTTTATCAAAAACACCAACCTCTAAATTCTTTGTTCTCTTGTATAGTTTTTCATATCTCTATCTCCTTCAGTACAGCTCTGATTTTGGTTATTTCTTGTCCTTTGCCATCTTTGGGGTTGGTTTGCCCTTGCTTCACTAGTTCTTCTAATTGTGATGTTAAGTTGTAAAATTGAGATCTTTCTAAATTTTCGATGTGGGCATTTAGTGTTATAAATTTCTGAAAGTGTGGTTGGTATGATTTGAGTTTTTGTTTGTTTGTTTTTAGTTGCTGAGGATTGTCTTATATCCAATTGCATGGTCGATTTTAGACTATATACCATGTTGCCATGAAGAGAATGTATATTCTGTTGTCTTTGCAGATATTTCTCTATGTGTCTATCAGGTCAATTTGGTCAAGTGTTAAGTTAAGTTCCTGAATTCCATGGTTAACTTTCTGCTTCAGTGATCTGCCTATCTGTCTGTTGGGATTTGAAGTCTCCCACTATTGTGTGTGAATCTAAGTCTCTTTGTAGATCTCAAAGAGCTTGTTTAATTAATCCAGGTACACCCGTGTTTTGTGTGGATTTGACCCTATCATCATGTTATTAATTTCTTATTTTATTTTATTGCATTTTAGGTTTTGGGGTACATGTGCAGAACATGCAAGATAGTTGCATAGGTACACACTTGGCAGTGTGTTTTGCTGACTTCCTCCCCTTCACCCACATTTGGCATTTCTCCCCAGGCAATCCCTCCCCATCTGCCCCCCACACTGTCCCTCCCCTATTCCCCCCAATAGAGCCCAGTGTGTAGTACTCCCTTCCCTGTGTTCATGTGTTCTCATTTTTCATCACCCACCTATGAGTGAGAGTATGCAGTATTTCATTTTCTGTTCTTGTGTCAGTTTGCTGAGAATGATGTTCTCCAGATTCATCCATGTCCCTACAAAGGACACGAACTCATCATTTTTGATTGCTGCATAATATTCCATGGTGTATATGTGCCACATTTTCCCAGTCCAGTCTATCATCGATGGGCATTGGGGTTGGTTCCAGGTCTTTGCTATT
>CM052670.1:50320334-50347315 GCA_028533165.1 Leontopithecus rosalia
TGCTGTGTTCTTTTTGCTTAGGATTGACTTGGCTATGAGGGCTCTTTTTTGGTTCCATATGAAGTTCAAGGTGGTTTTTTCCAGTTCTGTGAAGAAAGTCAATGGTAGCTTGATGAGGATAGCATTGATTCTGTAAATTACTTTGGGCAGTATAGCCATTTTCACAATATTGATTCTTCTTAACCATGAACATGGAATATTTCTCGATCTGTTTGTGTCCTCTCTTACTTCGTTGAGCAGTGGTTTGTAGTTTTCCTTGAAGAGTTCCCTTACATTCCTTGTAAGTTGTATTCCTAGGTATTTTATTCTTTTTGTAGCAATTGTGAATGGCAGTTCATTCTTGATTTGGCTCTCTTTCAGTCTGTGATTGGTGTATAGGAATGCTTGTGATTTTTGCACATTGATTTTATATCCTGAGACTTTGCTGAAGTTGCTTATCTGTTTCAGGAGTTTTTGGGCTGAGACAATGGGGTCCTCTAGGTATACTATCCTGTCATCTGCAAATAGAGACAATTTGGCTTCCACCTTTTCTATTTGAATACCTTTTATTTCTTTTTCTTGCCTGATTGCTCTGGCTAGAACTTCCAGTACTATATTGAATAGGAGTGGTAAGAGAGGGCATCCTTGTCTAGTGCCGGATTTTAAAGGCAATGCTTCCAGTTTTGGCCCATTCAGTATGTTATTGGCTGTTGGTTAATTGTAAATAGCTTTTATTACTTTGAGATACGTTCCATCAATACCGAGTTTATTAAGGGTTTTTAGCATGAAAGACTGTTGAATTTTATCAAATACCTTCTCTGCATCAATTGATATAATCATGTGGTATTTGTTTCTGGTTCTGTTTATGTGGTGAATTACCTTTATAGACTTGCATATGTTGAACCAGCCTTGCATCCCCGGGATGAATCCTCCTTTTTCATTATGGATAAGCTTTTTGATGTGCTGTTGCAGTCGGCTTTCCAATATTTTATTGAAGATTTTTGCATGTATGTTCATCATGGATATTGGCCTGAAGTTTTCTTTTCTTGTTGAGTCTCTGCCAAGTCTTGGTATCAGGATGATGTTGGTCTCATAAAATGATTTTGGAAGGATTCCCTCTTTTTGGATTATTTGGAATAGTTTCAGAAATAATGGTACTGTCTTTTGTTTGTGTGTCTGGTAACATTCGACTGTGAATTCATGTTGACCTGGACTTTTTTTGTGTGTGGTAGGCTCTTAATTGCAGCCTCAACTTCAGACCTTGTTATTGTTCTATTCATAGTTTCGGCTTCCTCCTGGTTTTGGCTTGGGAGGACACAGGTGTCCAGGAATTTATCATTTCTTCCATCTTTACTACTTTATGTGCATAGAGTTGTTTGTAATATTCTATGATGATGGTTTGAATTTCTGTGGAATCTGTGGTGACTTCCCCTGTATCGTTTTTTCATTGCAACTATTTGGTTGTTCTCTCTTTTCTTTTTTATCAGTCTGGCTAGTGGTCTGTCTATTTTGTTGATCTTGTCAAAAAACCAGCTCTTGGATTTATTGATTTTTTGAAGGGTTTTTCATGTCTCTATCACCTTCAATTCTGCTCTGATCTTAGTTTTTTCTTGTCTTCTGATAGGTTTTGAGTTTTTTTGATCTTGCTCCTCTAGCTCTTTCAATTTTGATAATAGGGTGTCAATTTTGGATCTCTCCACTCTTCTCATATGGGCACTTATTGCTATATAATTTCCTCTGGAGACTGCTTTAAATGTTTCCCAGAGATTCTGGTATGTTGTGTCTTTGTTCTCATTGGTTTTGAAGAACTTTTTTATTTCTGCCTTTATTTCATTTTTTATCCAATCAACATTCAAGAGCCAGTTGTTCAGTTTTCATGAAGCTGTGTGGTTCTGAGTTACTTTCTGAATTCTAAGTTCTAACTTGGTTGCACTGTGGTCTGAGTGAGTGTTTAGTATGATTTCTGTTATTTTGCATTTGCTGAGGAGTGATTTACTTCCAATTATGTGATCAATTTTAGAGTAGGTGTCATGTGTTGCTGAGAAGAATGTATGTTCTGTGTATTTTGCATGGAGAGTTCTGTAAATGTCTATCAAGTTTGCTTGTTCAAGGTCTGAGTTCAAGTCCTGGATATCCTTGTTAATTTTCTGTCTGGTTGATCTGTCTAGTATTGACAGTGGAGTGTTAAAGTCTTCAACTATTATTGTGTGGAAGTCTAAGTCTCTTTGTAAGTCATTAAGAACTTGGCTTATATGTCTGAGTGCTCCTGTGTTGGGTCCATATATATTTAGGATCATTAGCTCTTCTTTTTATATCGATCCTTTTACCATTATGTAATGACCTTCTTTGTCTCTTTTGATCTTTGTTGCTTTAGAGTCTATTTTATCAGAGATGAGAATTGCAACTCCTGCTTTTTTTTTCTCTATTTGCTTGGTAAATCTTCCTCCATCCCTTTATTTTGAGCCTTTGTGTATCCTTGCATGTATGCTTCAGTTCTTGGATACAGCACACTGATGGGTTTTGGCTTTTGGTCGAATTTGCCAGTCTGTGTCTTTTGATTGGTGCATCTAGCCCATTTACATTTAGGGTTAATATTGTTATGTGTGAACTTGATACTGCCATTTTAATGCTAGCTGACTGTTTTTCCCATTTGTTGCAGATTCTTCATTTTGTTGATGCTCTTTAGCATTTTGTATGTTTTTGGAATGGCTGGTACTGGTTGTTCCTTTCTATGTGTAGTGCCTCTTTCAGGAGCTCTTGTAAAGCAGGCCTGGTGGTGACAAACTCTCTGAGTACTTGCTTGTTTGCAAAAGATTTTATTTTTTCTTCACTTATGAAGCTCAGTTTGGCTGGATATGAAATTCTGGGTTGAAAGTTCTTTTCTTTAAGGATGTTGAATAATGGCCCCCACTCTCTTCTGGCTTGTAGAGTTTCTGCTGAGAGATCTGCTGTGAGTCTGATGGGTTTCCCTTTTTGGGTGACCCGACCTTTCTCTGTGGCTGCCCTTAGTGTTTTCTCTTTCATTTCAACCCTGATGAATCTGACGATTATGTGCCTTCGGGTTGCTCTTCTTGCAGAATTTCTTTGTGGTGTTCTCTGTATTTCCTGGACTTGAATATTGGCCTGCCTTGTTAGGTTGGGGAAATTTTCCTGGATAACATCCTGAAGAGTATTTTCCAGCTTAGATTCACTCTCTTCGTCAAATTCTGGTACACCTATCAAATGTAGTTTAGGTCTCTTCACATAGTCCCACATTTCTTGGAGACTTTGTTCATTCCTTTTTGCACTTTTTTCTCTAATCTTGGCTTCTCGTTTTATTTCATTATGTTGATCTTCGACTTCTGATATTCTTTCTTCTGCTTGGTAAATTCAGCTGTTGAAACTTGTGCATGCTTCACGATGTTCTTGAGTTGTGTTTTTCAGCTCCTTCAATTCATTCATATTCCTCTCTAAGTTTTCCATTCTTGTTATCATTTCCTTGAATCTTTTTTCAAATCTTTTTTCAATGTTCTTAGTTTCTTTGCATTGATTTAGAACATGTTCTTTTAGCTCACGGAAGTTTCTCATTACCCACCTTCTGAAGTCTGATTCTGTCCTTTCTTCACACTCATTCTCTGTCCAGCTTTGTTTCCTTGCTGGTGAGGAGTTTTGGTTCTTTGTAGGAGGCCAGGTGTTTTGGTTTTGGGTGTTTTTCTTCTTTTTACACTTGTTTCTTTCCATCTTTGTGGGTTTATCCACCTGTTGTCTGAGTAGTTGCTTACTTTTCGATTGGGTCTCTGAGTGGATGCCCAGATTGTTGATGATGAAGTATTTCTGTTACTTAGTTTTCCTTCTAACTGTCTATCCCCTATGCTGTATGACTGCTGAGGTTCACTCCAGGCCCTGCTTGTCTGGGGTACACCTGTAGCAGCTGCAGAACAGTGAGGGTTGCTACCAGTTTCTTCTGTTATCTTTGTCCCAGAATGATGCCCGCCAAATGTCAGTCTCATCAGTCCTTTTTGAGGTGACTATTTGAATATACAGGGGTCAGGGAGCTGCTTGCAGTGACGGTCTGTACTTTATAGGAGCTCTAGTGCTGAGCTGTGAGCTCCATTGTTCATTCAGGGCTATTAGGCATGTATGTTTAAGTCTGCTGCAGCGGAACTCATAAAATCCCTTTTTCTCCTTAGATGCTCTGTCTCGGAGAGTTAGGGCTTTCTTTATGAGTATCCGCTGCACTGTCCTGCCCAGATAAGCAGCAGTCTAGTCATTATTTGCCTGCCGAGGCTTCGCCCTGCTGCCATTGGGTCCGCCCTGTTGCTGTGGGCTCTGCCCTGCTGTTGTGGGCTCTACCCTGTTGCTGTGGGCTTTGTCCTACTGTTGTGGGCTCCGCCCTGTTGCTGTGGTCTCCTGTCTCTCTGTTATGGAGGGTTGCCTTGGCAATGGCAGGCTGTGTCAGCAATGGGAGTGTACCTCAGTAGGGGTGGAATGCTTTGGTAATGGCACTCGCCCCTCCCCCACTGAGTTGCACCATCCTGGGTTCAGCTGTGCCCACAGTGAAACTCTCAACCCCGAGTGTATTGAATTGCCATTTTCTTTGTCCCTGTGGGGGTGGGAACTGTGGAGCCTGATGACCTGGCTCCCTGCCTCAGAGCCCTTTTTTTTTAAGTTGAACGGTTGACTCTCTCCCAAGTGTTTTAGTTACCTGCTGGTTGGGCACCGGGATCTGTGTGACTTTCTGTGCAGCAACCCTCTGCACTGGCTCAAAGGTTACTTCCCAGAATATCCTTGTCTGGCTCACTGTCCAAGTCTTGTTTAATCAGATGGATATGCTAATCTGCCCTCCCAAATCTCAGATTGCCAGTTTAACAGGACACCCAGACCAGTGCGTTTTGTGCAGAGTGCCGCTGCACTGCGGCGCCAACTGAAATGGGTGTGCCAGCCAGAACAGCTGTGCTGGCGTCCCATGTCTCTCCTTCACCTGGGAATTTCCCCGTTTTGTGGGCAACAAAGATCCGTCTGGAAATGCTGCTTGGACTCACCCTCTGTGCCTTCACTGAGAGCGGCAATCCTGTGTTGCTCCTACTGCACCATCTTCCGGACCAGCAATCCTTATTAACTTATTATGCAGACTCTTTTGTATGATTGCTTTATAGTGTCTCTGGTCTGTGTAATTAAGTGTGTTTATGTAGTGGCTGGTAATGGTTTTTCCTTTTCACATTTAGACCTTCTTTCAATAGCACATATAATGCATGTCTGATGGTAATGAATTCCCTCAGCATTTGCTTGTCTAAAAAGGATCCTATTTTCCCTTCAGTTATAAAACTTAGTTTGGCTAAATATTAAATTCTTGCTTAAACTTTCTTTCAGTTAAGAATGTTTAATATAGGCCCTCACTCTCTTATGGCCTGTAATGTTTCTGCTGAGAGGTTTACTATAAGTCTGATGTGCTTTGTAAATGACCTTTCTCTTCTCTCTAGCTGGCCTTAACATTAACTTTCATTTCTACTTTGGGAAATATAATGACTATGTGTCTTGGGAATGATCTTTTTGTGAAGTATTAGGTAGGGTTTCTCTGCATTTTCTGAATTTGAATGTTGGCCACTTTATTTAGGTTGGAAAAGTTCTCATGTATGATGTCCTGAAATATGTAGTCAAAGTTGCTAACTTTCTTCCCATCTCTTTCAGCAATGCCAATGATTCATATATTGGGTCACTATACATACGTCCATATTTCTCAAAAGTTTTGTTCATTACTTTTCTTTCATTTTCTTAATTCTTCTCTGACTGTCATATTTCAGAAATCCAGTTGTCAAGCTCTGAAAGCCTTTTCTCATCCTGATCTATTCTGCTGATAATCTTTGTGGTTGCATTAGAAAATTTTTGTTGTGATTTTTCAGCTCTATCAGGTCAGTTATTTTATTTTCTCTACTGGTTGTCTATCAGCTCTTGTATCCTATTATTGTGATTCTCAGCTTCCTTGGACTGGGTTTCAATGTTATCCTGAATCTCGATTATCTCTGTTTCTATCCATAATCTGAATTATATTTCTGTCATTTTACTTGCATCAGCCCAGTTAAGAACACTTGCTTGAGAATTAGTGGGATTATTTGGGAGAAGAGAAGGCACACTGTCTTTTTTAGTAGCCAGAATTTTTGTGCTTTTTTTTTATGTCTGTGGACAGATGTTTCTTCAATCTTTGAAGCTGCTGTCCTTTAGATGGATTGTTTTGTTTTTTTCTTATTTGATTCCCTTGGGTGTTTGATTATAAGGTGGTTTTTGTTGACTGGCTATGATTCTAGTCTGCTCCTGGGTCTTGTAGGAGCCCCCTTTGATTACTATCTTTGTGTTTATGTTTCTTTTGCTGGATATTCTGGTCCACAAGATTCCCTCCATCTAAGCCTGCAGTTGACCAAGAAGATGTGCCTACACCAGGTCAACCCTAATCTGCTATTTGTGTGCTTTCTGGGGAAGTATAGCATTGCATCCATCCAGTGTTCAGTTAGTAGCAGCACTGCTGGGTTGGAAATTCTAGAGAGTGTGATCTATCTGGCTACAGGGGATGGGATGGATGGGGTTTCCAGCCTGCTGTATGGATGTTTCCAGGGCAACAGGAGACAGTGCCCCTTGGCAAATTAAGGCAGACTGCTGGGCTAGAAGCTCTCACAGGTTTTCCTGCTTGGATATCAGTATGAGGAGTGGGTAGAATCATCAGCCCTGTCGTTGGATGTTTCTCAGAATAACAGGAGGCCGTGTCCCTCACCTGAATTCACATCGAACTAGGACCATTTGGTGGGAAGCTGCAGTAAGTGTTGCCCACCTGGCTACCAGAGACAGGGATAGGTGGAAACTTTTGATTCATTTTCTGGGTATTTCCTGGGAACACAGAAAGCTGCACCTTGCAGCTGAGTTCCCACAAAAACAAGGCTTCTTGGCTAGATATTCGACCAGGTGTTACCTGCCTGGCTACCAGTAGTGTGGATAAGTGGAATCTTGTGCTGATTTTGAGGTGTTTATTGTGACAACAGGAAGCTGCATCCCATCCCCCACCCCAGCTGAGTTCACACAGAAACAAGGCTGCTTGGCTAGATGCTTCAGCAAGCATTGCCTGCCTGAGTTTCAGTGTTGGGGCAGGTGGGGTCATTTGCTCTGCTCTGCTCCCTGCTAAGCCCGAACACCCTGCCATTAGGGTGTTTCCTATGACAACAGGAAGTTGCACCCTCCAGCCAAGTTCACATAGAAACAAAGCCACTAGGCTGGAAGCTCTAGCAGGAATTGACTGGCCACTAAAGGTGGAAGTGGGTGGGGTCTCTTCCGCTGCCATCTGGTGTTTTCTGTGACACAGGAAGCTGCACCCTCCTGCTGAATTCACACAGAAACAGGGAAGCTGGGTCAGAGGCTCTAGCAAGCCTGCCAGCCTGGCTATATGTGGCAGACACAGGTGAGATCACATGCTCTCACCTCCAGGTTTTTCCCATTACCACAGGAAACTGCTCCCTCCAGCTGAACTCACATAGAAGTAAGGCTGCTGGGCCAGAAGGTCTAGAAGACATTACTCCCCCACTGGCTACCAGTAGAGACTTGTGCTTTGCTTTCCAGGTGCTTTCTGTTACAGCAGAATGCTGTGACCTCCAGCTGATCTCACATAGCAGTGGACCCACTGGGCCAGAGGGTCTAGCAGGCTTTGCCCACATGGCTATCAGTGGTGGGGGCAGATGGGGTCTCATGCTCCACCATCTGGGTGTTTCTTGCAACAAGCAGGGAGCTTCATTCTCCAGTTGGGCTCACACAGCAGTGGAGCTGCTGGACCAGAGGCTTTAACAGAAATCAGCCACCTGGATACTAATGGCAGGAGGGGCTAGGGTCTCAAACTCTGCTGTCCAGTGTGTGTTTCCAATGGCAACAGGAAGCTGTGCCCTCCAACTGAGTTCACAGAAATGTGGGACTGCTGGCCTGATGGCTACCAGTGCCAGAGGTGGAAGTGGTGGCTGACTGAGTTCAGGGTGAATCAGGACTCTTGGTCTAGAGGCTGGCACTGAGCCCTGGCTAGGAAGCAGTGTTGGAACAATGTCAGTGCTCTCCAGCATTGCAACTGGAACCTTTATTGTGGCTGTGGTACTTCTCTGCTCTAGGACCCAAGGCTTTTGAGGGTCCCTTTGGATTTGACAGTTGCCTTCTTAAAATGTTAGGGTCTGGATTTGTGGTAGGGGGCACACAGTGTCCAGGATTATTCTCCCTTTTCCAGTCTTTCACAGTGCCTGTGGAGAGGCTGAATACCCCCTGGGGGCTCTCACTCATTCTTTCCCATGTTGGAGAGGGTCTTTTGGCTCCCTTTTGAGCCTAGATAGGCTAGTGCCCAGCTTCACTCCTCTCTGTTCTCTGTGTTTCCCTGCTGCCCTGATGGATCTGGACATAGTTTCTCAGATGAGTGGCCTACAAAATCTATGTTTATTAGTCCTTTTGTTTCCTCTCCATGACAGTGACACACATAGGTGCTTCTAATTCATCATCTTAGCCATGCTTCTGACTTTGTCATATATGACCTTTATCACAATGAAGTATGTTCCTTCTATACCTGATTTGTTTTATATTTTTCTTATAAAGGGATATAAAATTATTTTGAATGCTTTTACTGTATCTATTGAAAAGACAATACTTATTTTTCCCTTCATTCTGTTAATGTAATGCATCATGTTTATCAATTCCCCTATGTTGAACTATCCTTACATCCTTGGGATTAATTATGGTCATGAATGACTTTTTGATGTGCTTTTAAATTTGGCTTTATGGTGTTTGCATGAGGATTTTTGAATCTATGTTCACCAGGGATATTGGCATGTAGTTTTTGCTGTGTCTTTGAAGAGTTTGGTTATAAAGATGATGCTGTAATTGTAGCATGAGTTTGGGAAAATTTCCTTCACATCAATCGTTTGAAGCCATTTAAAAAGAATTGGTATTCCTGCTTAAATATTTGGTAGAATTTAGTAGGGGAAAATCAGTTACTTGGCTTTTCTCTAATGGGAGAGTTTTATTACTGATTCAACCTCAGAACTCATTGTTTTCTTCAAGTTTTCTATTTCTTTGTGATTAAATCTTGGTAGGTTGTATGTTTCCAGGAACTCATTTTTTCTATGTGTTCTAGTTTGTTGGCATATAGTCTCTAATGATGTTTTTTATTTCTGTGACATTAGTTGTGGTGAGTCATTGTCTCTGATTTTCTTTATTAATATTTTAGCATAGCTAAATAATTTTTAAATTTTTGTTTATATATTCAAAAAACAATTATTCTTTTTATTGATCTTTTGTATGACTCCTTTATTCTCTACTTTTTCAAATTTTTGTTCTGATCTTTATATTCTTTTCTTTTGCTAAGTTTTGGCTGAGTTTTTCTTTTGTTTGTTTTTCTAGCTTTGTGAATTACAATGCTAGGTGATTTATTGGAAAATCTAAACAAAATAAATACTGTTCATTGCTGAATATGAGAGTGTTGAAAGCCTCTACTATTATTGTACAAAGTACATATCTGCCTTTAAGTCTATTAATATTTGCTTTATAAATTTGGCTGCTTTTATTTGGGGTGCATATATATTTGTAATTGTTATTTTCTCTTGCTCTATTGACCTTTGTATCATTCTATAATGGCCTTTTTTGTTTTTTATAAGCTTTTTGGTTAAGGGCTATTTTATCTAACATAAGTATAGCTACTCCTGCTTTTTTTGCATATTTTCAAATAGTGCTGTCTTCGAGCTCACTTATTCTTTCTGTTTAATTCTTCTACTGATACTCTCTATTGCTTTTTTCTTTCTATTCTTGTATGTTTTGGCTCAAGAATTTTTTATTATTTTAATCTCTGTGTTAGATTTATTTGATAAATTTTTGAATTAATTTTCTGTGCTTTTTTGAAGTTCATTGTTCTTCCTTAAAAGAGCTATTTTGAATTTTATGTCTGAGAGATCACATATGTCTATCAATTTAGGATCAGTTTCTGGCATCTTATTTTTTTGTTTTGAATGGGTGATATTTCCCTGAATGTTCTTGATGTTGGTGGATGTGTGACTGTGTCTGTATATTGAGGGATCAGGTATTTGATTCAATCTCCACAGTCTGACTTTGTTTGAACATGTCTTTCAGAGAGCCTTCCAGAGATTCTAAGCAGACTGACTATAGAACCTGTGACACTACAATTGTCTCAGCACTATAGAGACCTTCAAGCTGAGGCTTTCCATGAACCTCAGGAGGACTGTAAATTTGATGCTACTCTCAGGGATAAACAGACCTGGGGAAGCCACAAAGAGGGTACTGGAGCTGTGTGAGAACAGGGAACTCTTATATATTAAACAGTACAGAGGTTCCTCAGAAAACTAAAAATAGAACTACCATGAAATACAACAATCCCACTACTGGATATGTATCTAAAATAAAGCAAATCATTATATCAACAGAATTCTGAACTTACATTGCTATTGCAGCACAATTTATAAAAGCAAAGATATTAAATCAACCCAAACATTCATCAACAGAGGAATAAATAGAGAAAATGTGGTATACAAGTACAATGGAATACTATCAGGCCATAAAAAAAATGACATTCTGTTATTTTCAGCAATATCGATGGAATTGAAAGACATTATGTTATGTAAAATAAGCCAGGCACAGAGAGATACTGCATTGTATCGCTTATATGTAGAAGCTAAAATAGTAGATCCTGTAGAACTAGAGAACAGAGTAGTTGTTAATGGAGGCTGGGAAGGGTGAAGGGATACTTAGAGGTTGGTTAACAAATATCAAATTATAGCTAGAATGGAGAAATAAATTTTAATGTTCTATAGCACCATATGGTAACTATAATTAACAACAATTTATTGTATATTTTCAAATAGGTAGAAGAGTGGATTTTGAGTGTTCCCAACGCAAAAAATTTGTATGCATTTGTGGTGATGGTTAATTACTCTGATTTGATTACTTCACATTGTATAATAGCATCAGAATACCGCATTGTATCCCATATTTGTAATTATTGCATGTTAATTAAAAATAAGACAAAAAAATTTAAAAGACCTGCTGTGGGACTGAGTGTGGTGAGCCCATCAAAAATGGCAGACTCCCAAGCTGTGAGATATGGGTGATTATCCTACTGTGTCCTTGTGGGAGCATTTCTGAACTGAACTCTAAGCTGAGAGGTCCTGGAGCTGAGCCACAGGGAAACATTCATGTTCATTTTCCAGACTGATGTTAGCAGGCAGACAAGCTTCTCACCCAAGCACTAGTGTGTGGGATTCTTTCTGCACTACTTGGAATATGGTTTTAGTTGTAGTCTCAAGGCCAATCAGGGATGTAGCCAATCCCCTTGGGAAACTGAGTTATTTCTGATCTTTAACTCAGAAGCACAATCTAGGGATTATTTACGTGTATGTCACTGTGTACTCTTAAAACGACCCTCCTAAGTCTTGGGGTCCAGTGGGATTTCACATCTTACTTGAATCCCGAGGCTCCTGCTGAGAACCTTTTGTCTGTAAATTGATGTAGAATTGTTTTTGTTGTGCAGGGATATAAGTGGGTTACTTCTTATTTTACTATATTGCTATTATCACTACCCAGTGGTTAAGATCTTTCAAGATATACTTGTCTCTTCTGCCCTTGACTCTACAAAACAAAAGATCTGGGTGTAGGTAGAGAATGACTGGAAAAAACTTGAAGTTATAGTTACTGTAAAGTGTCATCCAAATTAAATAGAGGTGAAAAGAAAGGAGCAACTCAGCATCTGGAGAGAGAATATCTTCAATCCCTTAAGATATATGAAGAAAGAGCGATGTTATTATACTTATGTCTTTCAAAATTACCCTTGAATTCTTTATCACCAAAACAAATAAACAAAAAATCACCACCGTGGTGTAGCTTTCAAACTTGCAAGTGCTTCAAGTTTAACTAACTTTCCTATCTGCAATTCCCCTCCTGATATGCTCTTACAAAAATTTGAACATAATTCTCCTTAACTTTATCAATAATTATTTCAGAAGCAGGAGGAAAGCATTCCAACTTCTACATCTCCCATATGAAATACTTCCAGAGGTCTTTCTGACCCCATTCTTAATTAATCCATGGGGCAGAAAAATGCCACTAACTGATGGTGTGGACAAACTAGCTTATATTAACTTTCATTAGGCAGGCCCTCCAAGAAAATGACTAGAAGCAATTATTTTACTAAATGACAATCTTAAAGGAATATATAGTGAAGGAAGTCAACCTGTGTTCTCTAACTGATGTAACTGTCAATAGGAACATGCCAACAATTTCAAATAGTTTATTTTCAGGGCCACCATAGGTACCCTAGGGATTTTACTACATTGTACAGAAGCCATGCACAACTGCCTCTTTTTTCCAAACACTGATCTGTTTGAAAGCTGCACCACGGTGGGGTTTTATTTTTGGTGATGAAGACTCCAACATTAGTCATGAGACTTTCAAATGCTTAGTGGAACACCAAGTTGATCCTAAAAAGCATGAATTTCACTCTCATTTGAATGACTGTGTTGCTACACATAATAGAATTGTACTACACTTTCTCCTTTGGGCCAAGGTGGAGTGTGTGCAATTACTGATACAACCTGCTGTAGAAGGATTAATTTCCTGGCCCAAGCAGAAACAACACTCTGGCCTTTTAAGGCAGATGCTGATGGCTTCTGAGGTTTCTTCAGTTAAAACACTGGAGTAAATGGTTGTGGCTAAATTGCAAGTTAGCTTCATCCTACTGCTTGGAAGTCTATCATTAGTAGCCTTAAATTCTGCAGGAGATACACAGAAAAATATTAAGCAAAACAGAGAATATACTTTGTATTCTTTGAATCTTTTTTAAGTTTAATAAGACTTCTTTATGGCCCCAGAATATGGTCTATCTCTTCTATGTGCACTTTAAAGAATATGTTTTGCAGCTACTCAGGAGGCTGAGGCAGGAGAATTGCTTGAATCTGGGAGGGAAGCTTGTGGTGAGCCAACATCGCACCACTGCACTCCAGCCTGGGCAACAAGAAAAAACTGTCTCAAAAATAAATAAAAATAAATAAATAAGAGTATGTATTTTGTTTTCACTGTGTAGAGTGTTTTATACATTTCAATTAATTCAATTAGATTTATAGTGTAAATTAGATCTTCTATATATTTATGCAATATCTGAATATATGTTTTATCAATTATTGATAAGGAAGTTTTGAGGAATGTAATAAAATTGCAGATTTATCCATTTCTCTTTTTAGTTCTATCAGTTTTACTCGCACAAATTTAGAAACTCTTTTACTATGTGCACAAACTTTGAAAAATTGCATAATCTCTGAATAAAGTACCTATATGAAATGAACCTGTTATTTATGTAATTTTTTGCTATAAAATCTAACTTTTTAATATTGATGTACACATTCCATCACTTTTGATTAGTGACACACAACACACATACACACATGCACATTCTTTATTTTCATTACAGCTTCATGTAATGAAGATTCTACAGATAGAATTCACATACCTAAAATTCACACATTTAAAGTGTACAATGTTTTTAAACATCTTTTAATCTGATTTCAAGTTTAATCAGTATTGTCATGTGTGTCTGTATTTCAATCCTTGATGTTGCTGAAAAACAATAATTTGAAAGACTGTATATTTCTTTACCCATTCAGCAATTGATCAATATTTGTTGTTTACACATTATATGTATATGTATATTTTATTGCACTTTAGATTCTAGTGTACATGTGCAGATCTTGCAGGATTGTGGCATAGGTACATACATGGCAATGTATTTGCTGCCTCCATTCCCTGTCACCTATATCTGGCATTTCTCCCCATGTTATTCCTTCCCAACATCACTACCCCACTCTGTCCCTTCCCTATTCCCCCAAAACAGACCACAGTGTGCGATGCTCCCCTCCCTGTGTCCATGTGTTCTCGCTGTTCAACATTCACCTATGAGTGAGAACATGTGGTGTTTGACTTTCTGTTCTTGTGTCAGTTGGCTGAGAATGATGATTTCCAGATTCACTCATGTCCCTACAAGGGACACGAACTCATTGTTTTTTATGGCTACATGGTATTCCATGGTGTATATGTGCCACATTTTTCTTGTCCAGTCTATCATTGATGGGCATTTGGGTTGGTTCCAGGAATTTGCTATTGTAAACAGTGCCACAACAAACATACATGTGCATATGTCTTTATAATAGAATGATTTATAATCCCCCGGATATATACCCAGTAATGGGATTGCTGGGTCAAATGGAATTTCTATTTCTAGGTCCTTGAGGAATCGTCACACTCTCTTCCACAATGGTTGAACTAATTTACACTCCTACCAACAGTGTAAAAGTGTTCCTATTTCTTCACATCCTCTCCAGCATCTGTTGTCTCCAGATTTTTTAATGATCACCATTCTAACTGGCATGAGATAGTATCTCAATGTGGTTTTGATTTGCATTTCTCTAATGACCAGTCATGATAAGCATTTTTTCATGTTTGTTGGCCTCATAGATGTCTTCTCTTGAAAACTGTCTGTTCATATCCTTCACCCACTTTTGTTTGTTTGTTTCTTGTAAATCTGTTTTAGTTCTTAGTAAATTTTGGCTATTACCCCTTTGTCAGATGGGTAGATTACAATTTTTTTCCCATTCTGTTGGTTGCCGATTCACTCTAATAATTGTTTATTTTGCTGTGCAGAAGCAATGGAGTTTAATTAGGTTCCATTTGTCTATTTTGGCTTTTGTTGCCAATGCTTTTGGTGTTTTAGTCATGAAGTCCTTGCCTACGCCTATGTCCTGAGTGGTTTTGCCTAGATTTTCTTCTAGGGTTTTTTTGGTGTTACGTCTAATGTTTAAGTCTTTAATCCAACTGGAGTTAATTTTAGTGTAAGGTATCAGGAAGGGGTCCAGTTTCTGCTTTCTGCACATGGCTAGCCAGTTTTTCCAACACCATTTATTAAACAGGGAATCCTTTCTCCATTGCTTGTTTTTTTAAAAGATCAGATGGTTGTAGATGTGTGGCATTGCCTCTGAGGCCTCTGTTCCCTTCCATTGGTCTATATCTCAGTTTTGGTACCAGTATTATGCTGTTTCCATTACTGTCCCCTTGTAGTATAGTTTGAAGCCAGGTAGTGTGATGCCTCCAGCTTTGTTTGTTTTACTTAGGATTGTCTTGGCTATGTGGGCTCCCTTTTGGTTCCATTTAAAGTTTAAGCCATTTTTTTCCAGTTCTGTGAAGAGTGTTATATGTAGCTTGATGAGGATAGCATTGAATCTCTAAATTACTTTGGGCAATATGGCCATTTTCAGTATATCAATTCTTCCTAACCGTAAGCATGGAATGTTTTTCCATCTGTTTGTGTCCTCTCTTATTTCCTTGAGCAGTGGTTTGTAGTTCTCTTTGAAGAGGTCTTTTACATCCTTTGTTAGTTGTATTCCTAGGTATTTTACTCTTTTTGTAGCAATTGTGAATGGCAGTTCTCTCTTGATTTGGCTCTCTTTTAGTCTGTTATTGATGTGTAGGAATGCTTGTGATTTCTGTACATTGATTTTGTATCCTGAGACTTTGCTAAAGTTGCTTAAGGAGACTTTGACCATTAAGAAAAATGCTGCTAGAACATTCATATGCAGTACAAGTTTCTGTATGTATATATGCTTTTATTTTTCTTAAATATATACTTAGGAGTAAAATAGTTGGACATATCACAACTCTGTGATGAACAATATGAATATTGCCAAAATATTTTCAAGAGTAGCTGCATCGTTTAATATTAGTATCAGTATTACTTGAAGGTTCCAATTTCTCCTTATTTTCACAGACACTAGTTGTTGTCAGTCTTTTTAACCCTAGCCATCATAGGATGTGTGAAGTGTTATCTCATTGTGACTTTGATTTACATTTTCCTAATAACTAATAAAGTTGAGCACCTTTTCATGTGCTTATTGGCTGTTAGTATATTTTAGTTTAGTAAATGTCCATTCAGGCCTTTTATCTAATTTTTATTTGTATTAGTTCAGTTATTTTACTATTGGCATTATTGTGCTTTAAGTTCTAGGATACATTTTGCAGAATGTGCAGGTTTGTTACATAGGTATACACATGCTATGGTGGTTTGCTGAACCCATCAATCGGTCATCTACATTAGTTATTTCTCCTAATGTTATCTCTTCCTCAGCCCCCAGCCCCAACAGGCCCAAGTGTGTGATGTTTCCCTCACTGTGTCCATGTGTTCTCATTGTTTAGCTCCCACTTATGAGTGAGAACATCCAGTGTTTGGTTTTCTGTTCTTGTGTTACTTTGCTGAGAATAAATTAATGTTCCTGAAAAGAACATGAACTTATCCTTTTTAATGGCTGCATAGTATTCAGTAGTGTATATGCGCCACATTTTCTTTATCCAGTCTATCATTAGTGGACATCTGCATTGGTTCCAAGTCTTTGCTATTTTGAACAATGCTTCAATAAACATTCGTAGGCATGTCTTTATAGTAAAATAATTTATAACCCTCAGTAATGGAATTGCTGGGTCATATGGTATTCTGGTTCTAGATCCTTCAAATGCCACACTGTCTTACACAATGGTTGAACTAACTTACTCTCCCATCAACAATGTAAAAGTGATCCTATTTCTCCACATCCTCTCCAGATTTGTTGTTTCCTGACTTTTTAAGGATTACTATTCTAACTGGAGTGAGATGGCATCTGATTGTGGTTTTGATTTGCATTTCTCTAATGACCAGTGATTATGAGCTGCTTCTTCATATGTTTTTTGGCTGCATAAATGTCTTCTTTTGAGAAGTGTCTGTTCATATCCTTCACCCACTTATTAATCTTTTTCTTGTAAATTTAAGTCATTTGTAGATACTGGATATTATCTCTTTGTCAGATAGATAGATTGCAACAATTTTCTCCCAGTCTGTAGGTTCCCTGTTTACTCTAATGATAGTTTCTTTTACTATGCAGTTTCTAATTAAACTCTTCAGTTTAATTAGATCCCACTGGTCAATTTGGGCTTTTGTTCTCCTTCCTTTTGGTGTGTTAGTCATAAAGTCTTTGCCAATGCCTATGTCCTGAATGGTATTTCCTAGGTTTTCTTCTAGGATTTTTATTACATTTCAGTCTATAATCCATTTTGAGTTAGTTTTTGTATAAGTGTAAAGAGAGGGTCCAGTTTCAGTTTTCTGCATATGGCTAGCCAGTTTTTCCAACACCATGTATTAAATAGGGAATGTTTTCCCCATTGTTTGTTTATGTCAGGTTTGTTGAAGATCAGGTGATTGTAGATGTGCAGTGTTCTTTCTGAGGCCTCTGTTCTGTTCCCTTGGTCTATATATCTGTTTCAGTTCCAGTACCATCCTGTTTTGGTTACTGTAGCCTTGTAATGTAGTTTTACATCAGGTAGCATGATGCCTCTATCTTTGTTCTTTTGCTTAGGATGGTCTTGGTTATGCAGGCTCTCTTTTGGTTCCATATGAAGTTTAACGTGTTTTTTTCCAGTTCTGTGAAGATGGCCATTGGTAGCTTGATGAGGATAGCATTAAATCTATAAATTACTTTGGGCAGATGGCCATTTTTATGATATTGATTGTTGTATGTCCATGAGCATGAAATGTTTTTCCATTTGTTTATGTCCTCTTTTTTCCTTGAGCAGTGGTTTGCAGTTCTCCTTGAAGAGGTCTTTACATCTCTTGTAAGTCATATTCCTAGGTATTTTATTCTCTTTGTAGCAATTGTGAATGGGAGTTCACTCATGATATGGCTCTCTGTCTATTATTGGTATATGAAAACGCTTGTGATTTTTGCATATTAATTTTGTATATTGAGATTTTGCTGAGGTTGTTTATCAACTTAAGGATATTTGGGGCTGAGATGATGAGGTTTTCTAAACATACAATCATGTTACCTGTGAACAGAGACAATTTGACTTCCTTTTTCTGTTTAAATACCCTTTATTTCTTTCTCTCTTGCCTGTTTGCCCTGGCCAGAACTTCCAATAATATGTTGAATAAGAGTGGTCAGAGAGGGTGTTCTTGTCTTGTGCCAGTTTTCAAAGGGAATGCTTTCAGACTGTACATTCAGTATAATATTGGCTGTGGGTTTGTCATAAATAGCTCTTATTATTTGGAGATATGTTCCATCAATACCTAGTTATTGAGAGTTGTTGTCATGAAGAGGTGTTGAATTTTATCAAATACCTTTTCTGAGTCTATTGAGATAATTGTAATTTTTGTCTTTGGTTCTGTTTATGTGATGGATTACATTTATTGGTTTTTGTATATTGAACTAGTCTTGCATCCCAGGAATGAAGCTGACTTAATCATAGTAGATAAGCTTCTTGATGTGCTGCTGAATTTGTTTTGCATATTATTGAGGATTTTTGCATCGATGTTCATCAGAGATATTGGCCTGTGTTTTTTGTTTGTGTGTGTGTGTGTGTGTGTGTGTGTGTGTGTGCAAGCTTTTGCTATCAGGATGATAACATAAAATGAGTTAGGGAAGAGTCCCTCTTTTTCTATTGTTTGAAAAACTTTCAAGAAGAATGGTACTACCTCTTTGTACCTCTGGTAGAATTTGGCTGTGAATCCATCTGGCCCTGGGCTTTTTTTGGTTGGTGAGGTATAAATTACTGCCTCAATTTCAGAACTTGTTATTGGTCTTCTACTCTTCTACTTCTATTCTACTTCCTGGCTTACTCTTGGGAGGGTGTATGGGTCCAGAAATTTATCAATTTCTTCTAGATTTTCTAGCTTATTTGCATAGAAGTGTTTACAGTATTCTCTAATGCTCGCTTGTATTTCTGTGGGATAAGTGGTGATATCCCCTTTATCTTTTTTTTTATTGTGTCTATCAGATTCTTCTCTCTTTTCTTATTTATTAGTATGGCTACTAGTCTACCTACTTTGTCAATCTTTTCAAGAAAACAGCACCTGAATTCATTGATTTTTTGAAGGACATTTTGTGTGTCTCCTGGAGATTCTGGTATGTTGCATCTTTATTCTCATTGGTTCAAATAACTTATTTTGGTCTTAATTTTGTCATACACCCAGTAGTCATTCAGAAGCAGGTTGTTCAGTTTTTATGTAGTTGTGCAGTTTTTAGTGAGTTTCTTAATCCTGAGTTCTACTTTGCACTGTGGTCTGAGAGACTGTTATAATTTCTGTTATTTTGCATTTTCTGGGGAGTGTTTTACTTCCAATTATGTGGTCAATTTTAAATTCAGTGTGATGTAGTGCTGAGAAGAATGTATATTACTTTGATTTGATGTGGAGAGTTCTGTAGATGTTTATTAGGTCCTATTGGACGAGACCTGAGGTTAAGTCCTGAATATCCTGGTTAATTTTCTGTCACATTGATCTGTTTAATACTGACAGTGGAGTGTTAAAGTCTCCCACTATTATTCTGTGGGAGTCTCAGTCTTTTTGTAGGTCTCTAAGAACTTGCTTTATGAATCTGGGTGCTCATGTATTGGGTGTATATATATTTAGGGTAGTTAGCTCTTCTTGTTGAATTGATGCCTTTGCCATTAAGTAATGTCCTTCTTTGTCTCTTTTGATCTTGGTTGGTTTAAAATCTGTTTTATCAGAGGCCAGAATTGCAACCCCTACTTTTTTTTTGCTTTCCATTTGCTTGGTAAATAGGTATCCTTTTTTAAAATTTTGAGCCTGTGTGTGTCTGCATGTGACATGAGTCTCCTAAATACAGCACAGTGATGGGTCTTGACACTTTATTCAATTTGCTGGTCTGTGTCTTTTAATTGGGGCATTTAGCCCATTTAAATTTAAAATTAATATTGCTATATGTGAATTTAATTCTGCAATTATAGTGCTAGCTGGTTATTTTACTTGTTACTTGATGCAGTTTCTCTATAGTGTCAATGGTCTTTACAATTCGGTGTGTTTTTCCATTTGCTGGTACCAGTTTTTTCCTTCCATGTTTATTGTTTCCTTCAAGAGCTCTTGTAAGGCAGGTCTGGTGGTGACAAAATATCTCAGTATTTGCTTTTCTAGAAAGGAATTTACTTTTGCTGTACTTACTTTTTTTTTTCAAGTTGGCACTTTGTATTATTATTATAAGTTCTGGGGTACATGTGCAGATCATGAAGGTTTGTCTAACAGGTATACACATGCCATGGTGGTGGTTTGCTGCATTCTATCTCCCTGTCATCTACATTAGGTATTTCTTCTAATGCTATCCCTCCCCAATCCCCCCACCCATGCTATTCCTCCCTTAGCACCCCACCCCACAGTCCCCAGTGTGTCATGTTGTCCTGTGTCCATATGTTCTCACTGTTCAACACCTGCTTATGAGTGAAAACATGCAGTATTTGGTTTTGTTCTTGTGTCCATTTGCTGAGAATGATGGTTTCCAGTTTTATCCATGTCCCTGCAATGGACATAAATTTATTCATTTTTATGGCTGCATAGTATTCCATGGTGTATTTGTGCCACATTTTCTTTATCCAGTCTATCATTGATGGGCATTTGGGTTGGCTTTGAGTCTTTGCTCTTGTGAACAGTGCCACAATAAACAAACATGTGCATGTGTCTTTATAAAATCATAATTTATAATCCTTTGGGTATATATCCAGTAATGGGATTGCTGTGTCAAATGGTATTTCTACTTCTAGATCCTTGAAAAATCACCACACTGTCTTCCACAATGTTTGAACTAATTTAAACTCCTACCAACAGTGTAAAAGTGTTCCTATTTCTTCACATTCTCTCCAGCATCTGTTGTCTCCAGATTTTTTTAATGATCAGCATTCTAACTGGTGTGAAGTGGTATCTCAATGTGGTTTTGATTTGCATTTCTCTAATGACCAGTGATGATGAGCATGTTTTCATATGTTTGTTGGCTTGATATATGCCTTCTTTTGAAAAGTGTCTGTTCATATACTTTGCCCATTTTTTTGATGGAGTTGCTTGGTTTTTTCTTGTATTTTTGTTTTAGTTCTTTGTAGATTCTGGATATTAGCCCTTTGTCAGTTGGGCAGATGGCAAAAACTTTTTCCCATTCTGTTGGTTGCTGGTTCTATTGATAGTTTCTTTTGCTGTACAGAAGCTCTTAAGTTCCCATTCTGTTGGTTGCTGGTTCTATTGATAGTTTCTTTTGCTGTACAGAAGCTCTTAAGTTTAATTAGAACGCATTTGTCTATTTTGGCTTTTGTTGCCATTGCTTTTAGTGTTTTAGTCATGAAGTCCTTGCCCATGCCTATATCCTGAATGGTATTGTCTAGGTTTTCTTCTAGATTTTTTATGATGTTAGGCCTCATGTTTAAATCTTTAAACCATCTAGAGTTAATTTTTGTATAAGGTGTAAGGAAGGAATCCAGTTTCAACTTTCTGCATATGGCTAGTCAGTTTCCCCAACACCATTTATTAAATAGGAAATTCTTTCTCCATTGCTTTTGTCAGGTTGGTCAAAAATCAGATGGTTATAGTTGTGTGGTGTTCTTTCTAAGACCTCTGTTCTGTTCCATTGGTCTATATCTCTGTTTTGATACCAGTACCATGCTGTTTTGATAATAGTAGCCTTGTAAAATAGTTTGAAGACAGGTAGTGTGTTAGCTCCAGCTTTGTTCTTTTTCCTTAGGATTATCTTGGCTATGCTTAAACCTCATATGGAACCAATAAAGAACCCACATAGCCAAGACAATCTCCTTGACTTAGGAAGCTTACTTTAGCTGGATATGCAATTCTGAGTTGAATATTTTTTTTTCTCTAAGAGGGTTTTTGGCCAGGCACAGTGGCTCATGCCTGTTGTCCCAGCTCTTTGGGAGGCTGAGTTGGGTGAATCACCAGAGGTCATGAGTTTGAGACCAGACCGACCAGCATGGAGGCAATCTTGTCTCTACTAAACCCACAAAACTAGCTGGGTGTCATTGCATGCTCCTGTAATCCTGTAATCCCAGATACTTGGGAGGCTGAGGCAGGTGAATCACAGGCAGGATTATCTTCATGGTGTTCTCTGTATTTCCTGAATTTGAATGTTGGCCTTTCTTGCTAGGTTGGGAAATTTCTCCTGGATACTACCATGAACTATGTTTTCCAACTTGGTTCCATTCTCCCTGTCACTTATCAAGTAGGTGTGGCCTTTTCACATAGTCCCATACTTCTTGGAGACTTGGTTCATTCGTTTTTATTCTTTTTTCTCTAATCTTGTCTTCACACTTTATTTTATTAAGTTGATCGTCAATCTCTGATGTTCTTTTTTCCACTTGATCAATTCAGCTATTGATATTTGTGTATGCATCTCTTGCTGTGTTTTTCAGCTCCATCAGGTCATTTGTGTTCTTCTATAAACTGGTTATTCTCGTTAGCAATTTCTCTAACCATGTTTCAAGTTTCTTAGCATCCTTGCATTGGGATAAAACATACTCCTTTAGCTCAAAAGAGTTTGTTATAACCCACCATCTGAAGCCTACTTCAGTCAATTCATCAAACTCATTCTTCATTCATTTTTGTTCCCTTGCTGGCAAATAGTTGTAATCCTTTGGAGGTAAAAAGGCATTCTGATATTTGCAATTTTCAGCATTTTACACTGGTTTTTCCTCATCTTCATGAATTTATCTACCTTGATCTTTGATGTTGGTGACCTTAGATGGTGTTTCTGTGTGGATATCCTTTTTGTTGATGTTGATACTATTCCTTTCTGTTTGTTAGTTTTTTTTTTAACTGTCAGGCCTCGTTGCTGCAGGTCTGCTGGAGTTTGTTGGAGGTCCACTCCAAACTTTTTTGCTTGAGCATCACAAGTGGAGGCTTTAGACAGCAAAGATTGCTGCCTGTTTCTTTCTCTGGAAGCTTTTTCCCAGAGGGGTACTCTCCAGATGCAAGTCAGAGCTCTCCTATATGAGGTGTCTGTTGACCCCTGCTGGGAAGTGTCTCCCAGTCAGGAAGCACAGAGGTCAGGCGCCCACTTGAGGAGGCAGCCTATCTTTTAGCAGAGCTTCAGTGCTGTGCTGGGTGATCTGCTGCTCTCTTCAGAGCCAGCAGGCAGGAACTTTAAACTCTGCTGGAGTTGTGCCTAAAGCTGCCCCTTCCCTTAAGTACTTTGTCCCAAGGAAATGAGAGTTTTATCTATAATCTCTAACTGGGGCTACTGCCTTTCTTCTAGAGATGACCTGCCCAGAGAGGAGGAATCTAGACAGGTAGTCTGGTTACAGTGGCTTTGCAAAGCTGAGGTGGACTCTGCCCAGTTTGAACTTTCCGGCAGCTTTGTTTACACTGTGAGGTGAAATCCGCTTACTTAAGGCTTAGTAGTAGTGGACGTCTCTCTCTCCACCAAGCTCGAGCAACCCAGGTTGACTTTGGACTGCTGTGCTGGCCACAGAAATTTTAAGCTGCTGGATCTTAGCTTGCTGGGTTATGTGAAGGGATCCACTGAGCTAGACAACTTGGCTACCTGGCTTCAGCCTATTTTCCAGGGGAGTGCATGGTTTAGTCTCACTAGCATTCCAGGCACCACAGGGGTATGAAAAGAAACTCCTCCAGCTACCTTGGTGTCTGCCCAAATGGCCACCAAGTTTTGTGCTTGAAACCCAGGACCCTGGTGGCATAGGCACTCAAGGGAATCTCCTGGTCTGAGTGTTGTGATGAAAGTGGGAAAGGCATAGAATCTGGTCCAGAGTGCACCATTCCTCATGGCACAGTTCCTCACAGCTTCCCTTGACTATGGAAGGAAATTCCCTGATCCCTTGTGCTCCCTGGGTGAGGTGACATGCCACCCAGCCTCTGCTCACCCTCAGTGGGCTGCACCCACTGTCTAACCAGTCCTAATAAAATGAGCTTTGTACCTCAATTGGAAATGCAGAAATCATCCACCTTCTGCATTGATCACCCTGGGAGCTGCAGACCAGATCCATTCCTATTTGGCCATCATAGTTTGATTATTTTTTTATTGTTGTGTTTTTTTAAAATAAAAACATATTCTGGGTGAAAACCTTTTATAGATTAATGATTTTCAAATACTTCTCCTATAAGTTTTTTTCATTCATTTTTGATGTATTTTTTCGTGACACAATTTGTTATTTTCTAGTCAAATTATATTATTTTTGCTTTTGCTGTGGGTGTCATAACTAAAGAACCATTAACTAGCAAAAGACAACAATAATTTACTCAAGTTAATTTTTGTGTATAATGGTAAGTAGGAGCCATCACATCTGGATACTCACTTGCCCCAACACTATTTGTTAGAATGACTATTTGATTTTCATTAAATTCCTTCATCAATCTTCTTTAAAGTCAATTGACTACAAATATTACAGTCTACTTCTGGGCTTTCAATTATGCTCCTTTGATACATATGCCCATACTTATGCCACTGTCACTTTGTCTTGAAAATAATAGCTTTATAGTAAGTTTTGAAATAAAGAAATGTGGGTTCTCCAACTTCACTCCTTTCATTCAAGATTGCTATGAATATTATGGAACATTTGCAACTGGAGGCTGGGAATGGTGGCTTATGCCTGTAATTTCAGCACTTGGGAGCTCAAGGCAGGTAGATTATCTGAGGCTAGGAGTTTAAGACCAGCCTGGCCAACATGGTAAAACCCTGTCTCTACTAAAAATACAAAAATTAGCTGGGCATGGTAGTGCACACCTGTAATCCTAGCTGCCTGGGAGGCTGAGGCATGAGAATTACTTGAACCTGGGAGGTGGAGGTTGCAGTGAGTCAAAATCATGCCATTGCACTTCAGCCTAGAGGACAGAGTAAGATCTTGTCTCAATAACCAACCAACCAACCAAAACATTTGCAACTAGATATAAAATTTAAATACACCTGTTCATTTCTGCAAAAACTGTATTTTTAAAGAGATTGTCTTAAAACTGTAGATAAATTTTTGGTACATTACAGAGTCTTCTTTCCACTCCATCCATATGTGATGTCTTCCAATTCATTTAGATCTTGTTTAATTTATTTGTAATACATTTTGTATTTTTCAGTATACAAGTCTTGCATTTCTTTTATAATTATTTATTATTGTAATATGTAATTTTGTATAAAATTATTTTATTAATTTAATTTAACTTTTTTAAAGTGAAAACAAGTTTATTAAGAGAGTAAGAAAATAAAAGAATGGCCACTCACATTTTTGCAGTTTACCCATCTGACAAAGGGCTGATATCCAGAATTTACAAAGAACTCAAAAAGATTTAGAAGAAAAAAGCAAACAAGCCCATCCAAAAATAAGCAAAGGATACATACAGACACTTTACAAAAGAAGACATACAAGAAGCCAACAAACATGAGAAAATGCTGATCATCACTGGTAATTAGAAAGATGCAAATCAAAACCATATTGAGATACCATCTCACGCCAGTTAGAATGGCGTTCATAAAAAAATCTGGAGACAACAGGTGCTGGAGAGGATGCGGAGAAATAGGTACAATTTTACACTGCAGACAGGAGTGTAAATTAGTTCAACCATTGTGGAATACAGTGTGGCAATTTCTCAAGGACCTAGAAATAGAAATTCCATTTGACCCAGCAATCCCATTACTGGGTATTTACCCAAAGGACTATAAATCATTCTATTATAAGGACACATGCACACGAATGTTCATTGCAGCACTGTTTACAATAGCAAACACCTGGAACCAACACAAATGCTCATCCATAATAGACTTGACTGGAAAAATGTGGCAAATATACACCATGGAATATTTTTCTTAATTGCGTTTTTGGTTTTGGGGTACATGTGCAGAACATGTAAGATAGTTGCATAGGTACACACGAGGCAGTGTGTTTTGCCGCCTTCTGCCCCTTCACCCACATTTGGCATTTCTCCCCATCCTATCCCTCCCCTACTCCCCCCTCGGTGTCTCTCCCCTATTTCCACTGTAGACCTCAGTGTGTAGTACTCACTTCCCTGTGTCCATGTGTTCTCATTGTTCATCACCCACCTATGAGTGAGAATAAATGGTGTTTCATTTTCTGTTCTTGTGTCAATTTGCTGAGAATGATGTTCTCCAGATTCATCCATGTCCCTACAAAAAACACGAACTCATCATTTTTCATTGCTGCATAATATTTCATGGTGTATATGTGCCACATTTTCCTAGTCCAGTCTGTCATCGATGGGCATTTGAGCTGGTTCCACGTCTTTGCTATTGTAAACAGTGCTGCAATGAACATTCGTGTACATGTGTTCTTATAGTAGAACGATTTATAGTCCTTTGGATATATACCTAGTAATGGGATTGCTGGATCACATGGAATTTCTATTTCTAGGTCATTGAGGAATCGCCACACTGTCTTCCACAATTGTTGAACTAATTTACACTCCCACCAACAGTGTAAAAGTGTACCTATTTCTCTGCATCCTCTCCAGCATTTGTTGTCTCCATATTTTTTAATGAACGCCTTTCTAACTGGCATGAGATGGTATCTCAAAGTGGTTTTGATTTGCATCTCTCTAATAACCAGTGATGATTGGCATTTTTTTATATGTTTATTGGCCTCTTGCATGTCTTCTTTTGTAAAGTGTCTGTTCATTTCCTTTGCTCATTTTTGGATGGGCTTGTTTGCTTTTTTCTTGTAAATCTCTTTGAGTTCTTTGTAAATTTTGGATATCAGCCCTTTGTCAGATGGGTAAACTGCAAAAATGTTTTCCCATTCTGTTGGTTGCCAATTCACTCTAGTGACTGTCTCTTTTGCCATGCAGAAGCTGTGGAGTTTGATTAGGTCCCATTTGTCTATTTTGGCTTTTGTTGGCAATGCTTTTGGTGTTTTGGTCATGAAGTCTTTGCCTACTCCTATGTTCTGAAAGGTTTTGCCTACATTTTCTTTTAAGGATTTTATGGTGCCAGGTCTTATGTTTAAGTCTTTTATACAACTGGAGTTACTTTTAGTGTAAGGTGTCAGGAAGGGGTCCAGTTTCTGCTTTCTGCACATGGCTAGCCAGTTTTCCCAACACCATTTATTAAACAGGGAATCCTTTCCCCTTTGCTTGTTTTTGTCAGGTTTATCAAAGATTGTATGGTTGTAGATATGTTTTGTTGCCTCCAGTTCCTCTGTTC
>CM052670.1:50357749-50379181 GCA_028533165.1 Leontopithecus rosalia
CATATATATATATATATATATATATCCCAGTGTGTGTGTATATGTGTATCCCACTATATATATATATATATATATACGCTTTAAGTTCTGGGGTACATGTGTAGATTGTGCAGAATTTTTTAACCATGTTAAATATCCAAAAGTGTATTGGCTTAGAACCTTTGTTGTGAAATTCATACTGAATAAATGTAATGATGGAAAGGAGGTCTTGGTTTATTGGCTGCATTTTGCCCTATGAAAGCAGCCAATGACCATCCCTAGCCTACTTGAATCACTGAACAAGGTGTGAAAGTGCATTTATTCATTCGTCTTTGAGTCACGGTCTGCAAACCAGACTTCCGCAGGTGGTGGTCAATATCTCATACCCAGTAATGTGATTGCTAGATTGAATGGTGTTTCTGTCTACTGCTCTTTGAGGAATTGCCACATTGTCTTCCACAATGGTTGAACTAATTTACAGTCCCACCAACAATGTATCAATGTTCCCTTTTTCCACAAATTCATTATCTGTTATTTTTTACTTTATAATAATAGACATTAATGGTTTATTATGGCTTTGATTTGCATTTCTCTAATAATCAGTGATGTTAAGCTTTTTTTCATATGACTGTTGGCTACATGTATGCTTCTTTGGAAAAATATCTCTTCATATTCTTTGCTCACTTTCCTATGTTTTTTAAAAATATATATTTAAGTTTCTTTTAGGTGCTAGATATTAGCCCTTTGTTGAATGTATAGTTCACAAATACTTTCTCTCATTTTGTAGGTTGTTTGTTTACACTGTTAATAGTTTATTTTGCTATGCAGAAGCTCCTTAGTTTAACTAGATTCTATTTGTCAATATTCACTTGTGTTGCCATTGCTTTTTGCATCTTCATCATGAAATCTTTGCCTGTGCCTATAAAAGGCAAGGTGTTGGGTTTTGTGAAATGCTTTGTCTACATTGATTGACATAATTATGTGGTATTCATACATTATTATATTAAGTTTATTCACTGATTTTCACATGTTAAATTGACCATGATAAATCTCACTTGGTCATGATGTATAATGTTCCTTAAGTGTTGCTGGATTATGTTGTTAGGTTTTTTGTCAGGATTTTTATGTCTGCAGCTATAAAGGATGCTGGTCTATAATTTTCTCTTTATGTGATATCTTTAATTATTTTTGGGATTAATGTAGTACTGGTATCATAGAATGAAAAGAGAAATAAATGCTATTCTATTTTTAAAAGATATTCTAATGTATTTTAAACATTTTTTCTGTAAAAGCACTTGAGAAGAATATGTATTCTGCTTTTTGGTGGTTCTGTTCTCTACAGATGTCTATAAGGTCTAATTTGTCTAGAGCACATTGTTGTTTTATCCTTGGTAATCTTCTGATTAGTTATTATATTAACTATCACATGTCATTTTGATGTCTCCAACTATTGTGCAATTTTTAAAATCTCTCCCGCAATTCTGTTAGTTTAATTTGTGTATTATGAGACTATTTTATTATGTGTATATAGATATATAATTGTCTTCCTAAATAATTTATATTTATGTCATTATAAAGTATGCTTGATAGTCACTAGTAACAATTTTTCTTTTAATCCCTATTTTGCCTGGTGTTAGTATAGCTGCTCAACTGTGCTATAGTTGCTGCTTGCAATGTATAACTTTTTCATTTTTTACTTTAAATTATTTGTGTCTTTTACTCTAGATGGTGTCTCTTCTTAAGAGCATATAATTAGCTAACACATTTTAGTTTTTATTGTAATAAAATTACATAACATAAAATTTACCATAGATTATGTTATGTCAATTAGGCCAATATATTATTTTTGATAGAACAATTAAATTCACTTACAGTTATTTATTTCTGAAGAGATTCGGTCTAATATTTTATTATTAGCTTTCTACATGCCTAATATATTTTAACCTTTATTACTTTTAATTTTTTATCAACATAATATTTATACATATTTATTAGGTTCATGCAATTTTTTTTACATATATAGAATGTGTAATGGTCAAATCAAGGTACTCAGGGTATTCATCACCTTAAGTATTTATTATGTGTGTGTGCTGAAAACAGTTTAATTCCTCTCTTCTAGCTATTCAAAATATGCGTACATCATAATAAAAAATAAGGTAATGTTTCTTCCACCTAACTTTATATTTGTATCCATTAAACAACCTCTCTTTATTCCCTTCCACACACACATCCTTCCCAACTTCTAGTAACTATCATCCTATTGGCTACCTTTTTTTCTTTATTAAATAAAACAAATATTTTAATATTTTCTGGCATTAAGATGCAGTACTTTCTTCAATTTTGATGCCAGGGTTTTAAAACTAAGAAAATCGGAGAGGGATCCAAGATGGCCAATAAGGAGCAGCTCAGGATTGCAGCTCCCAATGAAAGCATGGATGGTGAGTGCAAACTGCATATCCAGAAGGATTTTTATTGCCCATAGACCAGGAGATTTCCAGGTGGAGGAGCCCCACATGTCACCAGCGAGTCTGGTTTGGCTGGCACAGCTGTTTTGGCCAGTGTGGCTGTTTTCTCTGGCATTGCTGTTTTGCTGATGCCCTGGCACAGCAGTTCTCCATACAAAATACACGGGTCCAGGCGCCATTTTAGCTGGTGATTGGAGCTCCTGGGAGAGAGTTGCCCATTCATATGATTAAAAAGGGGACTGAAACAGGGAGCCAGGCCAGGAGATTCCTGAGAAAAGAAGCACCACAAATCTCTGCACAGCTGTTTCAGCTGGCACATTGGGTCACTGCACAGGAAATCACACAGATCCCAGCACCTTATTAACAGGTGATAGGAACACCTGGGAGATAGAGTCGAGCATTCAACTAAAAAAAAAGGGGGGGCTTTGAGGCAGGGAGCCAGGTGATCAGGCTCGGTTGGTCCCACCCCCACAAAAAACAACAATTGTAAATGCTCTGGAGTGAGGGTTTCACAGCAAGCACAGCTGAACCTGGGATGGTCCAGCTCTGTGGGGGAGAGGCGTCTGCCATCACCAAGGCAGTCTACAATTATGGAGCTAGTTTGCCATTGCTGAGGCAGCCCACCATTGCTGAGGCAGCCCACCATTACAGAGAGTCTGCCACTATGGAGGTGGGCCACCATGGCTGAGGCATTTCTAACTACACCTGTAGAAACAGCACTGCAAGGATGTTCACACACAGCTGGGTGGATCCCACAGCAGTTCAGCAAAGCCTCTGCAGGCAGACAGTGATGAGGTTGCCTCTTCACTGGGAAGGGCAGCCCTGAACAAGAGGCAGCAGCACAACAGAAACTCATATATAAAGCTCTAACTCCATGGGACTGAGCACCTGGGGAAAAAAGGGAGGAGTTTATGAGTTCTGCCACAGCAGACTTAAACATACCTGCCCAGCAGCTCTGAATGAACAACAGAGCTCACAGCTCAGCACCTGAGTTCGTATAAAGAACAGACTGTCCCCTCAATCAGCTTTCTAACCCCTGTATATCCAAAGAGTTACCTCATAAAGGAGAGCTCAGACTGATATCTGGTGGGTATGCTTCTGGGACAAAGATAGAAGAAGAAACTGGAAGCAAATCTTACTGTTCTGCAGCCGCTGCAGTTGATCCCCAGGAAAGCAGGGCCTAGAGTGACCTCAGCAGTCCTACAGCGGAGGGGCCAGACTGTTAGAAGGAAAGCTAAGAAACAGAAAGAAATTTTCTCAACAAACTGGTCATCCACTGAGAGACCCAATCTGTAAGTCAACAACTACAAAGACAACAGGTGAATAAATCCACAAAGATTGAAAGCAATAAGCACGAAAAGGATGAAAACACCTGAAAACAGAATGCCTCTTCTCCCACAAGGGATCACAACTCCTCACCAGCAAGGGAACAAGGCTGGATGAAGAATGAGTGTGATGAATTGAAAGAATCAGGATGCAGAAAGCAGGTAAAAAGAAACCTGTGAACTAAAAGAACATGTTCTAACCCAATGCAAAGAAATTAAGAACCCTGAAAAAAAATGACAAAATGCTAACGAGAATAAACAACTTAGAGAGGAATATAAGTATTGATGGAGCTGAAACACACAGCACAAAAACTTCGCAAAGCATACACAAGTTTCAACAGCCAAATAGACCAAGCAGAAAAAAGGATATCAGAGGTCGAAGATCAACTCAATGAAATAAAACAAGAAGGCAAGATTAGAGAAAAAAGGGTAAAAAGGAATGAAAAAAGTGTCGAAGAAATATGGAAATATGTGAAAAGACCTAATCTACGTTTGATAGGTGTACCTGAATGTGACGAAGAGAATGAATCCAAGCTGGAAAATACTCTTCAAGATATTATTCAGGACAACTTCCCAACTTAACAAGGCAGGCTAATATTCAAGTCCAGGAAATATAGAGAAAACAGAAAGATATTTCTCAAGAATAGCAACCCCAAGGCAAGTAATTGTCAGATTCACCTGGGTTGAAATGAAGGAGAAAATGTTAAGGGCAGTCAGAGAGAAAGGGCCAGTTACACCCAAAGGGAAGCCCATCAGACTCACAGTGAATCTATCAGCAGAAATCCTACAAGCCAGAAGAGAGTTGGGGCCTATATTCAACATCCCTAAAGAAAGGAACTTTCAACCTAGAATTTTATATCCAGCAAAACTAAGTTTCATGAGCAAAAGAGAAATAAAATTCCTTAGAAACAAGCAATTGCTCAGAGATTTCATCACCACCAGGCCTGCTTTACAAGAGCTCCTAAAAGAAGCACTAAACAGAAAGGAACAACCAGTACCAGCCACTCCAAAAACATACCAAATGGTAAAGAGCATCAACACAGTGAAGAAACTGCATGAACTAACAGGCAAAACAGCCAGCTAGCATCAAAATGGCAGGATCAAGTTTACACATAACAATATTACCCTAAATGTACATCAGCTAAACTCCCCAGTCAAAAGACACAGACTGGCAAATTCGATAAAAAGCCAAAACCCATCAGTGTGCTGTATTCAGAAAACTCATCTCACATGCAAGGACACAAAATGGCTCAAAATAAAGGGATGGAGGAAGATTTACCAAGCAAACAGAGAGAGAAAGCAAGCAGGAGTTTCAATTCTCATCTCTGATAAAATTGGCTTTAAACCAACAAAGATCAAAAGAGACAAAGAAGGATATTACATAATGGTAAAAGGATTAATGCAACAAGAAGAGCTAACAATCCTAAACATATACGCGCCCAATACAGGCACACCCAGATACATAAAGCAGGTTCTTAATGACTTACAAAGAGACTTAGACTCCTACACAGTAATAGTAGGAGACTTTAACACCCCATTTTCAGTAGGAGATTTTAACACCCCATTTTCAATATTATACAGATCAACCAGACAGAAAATTAACAAAGATATACAGGACTTGAACTCAGACCTGGAGCAAGCAAACCTAATAGATATTTACAGAACTCTCCACCCCAAATCCACAGAATATACATTCTTCTCAGCACCACATCACACCTACTCTAAAACTGACCACATAATTGGAAGTAAATCACTCCTCAGCAAATGCAAAAGAACGGAATTCATAACAGTCTCTCAGACCACAGTGCAATCAAATTAGACCTCAGAATTCAGAAACAAACTCAGAACTGCACAGCTTCATGGAAACTGAACAACTGGCTCTTGAATGTAGACTGGATAAATAATGAAATGAAGGCAGAAATAAAGAAGTTATTCAAAACCAATGAGAATGAAGACACAACATACCAGAATCTCTGGGACACATTTAAAGCAGTCTCTAGAGGAAAATATATAGCCATAAATGTCCACATGAGAAGCAAGAAGAGATCTAAAATTGACACCCTACCATCAAAATTGAAAGAGCTGGAGGAGCAAGATTACAAAAAAACTGAAAACCAGCAGAAGAGAAGAAATAACTAAGATCAGAGCAGAACTGAAGGAGAGAGAGATGCAACAAAACCTTCAAAAATCAATAAACCCAGGAGCTGGTTTTTCAAAAAGATCAACATAATAGACAGACCACTAGCCAGATTAATAAAAAAGAAAAGAGAGGATAATCAAATCAATGCAATAAAAAACAATAAAGGGGATATCACCACAGATTCCACAGAAATATGAACCATCATCAGAGATTATTACAAACAACTGTATGTATATAAACTAGTTAACCTGGAAGAAATGGATAAATTCTTTGACACTTGCATCCTTTCAAATCTAAATCAGGAAAAAGTTGAAACAGTGAATAGACCAATAACAAGTGCTGAAGTTGAGGCAGCAATTAATAGCCTACCACCCCAAGAAAGCCCAGGTCTGGATGGGTTCATAGCTGAATTCTACCAGACATACAAAGAGGAGACAGTACCATTTCTTCTGAAACTATGCCAAACAATCCAAAAAGAGGGAATCCTTCCCAAATCACTTTATGAGACAAGCATCATCCTCATACCAGAACTTGGCAGAGACTCAACAAGAAAAGAAAACTTCAGGCCAATATCCATGATGAACACAGTTGCAAAAATTTATGATAAAATACTGGCAGCATATGCAAGGACTTCATGGCCAAAACACTAAAAGCATTGCTAACAAAAGCCAAAATAGACAAATGGGACCTAATCAAAATCCACAGCTTTTGCACAGCAAAAGAAACAGTCATTAGCGTGAATCAGCAACCAACACAATGGGAAAATAATTTTTGCCATTTACCTGTCTGACAAGGGATTATATCCAGAATCTACCAAGAAATAAAACAGATTTACAAGAAAAAAACAAACAAGTCCATCTAAAAGTGCCTGAAGGATATGAGCAGACACTTTACAAAAGAAGACATATACGAGGCCAACAAATATGAAAAAAAATGCTCATCATCACTGGTCATTAGAGATATGCAAGTCAAAGCTACATTGAGATACCATCTCACACCAGTTAGAATGGCAATCATTAAAATATCTGGAGACAACAGATGCTGGAGAGGATGTGGAGAAATAGGAACACTTTTACACTGTCAGTTGGAGTGTAAACTAGTTCAACCATTGTGGAAGACAATGTGGTGATCCCCGAAGGATCTAGAAATAGAAATTCCATTTGACCCAGCAATCCCATTACTGGGTATATATCCAAAGGATTATAAATCATTCTACTTTAAGGACACATGCACACCAATGTTCATTGCAGCACTGTTTACAATAAGAAAGACTTAGAACCAACCCAAATGCCCACTGATAATAGACTGGACAGGGAAACTGTGGCACATATACACCATGGAATACTATGCAGCCATAAAAAATGATGAGTTTGTGGCCTTTATAGGGACATGGATGAATCGGAAACCACCATTCTCAGCAAATTGACACAAGAACAGAAAATCAAGCACTGCATGTTCTCACTCACAGGTGGGTGTTGAACAATGAGAACACATGGACACAGGGAGGGTAGCATCACACACTGGGGTCTGTTAGGTGGAAATAGGGGAGGGACAGCAGGGATTGAAAAGTGGGGGAGAGATAGCATGGGGAGAAATGCCAGATATAGGTGATAGAGAAGAAGGCAGCAAATCACACTGCCATGTGTGTAACTATGCAATAATCTTTCATGTTCTTCACATGTACCCCAAAACCTAAAATGCAATAAAAAAGAATAAGACTTTCCAGAGTTACCAAGCATTAGCATGTACAGGTCTTTGGGATGAGATCTTCTAGCTAACTGATTTCTTCCTCAATCCTGAGATACTTATGTAAAATCTCTGGGGTCCTCTTCTATGAGTACACTGAAATGATTATCACAAATACCCTGTAACCTTCAGAAATTATATTTTCTAAATCTATTCGGAATTCGTAGATATTCCTTAGAGTAGGGCGATCACAGTACATCATCTTTATGTTAGCACCTTTGATGGGCCCCTTTTGAAACTGTATTTTGTATTGTCTGATCCAAGATGGCCAAATATAAAGAGCTCCAGAGTGCAGTACCCAGAAAGAAAAACACAGAGTGAGTGCCCACTGCATTTCCAAACAAATTTTCACTACCCACAGACCAAGAGATTCCTGGGCTGAAAATTGCCACGAGTTTTCAGCACAGCAGTTTCAACCAGTGCCAGGTTGGCACAGAGAAACTCACATAAATCTGGGCAGTCATTTCAACTGGTGCCTGGAACTCCTGGGAGACAAAGCTTCCCTTCAACTGAAAGCAAGGGGGCAGAGACAGGGAGCCAGGTGACCTGGCTTGGTAGGGTACCACCCCCACAAAACAAGCAATCTGAAACACTCTGGGTTTAGAGTTTTCTAGCAAGTGCAGCTCAACCCAGGATGGTCCAGCTCAGTTGGGGGAAGAGTGACTATAATACTGAGGCAGTTCACACAGCAGCTGCGTAGAGTCTGTGGCAGATCAACAATGCCTCTCCCAGCAGACTGTAACTAGACTACTCTTTCTGGGACAGGGCATCTATGAAAAAAGGCAAGAGCATGAAAGTAACTTATAAATAAAGCCAACCTTCCTAGGACAGAGCACCTGGGAAAAGAGGTGGTTATGAGATCTGCTGTAGCAGACTTAAAAGTACCTGTGCAGCATCTCTGCACAGAACAATGGAGCTCCCAGCACAGCACTTGAGGTCCTATAAGGGACAGACTGTCTCCTTAAGCAGCACCCTAACCCCCGTACACACAAAGAGACACCTCATAAAGAACTCAGGCTAACATCTGGCAGGTACCCTTCTGGGACGAAGATAACAGAAGAAGAAACTGGCAGCAACCATTACTGTTCTGCAGCCCTCATGGGTGATTCCCAGGCAATTGGGGTCTGGAGTGGACCTCCAGCAGTCCTGCAGCAGAGGGGCCTGACTGTTAGAAGAAAAACTAAGAAACGGAAAGACAAAACTTCATCATCAATAAAAAGGACATCCACTAAGAGACCCCATCCAAAAGTCAATAACTACAAAGACCACAGGTAGATAAATCCACAGAGATGGGTGAAACCAGTGCAAAACGGATGAAAACACCCAAAACCAGAAGGCTTTCCTCCTCCAAGAGATCACAATTCCTCACCAGCCAGGGAACAAGGCTGGATGGAGAATGAGTCTGATGAATTGACAGAAACAGGCTTCAGAAAGTGGGTAATAACAAGCAAAACATATTTTTTTCTAATAGAAGCAAATATAAATTCTGGAACTGAAAAATTTATTGACATTTGGGACAATATACAGTGACTGAATATTTGAATTATCAGTATCCCCAAGAGTAAAAAAATAAAGAATGAGAAAACATATTTATTGAAACAATAGATGAACATTTTCTATGTGTAGGAAGAGATTTCAACATACAGATGAGGGGAGGTCCAGTGATCCTCAAGAAGATACAATGTAAAAAGCTATTCTCCATGGCACATTGTAGTCAAACTGTCTAAAGTCAAAGAAAAAGAATGAATCTTAAAAACAGAAAGAGAAAAGTGTCTAGTCATCTGTTAAGAAAACTCCATCGGTGTAGCAGCAGGTTTCTCAGAAAAAACCTTACAGGCCAGAAGAGAATATCATAACATATTAAAAGTGCTAAAAGAACTTCCAATACTGTATTGAATAGGAATGGTGTGAGAGGGCATCCTTGTCTACTGCCAGATTTCAAAGGGAATGCTTCCAGTTTTTGCCCATTCAGTATGATATTGGCTGTTGGTTTGTCATAAATAGCTTTTATTATTTTGAGATACGTTCCATCCATACCGAGTTTATCAATAATTTTTAGCATAAAGGGCTGTTAAATTTTGTCAAAGGCCTTCTCTGCATCAATTGAGATAATCATGTGGTTTTTGTCTTTGGTTCTTTTTATGTGGTGAATTACATTTATAGACTTGCATATGTTGAACCAGCCTTGCATCCCTGGGATGGATCCTACTTGATCATGTCGGATAAACTCTTTGATGTGATGTTGCAATTGGTTTGCCAGTACTTTATTGAAGATATTTGCATCTATGTTCATCATGTATATTGGCCTGAAGTTTTCTTTTCTTGTTGAGTCTCTGCCGGGTTTTGGTATCAGGATGATGTTGGTCTCATATAATGACTTGGGAAGGATTCCTTCTTTTGGATAGTTTGGCATAGTTTCAGAAGGAATAGCACCAGCTCCTCCTTGTATGTCTGGTAGAATTCGGCTGTGAATCCATCTAGACCTGGACTTTCTTTGTGTGGTAGGCTCTTAATTGCTGCCTCAACTTCAGACCTTTTTATTAGTCTATTCAGAGTTTTGACTTCTTCCTTGTTTAGGCTTGGGAGGATGCAAGTGTCCAGAAATTTATCCATTTCTTCCAGGTTTACTAGTTTGTGTGCATAGAGTTGTTTGTGATAATATTTTATGATGGTTTGTATTTCTGTGGACTGTAGAATATTATGCAGCCATCAAAAACAATGAGTTCGTGTCCCTTGTAGGGACATGGATAAACCTGGAAACCATCATTCTCAGCAAACTGACACAAGAACAGAATATCAACCACTGCATGTTCTCACTCATATGTGGGTACTGAACAATGAGAACACATGGACACAAGGAGAGGAGCATCACACACTGGGTCTGTTGGGGGGAAATAGGGTAGGCACAATGGGGCGTGGGGAGTTGTGGAGAGACAGCATGGAAAGAAATGCCAGATATAGGTAATAGGGAGAATGGCAGCAAATCAACCTTCCATGTGTGTACCTATCTTCCATGTGTGTGCAACAATCTTGCATATTATTCACATGTACCCCAAAATCTAAAATGCAATAAAAATAAATAAATAAATCAAAGTGCTAAAAGAAAATGTTGTCAACCAAGAATATTGTATCTAGCAAAATTATTCTTCATGTATGAAAGAGAAATAAATGTTTCCCAGAGAATCAAATGCTGAGAGAATTTCCTGCCACTAGACTGGACTTAAAAGAAATGATCAAGTGAAACCTATGTCTGGAATCAAAAGAACATTATGGTAAATTATTACCGTAATGAAAATACAGAAAGGTATAAAACTCACTAGTAAAGCAATCATACAAAGAAGAAAGGAAAAGGACACAAATACTACTGTTACAGAAATCTACCAAAGCACAAAGACGAGCAAACAAAAAAAGAAATACATAAAACACCCAGAAAACAATTTATAATATGACAGAATAAAAGCTTCAAATAACAATAATAATCTGGGCCAGGTGTGGTGGCTCATGCCTGTAGTTCCAACTACTTTGGGAGGACCAAGTGGATGGATCACAAGGTGGACATTAAGACCATTTAGGCCAACATGGTGAATCCCCATCTCAACTAAAAATATAAAAATTAGTCGGGCATAGTGGCATGTGCCTGTAGTTCCAGCTACTTGGGAGGCTGAGTCAGGTGAATTATTTGAACCCGGGAGGTGAAGGTTGCAGTGAGTTACTTGCCACTGCACTCCAGCCTGGCTGACAGTGAAACTTCATCTCAAAAAAAAAGTAGATATAGAATGGCTGAATGAATTTATTTTAAAAAGATTGTAGACCCAACTATATGTTGCTCATAAAAATTTACCTTATCAGCAAAGACTAATATAAACTACAAGTAAAGGGAAAGGGAAAAGGCACTCCATAAAAACAGAAACAAAACAAGCAGGAGTAACTACACTAATATGAGATAAAACAAACCTTAAGTCAAAAATAGTAAAAAGACAAAACAGGTCATTATATAATAATGAAGGCATGAATCAGGGAAGAAGATATGACAAGTATAAATATATGTGTACCCCACACTGAAGTACACAGATTTATAAAGAAAGCATTGCTGGCTCTAAGGAATGAAATAGACTGCACTAGAATAATAGTGGGGAACCTTAACACCCTACTCTCAGGATTAGACTGATCATCTAGATATATAAAATTAACACAGAAACAGGATTTAAACCTAACTTTATCTCAGTAGACCAAATTTCATTTACAGAGCATTTTATCTAAAAACTGCAGAATATACATTCTTTCATCAGCAGGTGGAACATTCTCCAGGATAGACCATATATTAAGCCACAAAATAATTTTAAACAAAGTTTTAAAAACCAAAATTGTATCAAAAAGCTTTACAGACCACAATGAAATAAAGCCAGTAATCAATAACAGGAGGAACTTTGGAAACTAGACAAATAAATGGAAATTAAACAACATGCTCCTGAAAAACCACTGGGTCAACAAATAATTACAATAAATCAAAAAATTACTTAAAACATGAAAATGGAAACATACTATACAAAAACCCATAAGAAACAGCAATAGTAATGCCAAGGGGGAAGTTTCTAGCAATAAATAACTACATCAAACCAGTAGAAAGATTATACATTAAAAATTTATCACTGCATCTCAAGGAAATAGAAAAGCAAGAACAAACCAAACTCAAAATTAGTAGAAGAAAAGAAATAAAGGTTAGAGCAGAACTAAAGGAAGCAGAGACTGTATAAACATTATAAAGGATCAACAAAACAAAAACTTAGTTCTAAATGATCAACAAAATTGATAAAACAAAATTTGATAAACAAAATCGATAAAGTAGACTAACCACAAAAAAGAGAGAATACCAAGATAAAATCAGAAATAAAAAGACATTACAACTGATACCACACAAATACATAAGTTTATCAGAGACTATTATGAACAATTATATGCTAACAAACTGGAGAAACTAAAGAAAAGTAATAAATACTTAGGAACATAAAACCTACAAAGACTGAATCAAGAAGAAATAGAAAATCTGAAGGGAGCAATGATGTGGAGCAAGACTTCATCTGTAATAAAATTTTCCCAACATAGAATAGCCCAGGACCTTATTCACAGCCAAATTCTACCAAATGTACAAAAGACTTGTACCAATCCTTCTAAAACTACTCTAATAAATTGAAGAGGAGGTAACTAATAACTCATTCTACAAGGCTAGCATCACTTTGATAGCAAAACAAGTCAAAGACACTAGAAAAAATAAAACTACAGGCGAATATTTCTAATGAACATAGAGGCAAAACTCCTCAGCAAAATCTAGCAAACCACATCAGCACAGCAAAAATACACCATGATAAAGTGAGATGTAAAACAGGAATGCAAGGATGATTCAAGATATACAAATCAATAAACAGGATGTACCACATAAAAAGAATAAAAGACAAAAACCATATAATAATTTCAATAAGTGCAGAAAAAGTATGCGATAAAATTTAATATCCCTTCAAGATAAAAACTCTCAACATATTAGGTGCAAAATAAACATATCTCGAAACAATAAAGGCCATATATGACAAACCCACAACTAACATAATACTGAACGGGGAAAAGTTGAAAGCCTTTTCTCTAAGAACTGGAATCAGACAAAGATACCCTCTTTCTTTCTTTCTTTCTTTCTTTTTCTTTCTTTCTTCTTCCTTTTTTTCTTTTTTTATTGCATTTTAGGTTTTGGGGTACATGTGCAGATAATGCAAGATAGTTGTATAGGTACACACGTGGCAGTGTGTTTTGCTGCCTTCTTCCCCTTCTCCCACATTTGGCATTTCTCCAAAGGCTATCCCTCCCCCACTTCCCCCCGCTGTCCCTCCCCTATTCCCCCCAGTTGACCCCAGTGTGTAGTACTTTCTTCCCTGTGTCCATGTGTTCTCATTTTTCATCACCCGCCTATGAGCAAGAATATGCAGTATTTCATTTTCTGTTCTTGTGTCAGTTTGCTGAGAATGATGTTCTCCAGATTCATCCATGTCCCTACAAAGGACACAAACTCATCCTTTTTGATTGCTGCATAATATTCCATGTGTATATGTGCCACATTTTCCCAGTCCAGTCTGTCATCAATGTTCATTTGGGTTGGTTCCAGGTCTTTGCTATTGTAAACAGTGCTGCAATGAACATTCTTGTGCATGTGTCCTTACAGTAGAACGATTTATAGTCCTTTGGATATATACCCAGTAATGGGATCGCTGGGTCAAATGGAATTTCTATTTCTAGGTCCTTGAGGAATTGCCACTCTGTCTTCCACAATGGTTGAACTAATTTACACTCCCACCAACAGAGTAAAAGTGTTTCTATTCCTCCACATTCTCTCCAGCATCTGTTTTCACCACCTATTCCATACAGTAATGGAAGTCTCAGTCAGAGCAAACAGGCAAAAAAATAATAATAATAAAAAGCATCCAAATTGGAAAAGAAAAGTCAAATTGACCCTCTTTGCTAATGGTATCTTATACCTACACAAATCTGAAAACTCCAGAAAATAACTTCGATTTGAGAAATGAATTTAGTAAAGAGGCAGAATACTAAATTAACATAAATGAATCCATGGAAAGCAGTATGAAAATTTCTCAAACACCAAAAAACAGAATTACCATTTGATTCAGCAATCCCACTGAGTATGTACCCAAAACAAAGAAAAGTAATATATATAAAACAAAAATCTACACTGGCATGTTTATTACAGCACTATTCAAAATAGTAAAGATAATAGAATCAACCTAAGTGTCCACCAATAAATGACTGAATAAAAAAGTTGTGTATATGCACAATGGAATACTATTTAGCCATAAAAAATAAAAAGATCTTGACATTTAGAACAACATGGGTGGAATTGGAGATGTTATCTTAAACAAAATAAGCTAGGTACAAAAATGCAAGTATTACATGTTGTCACTTACAAGTGGGAGCTAAAACATTTCATCAAATGGAGGGAGGTAGAGAGTGGAAAGAGAACAGAGATTGGGACAGGTGCATGAGGGAAAGGTGGAAGATGATAAGTGGGTTAAGGTGTACAATCATATAGTTAGATAGAAGGTATAAATTTAATGCTTCATAGCAGAATAAGGTGACTATAGTTAACGAAAATATATTGTCCTCGAGTGATGGACACCCTAAATATTCTTGAATGACTCACTATACATAATATACATGTAATAAAATTTCACATGTACCCCATAAATTTGAACACATTTTTAAAATTTTTTATTAAATAAAAAATATTTATGATTACAAACTAGGTAACTTAAAACAATGAAAATTTATCCACTCAAAGTTCTGGAACCTAGAAGTCCTAAAATCAAGATGTTAGCAGGGTTGTTTCCTCTGGAGGCTCTGAAGGAGAACCTGTTTCATACCTCTCTCCCTATTTCCAGTGGTTGCCAGTAATCCTTGGTGTTTCTTGGCTTATAGGTACATCACTCCAATCCCTGCCAATGTCTTCAGATGGCATTCTCTCTATACATTTGTGAATCTGTATGTCCTCTTCTCTTCCTATAAAGGCCCATCCTAATCTAGTATAACAATCTTAACCTAAGTAGTTATATCTATAAGGACCCTATTTCCAAATAAAGTCACATTCTTATATTCTTAGTGTGGACACGGAAATTTTTTTGTAGGTGGACACTATTCAATTCAGAATAGAGTCCAAGTCCTGAACTCTAAGGTTATTAAGATGATTCATATTTTTATTCCTCAAACACCTAGCCTGTATGGAATGAACACTGAATAAAAGACACAGCTAGGTGTGCTGGCCCATGCCAGCAATCCCAGCCATGCCAGAGGCTGAGGTGGGAGGATTGTTTAAGCACAAGATTTTGAGACCAGCCTGGGTAATACAGAGAGACCTTATCTCTATAACGCATTTTTTAATTAGCCAGGTGCTGTGGCTCATGCATGTAGTCCCAGTTACTCAAGTGGCTGAGGTGAGAGGATTGCTTGAGCCCAGGAGTTCAAGGATGGAGTGAGCTATAATTACACCACTGCAATCCAGCTTGGGCAATAGAAACAGAACCCATCTCTAACAAAAAGATAATATCAGAGCCAAAAGAGTTTGTTCTGCAACTTTGAATACTTTGTAAATTTTTCCCCTATTTCAAGCATATACATCATACATTGGTCCCCAGGAGCCCATTCCCAAAAAGTCATGTTCTCCAGTGTCACAACAATAATAAACTAACCATGAGCTGCAATGATCTCTCATAACAAGCTTTATTCTCTCAACAGTTCTTTTAAGTTGCAAAGCACTTTAACAACACAACTGTAATCCATTAAGAGCACACAGGGTAATTTTGAAATCCCTTCTACTTTAACACAGACCCCATATGTTCACCAAAACCCCATATCTACCATGATCTCATAATTATTTATCTGTGTTTACTAGGTTATGAGTAAAATTATATCACAATCATGCTATGTATATACAACAACCCAAAATACTGCTTTTTTTTCAGGGGGAGATGTGGATTTTATAAGAAACAAAGGAAGTGGTCCATAATGTCCATCTCAGAACATAATTTTGGCCTACTTCCCTATTTCCAAGGCCATGTAATCAGTTATGGTCAGACATCACTAAGGACCACTTGATTCAACAATTCAGTTTCCCCTATGCAAATATAATCTCTGCTCCACTGTTCTGTTTTCATTCATCTTCTTTCTTAGCTCTCTAAATCTCTTCCTATCCATAAAACCTCAGAAGAATATTTTTATACTCAGAGTGTTTTTATTTGCATGAATCTAGTTTATATGTCTGAACACTCCAAGCAATAAATATCAAATACAAACATGGAAGTTATCACATGGTAGGAGGAAAGAGTAGTGCATTTGACCATCAGGCAAACTAAGGGTCTAAAACAGCCTACCTATATCACTAAGTGAAACACCTTTGGTTTTGATTTATTTCAAAACCAAAGTTGACAGTCTTAGAATATACTGAAGTATTTAAAAATAAAATTTTATTGTAACTGCAAGTTATTTTTAAATGGTTAAGTCAAAAAGATGGATAAAAGAGGGAGGAAGACATATAGATCAAACTAACATAACAAAATAAAAACTGTTGAATCCAGATGTATTGGGTATATAGGATTTTTGTACTTGTTTTTTTTTTTGAGACTGAAGAGAACATTTTTTCAGATGCCTGCATGCCCAGTATGGCAGCAGGCTCATGCCTAAAATGGTGGCCTACCCTAACAAAGTAGGCAGTTCAGCTTATATACTGTTTGAGACTGGAAACCGAGGCAGGAAGTGGGTTTCAAACAAAGACAGTCAATCAGGTTTTACAATCGTGGTTATTTGACCCTATAACCTTGCAATTGTAGGGGGTCAAAATGTGCAGGGAGGTTTTCCAGGGAGATCAGAAGAGAAAATGCAGGAATGTGCTGACTGCAGCCCTAAAGATGTGCTCTTGTGTTCTTATCTATGTAGAGTGGGTGGTGCCCAGTCTGCTTTGCCTTTACTTTTAGTTAACTAGTACCTATATTGTGCTTATTATTTAAACTATATTCTATTCTATTTTATTTAATTTTCCTTCCACATTTCTCCCCTTTAAAAGATTTCTTTTAAAATCTAGATACTGTTATCAATTTTTTTAAGCTAGATACTATTATCCTTTCCCATATCTCCCTTTCCTCATCTTTTACGTGGTTTACAAAACACAGATGTATGAGGATGAAATAAAGAGACTAAGCCTTAAACATCGCTTGTAAAATAACTTGCTAAAGTATAATATAACTCCTATTTAGGTACAAGCAAACAGCACAGGAAAGAACTCCAGGTTTAACTCCTAACTGCCTTACTCGTGCTTCTCTCCAAGGGAAAAGCCAAAAATGTGCCCCCCAGGTGGATGGCTGGTTAGCCAATGAGGGTAATTCCCTGAAAGGAGCTTTTACTTTCTTTTTAATATACAGAATGCCAGAATAGTAAGACAGGGTCCAAGTCTCCTCACAGGCAACTTGCTTGCCTGGGAAGTTACCTTGCTGGTGTATCTACTCCTAGTGCTGCTTGTTTTCTTCATGACAGCAGACTGGCTTTTGGTATGACTTTAGACTTTGTTGGCCTCCCTGTGGCTGTGCCTGTCTTAGGTTGCTCTCATCTTTCAGAGAGTCTTACCCATCATTGGCTAACCAGGCATCCACCTGAGGGACACACAGGCATCTCACTTGCTTGCCTGGGAAGTTACCTTGCTGGTGTATCTGCTCCTAGTGCTGCTTGTTTTCTTCATGGGAGCAGACTGGTTTTGGGTATGATTTTAGCCTTTGTTGTCCTCCCCAAGGCTGTGCCTGTCTTAGGTTGCTCCCGTCTTTCAGAGAGTCTTACCCATCATTGACTAATCAGCCATCCATCTGGGGGGCACATTTTTGGCTTTTCCCTTGGCGAGAAGCACGAGTAAGCCAGTTAGGAGTTAAACCTGGAGTTATTTCCTGTGAATTTGCTTGTGCCTAGATAGGAGTTACATTACACTTTACCAAGTTATTTTACAAGTGATGTCTAGGGTTTAGCCTCTTTACTTCATCCTTATATATCTGTGTTTTGTAAGCCACATAGAAGGTGAGGAAGGGGAGACATGGCAAAGAAAAATACCCTGGAAAAGATTTATGTCAATTTTATAGCCTTCTGCCTTTACATGCCATGAGCTTTCTTCTGTGGATAATGGCTGATACTTACTTCGTGCCATTATCTGTCAAGCATTGTGTTTTGTCACCACTGCATCCATGGTAGACTGCATACTCCTAAACAGGAGTGGAAATAAACAAGGGAATATGATAAAACCACCTAATATAAATACTACACTACCTCTGGAGTCTTGAATTTGCTGAAAGGATAAGAACCATCCATCAAAAAGCAAGTCTGTAGTTCAACATTTTCCAAGTTTGGACTGGAACATGGGCATAACTTTCTCATCTTCGAAATGACTTCCATAACTACCTGTCCATTGTTATTAGCTTCTAAACAACAGTTAAAATTACCAGAGACTCTTGCTTCTGAGGCCAGCAGATAATCTAATGCTAGTCTGTTTTGATAGACTACATTTCTTATTTGTGTAGATTGTACAGCTAACAAATCTAGAGCTTTAGATGATTCATTAGTTATAACTTCTAATACTTCTTGTAATCTGTTAATACAATTAATCATATAGATAGGAGTACAATATTCCCACATCCCATCTTGCGCCCATATAGCTGGACTGTAATAGTTAATTATTCTCTTTGGAGGCCAATCTGTATCTCTCCAATCACCGATTTGTATATCCCTTTTTAGGCCCACAGAATTTGCTCCTATTTTTAGGCTCATCATAAATAGGATATCCTAAAGTCTTTCCCTGTCTTAAGGGTAACAAAAAGAATGATAGTTTTATAATACCTAACACACATGTTCATGTCCATTTTTCTGGCAACTGCCTGTAGGTTCATCAAGCACAGATCAAATAAAGGCCTGCAGGTGCTTAATGCAACAGTAACGTTCATTTTTTATTACTACCATTGAGGATGGCTCTAAGATATCATTTGCCATATAAACAGTCAAAAGGAGAAATTAATTATACCTCAAATCTAATTTTCTGATTATCTTAACAAACTATGTTTATAATACTGTTTATCATGATGATTACTAAGCACCTCTTTCTTTTCTTTCTGATTCTCAAATGGTAAAATGTGGTTGCATAAGAAAGTTTGGGGAAAAAAACAGAAAAGTAGTAAGAATATAAATAATTCCATTTCTTGACATTAAATTTTAAAATATTATTATGTAGCTGAGGACAAGAGTGAGTGAGTGTGTGTGTGTGTGGGTGTATTGTGGTACTTTCCTTTTAACACAAAGCCTCACTCTGTTGCCCAGTCTGGAGTGCAATGACACAATCATAAGTCACTAAAGCCTTGACCTCTCAGGCTCAGGTGATCCTCCTCATCCTCCTGAGTAGTGCATGTGCCATCATGCCTGCCTAATTTTTTATTTTTATTTTATGTAGAGATCATGTCTCACACTTTATTACTCATGCTGGTCCTGAACTCCTGGGCTCAAGTAATCTTTCTACAATGAAAGCTGAAACTGGATCCCTTTTTTATACCTTATACAAAAATTAAATCCCAATGGATTAAAGATTTAAACATAAGACCTAGTACCATAAAAATTCTAGAAGAAAACCTAGACAATATCATTCAGTACATAGGCATAAAACGCCAAAAGCAATGACAACAATAGCCAAAATAGACAATGGGATCTAATTAAACTTGAGAGCTTCTTCACAGCAAAATAAATTATTATTAGAATGAACTAGCAAATGACAGAATGGAAAAAAAATTTTACAATCTACCCAGCTGACAAAAGGCTAATATCTAAAATCTACAAAGAACTTAAATTTACAAGAAAACAAACAACTCCATAAAAAAGTGGGCAAAGTATATGAACAAACACTTTTCAAAAGAAGGTATATATGCAGCCAACAACATGGAAAAAAGCTCACCATTAATGGTCATTAGAAAAATGCAAATCAAAACCACATTGAGATACCATCTCATGCCAGTTAGCATGGCAACCTTAAAAAATCAGGAGACAACAGATGCTGGAGAGAATGTGAAGAAATAGGAACACTTTTACACTGTTGGTGGGAGTGCAAATTAGTTCAACCATTGTGCAAGACAGTGTGGCAATTCCTCAAGGATCTAGAAATACAAACACCATTTGACCCAGGAATCCCATTATTGTACAGACTTTAATATTTTCTGTATATTTAAGAATGCTGATAAGAAAATTTCAAGGTAAAATAAAGTTAGAATAAATTAAAAATACTCTATTCCCAAATTCTATGACTACACATACTTAAACCATAACTCATCATTGATCCTTCCAATCTATTCCTCACAAAGAATTCTCCATTTGTATAAACGTCATCTTTTTTATTGCATTTTAGGTTTTGGGGTATATGTGCAGAACATGCAAGATAGTTGCATAGGTACACATGTGGCAGTGTGATTTGCTGTCTTCCTCCCCTTCACCCACATTTGGCATTTCACCCCATGCTATACCTCCATAGCTCCCCCCATGCTGTTCCTCCCCTATTCCCCCCAATAGACCCCAGTGTGTAGTGCTCCCCTCCCTGTGTCCATGTGTTCTCCTTGTTCATCACCCACCTATGAGTGAGAATATGCGGTATTTCATTTTCTGTTCTTGTGTCAGTTTGCTGAGAATGATGTTCTCCAGATTCATCCATGTCCCTACAAAGGACACAAACTCATCGTTTTTGATTGCTGCATAATATTCCATGGTGTATATGTGCCACATTTTCCCAGTCCAGTCTATCATCGATGGGCATTTGGTTTAGTTCCAGGTCTTTGCTATTGTAAACAGTGTTGCAATGAACATTCGTGTGCATGTGTCCCTATAGTAAAATGATTTATAGTTCTTTCAATATATACCAAGTAATGGGATTGCTGGGCCAAATGAAATTTCTATTTCTAGGTCCTTGAGGAATTGCCACACTGTCTTCCATAATGGTTGGACTAATTTACACTCCCACCAACAGTGTAAAAGTGTTCCTATTTCTCCGCATCCTCTCCAGCATCTGTTGTCTCCAAATTTTTTAATGATCACCATTCTAACTGGCGTGAGATGGTATCTCAATGTTCTTCTGATTTGCATCTCTCTAATGACCAGTGATGATGAGTATTTTTTCATGTTTCTTTGCCTCATGTATGTCTTCTTTTGTAAAGTGTCTGTTCATATC
>CM052670.1:50388544-50400252 GCA_028533165.1 Leontopithecus rosalia
CTTGTGATTTATGAACATTAATTTTATATCCTGAGACTTTGCTGAAGTTGCTTATCAGTTTCAGGAGTTTTTGGACTGAGGTGATGGGGTCTTCTAGGTTTACTATGATGTCGTCTGCAAATAGAGACAATTTGGCTTCCACCTTTCCTATTTGAATACACTTTATTTCTTTTTCTTGCCTGATTGCTCTGGCTAGAACTTCCAGTACTATATGGAATAGGAGTGGTGACAGAGGGCATTCTTGTCTATTGCCAGATTTCAAAGGGAATGCTTCCAGGTTTTGCCCATTCAGTATGATATTGGCTGTTGGTTTGTCATAAATAGCTTTTATTACATTGAGATACATTCCACCAATACCGAGTTTATTGAGGGTTTTTAGCATAAAGGGCTGTTAAATATTGTCAAAGGCCTTCTCTGCATCGATTGAGATAATCATGTGGTTTTTGTTTTTGGTTCTGTTTATGTGGTAAATTACATTTATAGACTTGCGTATGTTGAACCAGCCTTGCATCCCCGGGATGAATGCTACTTGATCATTATGGATAAGTTTTTTGATTTGCTGTTGCAGTCGGCTCGCCAGTATTTTATTGAAGATTTTTGCCTCTATGTTCATCATGGATGTTGGTCTAAAGTTTTCTTTTCTTGTTGAGTCTTTGCTGGATTTTGGTATCAGGATGATGTTGGTCTCATTAAATGAATTTGGAAGGATTCCCTCTTTTTGCATCATTTGGAATAGTTTCAGAAGGAATGGTACCAGCTCCCCTTTGTGTGTCTGGTAGAATTCGGCTGTGAACCCATCTGAACCTGGGCTTTTTTTGTGTGTGTGGTAGGCTCTTAATTACTGCCTTGACATCAGACCTTGTTATTGGTCTATTCATAGTTTCAGCTTCCTCCTGGTTTAGGCTTGGGAGGACAGAGGTGTCCAGGAATTTATCAATTTCATCTGGGTTTACTAGTTTATGTGCATAGAGTTGTTTGTAATATTCTCTGATGATGGTTTGAATTTCTGTGGAATCTGTGGTGATTTCCCCTTTATCATTTTTTAATGCATCTATTTGGTTTTTCTCTCTTTTCTTTTTTAACAGTCTGGCTAGTGGTCTGTCTATTTTGTTGATCTTTTCAAAAGACCACCTCTTGGATTTATTGATTTTTTGAAGGGTTTTCCGTGTCTCTATCTCCTTCAGTTCTGCTCTGATCTTAGTTATTTCTTGTCTTCTGCTGGGTTTTGAGTTTTTGATCTTGCTGTTTTTAATGCCATCTCTTTCTCTCTCTCTCTGTTTTTAAGCTCTGCTTGTGATAAGGTCAACAAAGTTTTTGTAGCTATCAAGAAAATCAGCCCCTTTGAGAACCAGATGTACCTACTGTCAGAGAACTATGAGGGAGACAAAATTCTTACTGCACTTCAGACATGAGAACATCATTGGAATCAATGACATTATTTGACACTCGACCATCAAGGAAATGAAAGATGCATATCCTTTCTGGGCAACTAGCCAATTCCACTGTTTGATAACCTTGTTGAGTAAATAGAAATTGAAATTTCCTGAACTGAAAGGAAAAGTGCATTAAACATGCTAAAGGGAAAATCGTGATCTTCTTGCCATTACTCCTTAAGTCTAGTTATGGAAAAATCTTGGTTAACTCCACTTCTGGTCATTGCTTTTATTTCCAAGGGATTGTTTGTTGTGACAATGAAAAGGAAAAGGAAAGATCAGTAGTAGACTAAGAAAGACGGTTCCCTTGCTATCTACCTGGTGAAATCAGGACTGTCTTAATCTTAGAGTCAGGTCACCACCTCTTTAGGTCTGTTTCCCCACCTTTAAAATGAAGGAACTGGTTGTCATAACCTTTAAGTTTGACCAAGCTCTGAAATTATGTGATTAACTATGACTAACGTTGAGAAATCTGGACTGAGCAGGTCTAGAGGATGCTTCTTGGGTAAGGCCTACATTTGAAAGATAGAGAGGTTAAATACATTGAAGAGAATCTGCCAGAAGGGACAGGCTTAGGCTGGTACAGCACTCCTACCAGCTTACCCAATTTGTATTCTGCCCCTCCAGGGCATGGCAGCTCACTGTCTCTAGGCAGCCGTTTCCATTTTTAAACAGCTCTGTTAATAAGTTGTAGTGATATTTGAAGTGAAATGCTTCCTGGTCCTGCTTTACTTTTTGCTATAAAAACAAGCCTCTCTCAGATGACAAATTTTTAAATTATGTTTTCTTTGAATCCCTTGCTGTGCCTCCTGTAGCATAAATCTATAGGAGACAGACAATAGTATTTACACAGAAGTGAATAAAAGAAATGCAGAGGCCATGGTGGGTGGCTCACACCAGTTGTCCCAGCAATTTGGGAGGCTGAGGCACATGGATCACTTGAGGTCAGGAGTTCAAGAGCAGCCTGGTCAACATGGTGAAACCCAATCTCTACTAAAAAATCAAAAAGGTGGCCGAGTGTGGTGGTGGGCACCTGTAATCCTAGCTACTCAGGAGGCTGAGAAAGAATTGCTTGAAACCAGGATGTAGAGGTTGCAGTGAGCTGAGATTACATCATTGCACTCCAGGGCAACAAGAGCAAGATGGTTTTAGGTAGTTGGATACATGACCAGGCAAGAAAACAATTGGAGCAGAACTAGCACAAACCCCTTCTTAGTACAGCTTGCCCATAGTCTTGTTTATTTAAGATATTTTTAATTTTTTGAGATGGAGTTTCACTCTTCTTACCTGTTGTCCAGGCTGGAGTGCAATGAGCCCGTATTGGCTCACTGCAACCTCTGCCTCCAGAGTTCAAGTGATTCTTTGCCTCAGCCTCCTGAGTAGCTGTGATTACAGGCACCTGCCACCATGCCAGGCTCATTTTTTTTTTGTATTTTTAGTAGAGATCGGGTTTCACTATGTTGGCCAGGCTGGTCTCAAACTACTGACCTCAGGTGGTCTGCCCACCTCAGCATCCCAAAGTGCTGGGATTGTAGGCATGAGCCTCTGTGCCTGGCTACTTAGGATCTTAATAGTAATGAAAGAGTCAAGATAACAGACTTAAGGTTGGATTTACTAGTAAGAGTATGTTTCTTGGTCTGTATTTTTGGAATTTTTATGGTTGGCTTTTGAGGAGCTTGGTAGAGGAGGGGAGGAGCAACAAGAAGGAAGAGAATAGTGACATTACAGATTACTGGACCAAACAGAAGAGGGAGTATGTGCTACTCACAGAGCACCAATCTTTCCAACAAACCTTGGAGAGAGGCTTCCTTGATTGTGGACAATTTAGAAAACAAAGAAGTTGAGACTTCAAGATTGACCAGTATTTCCATAACAGCCTGTTTCAGATCTCAGTCTAGGCCCATAGCTGCATCAGTCAGATATAATGCTATAATGCCTGCTATCTCACAGGACCTAAAAGGATTAGTGACTTCAGATTCCTTTCATGAAGGAAACCAAGTTTTCCTCAGTTTCTTCTTTCCTTTAAGGGCCTCATGGTGTAATAATGGACTGTTTGGGGAGACAGACAAAAAAGAATGCATTTTTGTTTTCAATGCTTTGCTAAATGTGACCAGTAAATTGCTGTTTCACCTTGTTTGTATTAAAATTACACCAGAAATACCCCAAAACTTTTTTTTTGAGACTGAGTCTCACTTTGTCACCCAGGTTGTAGTGCAGTGGCATGATCTTGGGCTCACTGCAACCTCTGCCTCCCAGTTTCAAATGATTCTTCTGCCTCAGCCTTTCTAGTAACTGGCATTACAGGCATGTGTCACCATGCCTGCCTTATTTTTGTGTTTTTAGTAGAGACGGGGTTTCACCATGTTGGCCAGGCTGATCTCAAACTCCTGACCACAGGTATTCCACCTTCCTTACCCTCCCAAAGTGTTGGGATTACAGGCATGAGCCCCCAAACACTTTTATGCCAAAAGGCTATTAAAGGGTGGTAATCCTCTTCTTCTTTCTTATCCCATTGTTCCTTTCTCCCCAAAGATAGCTTTTATTTTAAGACAAGGTATTTTGCCCTGGCTGGTCTGGAACTCTTTGGCTCAAGCAATCCTCCTTTCTCAGCCTTCCAAAGTGCTGGGATTACACACGTGGGCTGCTGCACCACACTGAGATAACTAACTACTACAACAAATTGGTGGTCAGATGTGGTAACTCACACCTGTAATCCTAGCACTTTGGGAGGCCAAGGTGGGAGATCACCTGAGGTCAGGAATTTGAGACCAGCCTGGCCAACATGGCAAAACTCCATATCTACTACAAATACAAAAATTAGCTGGGCATGGTGGCACGTGCCTGTAATCCAAACTACAAGGGAGGCTGAGGAAGAATTGTTTGGGTTGTTTAATGTGCCTGTAATCCCAGCTACATGAGAGGAGAATTGCTTGAAACCAGGAGGCAGAGGTTGCAGTGAGCCAAGATCATGCCACTGCATACCAACTTGGGTGACAGAGCCAGACTCCATCTCAAAAAGCAACAACAACAACCACAACAACAAATTGGTGTATTTTCTCCCAAAGTACTTCATATGGTCTTACATACATGTGTACTTTAATACTTTATATAGGTAAACAGTATAGTGTACGTTATGTTAGTTTTAAAATCATCTGTTTTGTTAGTGACATTTTTTTTTCTTTTTTTAAAATTTTTATTGCATTTTAGGTTTTGGGGTACATGTGCAGAACATGCAAGATAGTTGCATAGGTACACACGTGGCAGTGTGTTTTGCTGCCTTGTGCCCCTTTACCCATATTTGGCATTTCTCCCCATGCCATCCCTCCCCTGCTCCCCCCACCACTGTCCCTCCCCTATTTCCCCCAATAGACCTCAGTGTGTGGTACTCCCTTCCCTGTGTCCATGTGTTCTCATTGTTCATCACCCGCCTATGAGTGAGTATATACGGTGTTTCATTTTTCTGTTCTTGTGTCAATTTGCTGAGAATGATGTTCTCCAGATTCATCCAAGTCCCTACAAAGGACACGAACTCACCATTTTTGATTGCTGCATAATATTCCATGGTGTATATGTGCCACATTTTCCCAGTCCAGTCTATCATCGATGGGCATTTGGGTTGATTCCAAGTCTTTGCTCTTGTAAACAGTGCTGCAATGAACATTCGTGTGCATGTGTCCTTATAGTAGAACGATTTATAGTCCTTTGGATATATACCTAGTAATGGGATTGCTGGGTCACATGGAATTTCTATTTCTAGGTCCTTGAGGAATCGCCACACTGTCTTCCACAATGGTTGAACTAATTAACACCCCCACCAGCAGTGTAAAAGTGTTCCTATTTCTCCGCATCCTCTCCAGCATCTGTTGTCTCCTGATTTTTTAATAAATGCCATTCTAACTGGCGTGAGATGGTATCTTAATGTGGTTTTGATTTGCATCTCTCCAATGACCAGTGATGATAAGCATTTTTTCATATGTTTGTTGGCCTCTTGTATGTCTTCTTTTGTAAAGTGTCTGTTCATTTCCTTTGCCCATTGTTGAATTTAAAAATTTACTGCAAAACACAGTAATCAAAACTGTGCTACTGGCATAAGAATAGACATACAGGTCAGTGGAATAGAAGTGAGAGTCAGTAAATAAACCCATATGTCTCTGGTCAATTGATTTTTTGACAAGGATGCCAGGATCATTCATTGGGGAAATAATAGTCTTTTCAACAAATGAATTTGGGACAACTGAATAGCCACATACAAAAACATGAAAAAATTAACTCAAAATGTCCAGGTGCAGTGGTTCAAGCCTGTAATCACAGAACTTTGGAAGGCCAAGGCAGGTGGATTGCCTGAGTTCTGGAGTTCAAGACTAGCCTGGGCAACATAGCAAAACCCCATCCCTACCAAAAAACCAAAAAAATTATCTGGGCATGGTGGCATGTGCCTGTGGTCCCAGCTTCTCAGGAGGCTGTGTGGGAGGACTGCTTGAGCCTGGGAGGTGAAAGTTGCAGTGAGAAGAGATCACACTGCTGCACTCCGATGGGAGTGACAGAGTGAGATTCCATCTCAAAACAAAAAAAGAAACTCAAAATTGATTGAAGAATGCAATTTAAAAGCTAAAACTTTGGGCTGGGCATGGTGGCTCATGCCTGTGAAACTCTGTGTGTACAAAAAATTTTAATATCAGCTGGGTGTGGTAGCATGCACCTATAGTCTCAGCCACTCAAGTGTCTGAGATGGGAAGATTTCCCGAGCCCAGAAGATTGAGGCTGCAGTGTACCATAATCACGCCACTGCAGTACAGCCTGGGTGACAGGGTGAGACCCTGTCTTTAAAAAAACAAAACAATAACAACAACAAAACTTTTAGTGAGAAGAGTGCCATTGTTTTTATTTTTGCAAGGCTCATTTATGTCTGGCTTAAAGACATTAAATCCAGTTGGATTCTCATCTGGTTTGGCATTCAGTCTGTCAAATATGCTGTTTTGATTTAAGTTAATGAGGAAAACTCTTCACACAGGTATGTAGCTGGAAAAAGAAGAAATTTAGTAGTCTTTTTAGCTACTTGTGGCTGTTCTTTGATACTACTTCCAATTTGAACAAGTGGTAGTTTCTTAATGGTTAATTGCAATGTGGAATCTGAAATCATATCAGTGAACTATTATGCTATTTTGTTAAAATCCATTGATCTGCTTGCACTCATACTCATGCATGATTTTGCAACATATTTGGGAAATACTGGTTCACTGAGTCACACAGATATTTCAAATGTCACATTTCATGTACAAATCATCACTCATCATATCCCATCTGGAAAAACGTCTTTTACATTTGTGACTGAAGAGGATGAAAACATCTTAGTAGTATCATAAATGTACTGTGACCTCTCAGATTCTCTAGAGGAAAACCGCAGAGGTTTCTGGATCACTCTTGGAGAACTGCCAGATGGAACTTCTAAATACCCTGTACCCCAGATTCAGGCTCATAGATTTTTTAACTTTTGCCCCATTTGCTTTATCATTCTGTATGTGCATGCGTGTGGACACGCCCATGCACTCGGAGTCATCTGAGAGTAAATTGTAGATGTGCCCCTTTAACTTGTCTCAGTATGTATTTCCTTCAAATCATTGTTCTGTTTTTCCCTAGGGACATTTGGCAATGTTTAGAGAGAGTTTTGGTTGTGGCAATGAGAGGTAAGGGGTGTTTCTTGTATCAGGAGGCCAGAGGTGCTGCTAAAAATTCTAAAATGTACAGAACAGCCCTCCCCACAGAAACTTACCTTGCCCAAAATGTCAGTCATACTGAGATTGAAAAACCCTGTCTTAAGAGTATTCTCTGACATGACCACAGTACAGTTTTCAAAATCAAGAAACTTAATACTGATTTAATATCCAATGCACAGTTTATATTCACATTTTGGATATTATCAAGTTCACATGTTGTACTGTTGTGGGTTTTGTTTGCTTGCTTGTTTTAAGATGGGTTCTCAGGCCAGGTGCAGTGGCTTACACCTGTAATCCCAGCACTTTGGGTGGCTGAGGCAGATGGATCACATGAGGTCAGGAGATCAAGACCAGCTTGGCCAACATGGTGAAACCCTACGTCTGCTAAAAATACAAAAACTTACCTGGGCATAGTGGCAGGCAACTGTAATTATAGCTACTCGGGAGGGTGAAGCAGAAGAGTTTCTTGAACCCGAAAAGCAGAGGTTGCATGAGCTGAGATTGCATGATTGCACTCCAGCCTGGGCAACAAGAGTGAAATTTTATCTCAAACAACAACAAAAAAGATGAGTTCTCACTTTGTCACCCAGGATATGGTTCAGTGGCATGATCTCGGCTCACTGCAACCTCTGCCTCCTGGGCTCAAGTGATCCTCCCACCTTAGCCGCCCAACTATCTGAGACTACAGGCATATGCTATGGCTCCTGGCTTATTTATTTATTATGTATTTTTTGTGGAGACGGGTTGTTGTGCTTCTTTACGATTGTTGTCTCCTTTAAGAGTGCAGGTGAGCTATTTTGTAGAATGCCCCTTAGTTTTGTGTCATGTATTTTGGACATGAATACCAGAAAAGCAGTGTTTTGCTTCTCACTTCATTGTATTAGAAGGCATTTCTGGAGCCAGGCATGGTACTTCATGCCAGTAATCCCAGCACTTTGGGAGGCTGAAGCTGGAGGATCATTTGAGACCAGGAGTTTGAGACCAGCCTGAGAGAATAGTGGGACCCCGTCTATACAAAACTTTGAAAATTAGTCAGGTGTGGTGATGCATGCCTGTGGCTCCAACTACTTAGGAGGTTGAGGTGGGAGGATCACCTGAGCTCAGGAACTTGAATCTGTAAGTGAGCCATGATTACACAATTGTACTTCAGCCTGGGTTACAGAATAATGATACCATCTTTTAATTTTTTAAATATCATCTTATAATCCTTGGATAAATGTCTCTTTTGTACCGTTGTTATGATTCAGACAGGACCCTTTCATGATTTTTAAAAAATTTTTAGAGATGGGGTCTCACTCTGTCACCTAGGCTGGAATGCATTGGCTCAGTCATACCTCACTGCAGCCTCATATCCCTGGGCTCAAGTGATCCTTCCACCTCAACTTCCCAAGTAACTGAGGCTGCAGGTGTGAGCCAACGTATCTGGCAAATAAAAAAAAATAATAATTAAATAATACCTACTGTTGTTGAGGACATGAGGAAATGCATTTTCTTTCACATCCTGCTATTAGGAGTGTAAAACAATGCAACTGCACTCATAGCTCACTGCAGCTTCAAGCTTCTGGCCTCAAGCTGTGCTTTTACCTCAGCCCCCCAAAGTATCCTCCCATGACTTCTAAAAGGATTTTTTGAATAAAATATATTCCTTAAAAATGAATAGAAAAGGAAGATGATTTATTTTTTCTTAGATGGAGTCTTCTTGTCTCCCAGGCAAGAGTGCAGTGGTGCAATCTTGGCTTGCTACAACCTCTGCCTCCCGAATTCAGGCAGTTCTCCTGCCTTAGCCTGCTGAGTAGCTGGGACTACAGGTGCCTGCCACCATGTCTAGCTAATTTTTGTAGTTTTAGTAGAGATGGGGTTCCACCATGTTGACCAAGCTGGTTTTGAACTCCTGTTATCAGATGATTGGCCCTCCTCTGCCTCCCAAAGTGCTAGGATTACAGGCATGAGCCACTGTGCCCAGTTGAGAATATTTTTTAAAGAGGTTGGTAAAGTATGCTGGAACTAGCACACACTCCCCACAAGCCAGAAATAAAGGATTTTAGACCATTTTTCTTTTTCCAATTCCAATTTATGACAATTCTGAATCTGTGTCTCAAATTGTTTCAAAAAAGGACTGATATATACTTTGGAAATTCTAATTTAACAAGTTAATCGACTTTGTTGTTGTTTTGCGATGAGTCTCACTCTGTCACCCAGGCTGGAGTGCAGTGGCACAATCTTGGCTCACATAATCTCTGCCTCTAGGTTCAAGTGATTCTCTTGCCTCAGCCTCCCATGTAGCTGGGATTACAGGCACACACCACCATGCTCGGCTAATTATTTTTGTATTTTTAGTAGAGATGGGGTTTCACCATTTTGGCCAGGCTATTCTCAAACTCCTGACCTCAAGTGATCTGCCCACCTCAGCCTCCCAAAGTGCTGGGATTGCAGGCATGAGCCACCACACCCGGCCTCATTCTCCTTTCTTTAGTGCTCACTCTGAATTGCTGTCTTGCTAATTTTAACTTGCATTAAGGTCACATTTTCTTTTATTTATTTTTTTTTAGACAGAGTCTTGCTCTGTCATTCAGGCTGGAGTTCAGTGGCCCTGTCTCGGCTGACTGCAGTCTCCACCTCCTGGGTTCAAGCAATTTTTCTACCTCAGCCTTCTAAGTAGCTGGGACTACTGGCACACACCACCATGCCCAGCTCATTTTTGTATTTTTTGTTTGTTTGTAGAAAGTGATTTATTTATTTATTTATTTATTTAGAGAGAGAGAGAGAGAAACAGGAGAAGGAGAGAGAAATAAACATTTAACTCTCACAATGAGTGAGAGAATCCAGAAAGAAGAAAGCAGCTTCCACACTGAATGGAAGGGAATAGAGAAAGATGGAGTTTGGCAGGGGAAAATGGGCTTCCACAAAGGGAGTGTTTGTGGAAGCAAACTCCAGAGGGAAAATCCTGGAGAGAAAAACAGCTTCCACGAGTACAAGAGTGTTCATGGAATGGTATCCAAACATGGAGTCCCTCATTTTTGTATTTTTAATACAGACATGGTTTCACCATGCTGACCAGGCTGTTCTCGAACTCCTGACCTCATGATCTGCCCGCCTCAGCCCCCCAAAGTAATGGGATTATAGGTGTGAGCCACTGCACCCAGCCTAAGGTCACATTTTTAGGTTTCAGGAAGTCTAGGACCCTACAAAAAATTACACATTTTAATCTTGTCACTTGATAATTTTTAAAGTCAGTTTTATTGAAGAATAATTTACATAGACTAAAATTCACTTTTTAGTTATGTGGGCCTCTGAGTTTTAACAAATATAAACTGTCGTGTAACCACCACCATATTGAGTCTCACTCTGTTGCCTAAGCTGGAATACAGTGGCATGATCTCAGCTCACAACCTCCACCTCCCAGATTCAAGCAATTTTCTTGCCTCAGCCTCCCAAGTAGCTGGGATTACAGGTGCACACCACCTTGCCCAGCTAATTTTTAGTATTTAGTAGAGATAGGGTTTTGCCATATTTCCAGGATGGTCTAGAACTCTTGACCTCATGATCCACCCACCTCCAAAAGCAATGGGATTAGAGATGTGAGCCACCAAGCTTTCCAGCCAGTGTTTTTATAAATAACATTTTTCCCTAACTGGGTCTATTGTTTGTTCTTTATCCCTGAAACTTAACGATTTTCCCAGACTGTGTGTTGTTGGTGGTGTTTTCTTATTAATTTTTCTCAATCCTGGTGAACCCACTCTATTTTCCACCTCCACGATCTTTGTGTAACCTAAGGAAACTTTTCTCCCATTGTAATTTTGATTATTCACTCTAACCATTTTGCTCTGTCTTCCTGTGGGGATGCCTAGAGTTAGAATACCTAGATGCTCTCCATCCCTGTTATCTTCTCTTACAGAAATTCATCATTTTCTTCCATATTCTTAAAATTTTTCTCATGTTTATCTTCTATATTGCTGATGTACTTTTCTGCATTAAGTCTACTCTTGCCGCTTGAACCTTGCTTTTACTTTGGTTATTTGAGGTTTGTTTGTTTGTTTTGAGACTGAGACTCACTCTGTCACCCAGGCTGGAGTGCAGTGGTGAGATCTCGACTCACTGCAACCTCCACCTCCCGTGTTCAAGCAATTCTCCTGCCTCAGCCTCCCAAGTAGCTGGGACTACAGGTGCACGCTGCCACACCTGGCTAATTTTTTGTATTTTAGTAGATATGAGGTTTGTTTGTTTGAGATGGAGTCTTGCTCTGTTGTCAGGTTGGAGTGCAATGGCACGATCTCGGCTCACTACAACCTCCAACTCCCTGGTTCAAGTGATTCCCCAGCCACAAACTCCCAAGTGGCTGGGATTACAGGCATGTAGCAACACACCCAGATAATTTATATATTTTTAGTAAAGATTGATTTCACCATGTTGGCCAGGATGGTCTTGATCTCTTAACCTCATGATCTGCCTGCATCAGCCCCCAAAGTTCTGGGATTACAGATGTAAGCCACTGCACCCGTCTGGTTATTTTGGTTTTAATTTCACGGTACTCCATTTATCTTGTTTTTTTTTTTTTTTTTTT
>CM052670.1:50400752-50424333 GCA_028533165.1 Leontopithecus rosalia
GTTTTGATTACTGTAGCCTTGTAATATAGTTTGAAATCCGGTAGTGTGATGCCTCCTGCTGCGTTCTTTTTGCTTAGAATTGACTTGGCTATGCGGGCTCTCTCTTGGTTCCATATGAAGTTCATGGTATTTTTTTCCCAGTTCTGTGAAGAAAGTCAATGGTAGCTTGATGGGGATAGCATTGATTCTGTAAATTACTTTGGGCAGTATAGCCATTTTCATGATACTGATTCTTCCTAACCATGAACATGGGATGTTTCTCCATCTGTTTGTGTCCTCTCTTATTTCGTTGAACAGTGGTTTGTAGTTTTCCTTGAAGAGGTCCCTTATGTTCCTTGTAAGTTGAATTCCTAGGTATTTTATTCTTTTTGTAGGAATTGTGAATGGCAGTTCATTCTTGATTTGGCTCTCTTTCAGTCTGTTATTGGTGTATAGGAATACTTGTGATTTTTGCAAATTGATTTTCTATCCTGAGACTTTGCTGAAGTTGCTTATCAGTGTCAGAAGTTTTTGGGCTGAAATGATGGGGTCTTCTAGGTATACTATCATGTCGTCTGCAAATAGAGACAATTTGGCTTCCACGTTTCCTATTTGAATACCCTTTATTTCTTTTTCTTGCCTGATTGCTCTGGCTAGAACTTCCAGTACTATATGGAATAGGAGTGGTGAGAGAGGGCAACGTTGTCTATTGTCAGATTTCAAAGGGAATTCTTCCAGTTTTTACCCATTCAGTATGATATTGGCTGTTAGTTTGTCGCAAATAGCTTTTATTACTTTAAGATATGTTTCCTCAATACCGAGTTTATTAAGGGTTTTTAGCATAAAGGGCTGTTGAAATTTGTCAAAGGCCTCTTCTGCGTCAATTGAGATAATCATGTGGTTTTTGTTTTTGGTTCTGTTTATGTGGTGAATTACATTTATAGACTTGCGTATGTTGAACCAGCCTTGCATCCCCGGCATGAATCCTACTTGATCATGATGGATAAGTTTTCTGATGTGCTGTTGCTCTTGGCTTGCCAGTATGTTATTGAAGATTTTTGCATCTATGTTCATCATGGATATTGGCCTGAAGTTTTCTTTTCTTGTAGAGTCTCTGCCGGGTTTTGGTATCAGGATGATTTTGGTCTCATAAAATGATTTGGGAAGGGTTCCCTCCTTTGGATTATTTGGAATAGTTTCAGAAGGAATGGTACCAGCTCCTCTTTGTGTGTCTGGTAGAACTCGGCTGTGAACCCATCTGGACCTGGGCTTTTTTTGTGTGGTAGGCTCTTAATTGCTGCCTCGACTTCAGACCTTGTTATTGGTCTATTCATAGTTTCGGTTTCCTCCTGCTTTAGGCTAGGGAGGACACAGGTGTCCAGGAATTTATCTATTTCTTCCAGGTTTACTAATTTATGTGCATAGAGTTGTTTGTAATATTGTCTGATGATGGTTTGAATTTCTGTGGAATCTGTGGTGATTTCCTCTTTATCATTTTTTATTGCATCGATTTGGTTATTCTCTCTTTTCTTTTTTTGTCAGTCTGGCTAGTGGTCTGTCTATGTTGTTGATCTTTTCAAAAGACCAGCTCTTGGATTTATTGATTTTTTGAAGGGTTTTTCGTGTCTCTATCTCTTTCAGTTCTGCTCTGATCTTAGTTATTTCTTGTCTACTGCTAGGTTTTGAGTTTTTTTGATCTTGCTCCTCCAGGTCTTTCTATTTTGATGATATGGTGTCAATTTTGGATCTCTCCATTCTTCTCATATGGGCACTTATTGCTGTATATTTTCCTTTGGAGACTGCTTTAAATGTGTCCAAGAGATTCTGGTACATTGTGTCTTCGTTCTTGTTGGTTTTGAAAAACGTCTTTATTTCTGCCTTCATTTCATTCTTAATACAGTCAACATTCAAGAGCCAGTTGTTCAGTTTGTATGAAGCTGTATGGTTCTGAGTTAGTTTCTGGATTCTGAGTTCTAACTTGATTGCACTATGGTCTGAGAGACTGTTTGTTATTATGTCAGTTGTTTTGCATTTGCTGAGGAGTGCTTTACTTCCAATTATGTGGTCAATTTTAGAGTAGGTGTGAGGTGGTACTGAGAAGAATGTATATTCTGTGGATTTGGGGTGGAGAGTTCTCTAAAAGTCTATCTGGTTTGCTTGTTCCAGGTCTGAGTTCACGTCCTGGATATCCTTGTTAATTTTCTGTCTGGTTGATCTTTCTAATATTGACAGTGGAGTTTAAAGTCTCCCACTATTATTGTGTGGAAGTCTAAGTCTCTTTGTAAGTCATTAAGAACTTGCCTTATATATTTGGGTGCTCCTGTATTGGGTCCATATATATTTAGAATCTTTAGCTCTTCTTTTTGTATCGATACTTTTACCATTATGTAATATCCTCTTTATTTCTTTTGATCTTTGTTGCTTTAAAGTCTATTTTATCGGAGATGAGAATTGCAACTCCTGCTTTTTATTGATCTCCATTTGCTTAGTAAATCTTCCTCCATCCCTTCATTTTGAGCCTTTGTGTATCCTTGCATGTGAGATGGGTTTCCTGGATACAGCAAACTGATGGGTTTTGGCTTTTTATCCTATTTGCCAGTCTGTGTCTTTTGATTGGTGCATTTAGACCATTTACATTTAGGGTTAATATTGTTATGTGTGAATTTGATACTGCCATTTTGATGCTAGCTGTCTGTTTTTCCCATTAGTTGATGCAGATTCTTCACTTTGTTGTGCTCTTTAGCATTTGGTATGTTTTAGCATTTGGTTTTTTGGTATGTTTTTGGTGCTGGTTGTTCCTTTCTATGTTTAGTGCCTCTTTCAGGAGCTCTTGTAAAACAGGCCTGGTCATGACAAAAATCTCTGAGTACTTGCTTGTTCTCAAAGGATTTTATTTTTCCTTCACTTATGAAGCTCAGTTTGGCTGGATATGAAATTCTGGGTTGAAAGTTCTTTTCTTTAAGGATGTTGAATATTGGCCCCCACTCTCTTCTGGCATGTAGAGTTTTTGCTGAGAGATTTGCTGTGAGTCTTATGGGTTTCCCTTTTTGGTGACCTGACTTTTCTCTCTGGCTCCCCTTAGTATTTTCTCCTTCATTTCACCTCTGCTGAATCTGACGATTATGTGCCTTCGGGTTGCTCTTCTTGCGGAATGTCTTTGTGGTGTTCTCTGTATTTTCTGGACTTGAATATTGGCCTGCCTTGCTAGATTGGGGAAATTTTCCTGGATAATATTCTGAAGTGTATTTTCCAGCTTGGATTCATTCTCTTCATCACATTCTGGTACACCTATCAAAAGTAGGTTAGGTCTCTTCACATAGTCCCACATTTCTTGGAGACATTTTTCATTCCTTTTTGTGCTTTTTTCTCTAATCTTGGTTTCTCATTTTATTTCATTGAGTTGATCTTTGACTTCTGATATTCTTTCTTCTGCTTGGTCGATTCAGCTGTTGAAACTTGTGCATGCCTTGCGTAGTTCTTGTGTTGTGTTTTTCAGTTCCTTCAATTCATTTATATTTCTCTCTAAGTTGTCCATTCTTGTTATTATTTCCTCGAATCTTTTTTCAAGGTTCTTAGTTTATTTGCATTGATTTAGAACATGTGCTTTTAGCTCACGGAAGTTTCTCATTACCCACCTTCTGAAGTCTGATTCCATCATTTCTTCACACTCTGTCTCCATACAGCTTTTTTCCCTTGCTGGTGAGGAGTTTTGGTCCTTTGTAGGAGGCTAGGTGTTTTGGTTTCAGGTGTTTTCCTCCTTTTTCATTGATTTCTTCCCATCTTTCTTTGTGGGTTTATCCACCTGTCGTCTGAGTAGTTGCTGACTTTTCGATTGGGTCTCTGAGTGGACGCCCAGATTGTTGATGATGAAGTATTTCTGTTGCTTAGTTTTCCTTCTAACAGTCTAGCCCCTCTGCTGTACAACTGCTGAGGTTCACTCCAGGCCCTGCTTGCCTGGGGTACACCTGTAGCACCTGCAGAACGGTGAGGGGTGCTACCAGTTTCTTCTTCTGCTATCTTTGTCCCAGAATGATGACTGCCAAAGTCAGTCTGATCAGTCCTTTTTGAGGTTACTCTTTGGATATACAGTGGTCAGGGAGCTGCTTGAGGAGACTTTCTGTACTTTATAGCAACTAAAGTGCTGAGCTGTGAGCTCCATTGTTCATTCAGGGTTGTTAGGCATGTACGTTTAAGTCTGCTGCCGTGTAACTCATAAAACCCCTATTTTCCCTCAGATGCTCTGTCTCGGGGAGTTAGGGCTTTCTTTATGAGTATCCACTTCACTGTCCTGTCCAGCTAGGAGGCAGTCTAGTCACTATTTGCCTGCCTAGGCTCCACCCTGCTGCCATTGTGTCTGCCCTGTTGCCGTGGGCTCTGCCCTGCTGCTGTGGGCTCTGCCTTGCTGCCCTGGGCTCCACCCTACTGTCATGGGCTCTGCCCTGTTGCCATGGGATCCTGTCTCTCTGTTATCTAGGGTTGCCTCGGCTACGGCAGGCTGCGTCAGCAATGGGAGTGTACCTCAGTATGGGCGGAATGCCTCGGTAATGGCGGACACCCTTCCCACACCGAGCTGCACCATCCTGTGTTTAGCTGAGCCCACAGTGAATCTCTCAACCCTGTGTGTACTGAATCACCATTTTGTTTGTTCCTGTGGGGTGTGACCCACTGAGCCTGATTCCCTGGCTTTCTTCATCAGAGCCCTTTTTTCTTTTCTTTTTTTTAAAAGTTGAATGGTTGACTCTCTCCCAGGTGTTTCAGTCGCCTGCTGATTGGGCACCGGGATCTGTGTGATTTCCTGTGCAGCGACCCACTGTGCGGGCTCAAAGGTCACTTTCCAGGGATCTCTTGGTCTGGCTCACTCTTCAAGTCCTGTTTAATCAGATGGATATGCTAATCTGCCCTCCTGAATCTCAGATTGCAAGTTTAACAGCACACCCAGACCAATGCATTTTGTGTGGAGTGCCGCTGCGCTGCGGCGCCGGCAGAAATGGCCACACCAGCTAAAACAGCTGCACTGGCATCCCATGTCTCTCCTACACCTGAGAATTTCCCCGTTCTGTGGGCAACAAAGATACATCTAGAAATTTGGCTTGGACTCACCCTCTGCGCCTTCACTGAGAGCTGCAATCCTGAGTTGCTCCTACCACGCCATCTTCCAGAGCCCCCCTGTTTCTTTGTTTTAGAGACTGTGTAATGCTGTGTTGCCCAGGCTGGTCTTGAATTCTTGGCTTCAAGTTGTTGAGGATTATAGGCATGAGCCACCACATCAGCTTCCACTAGAGGGAAAACAAACAAACAAACAAACAAACAAACAAAAACAAAACTTTGTCTATTCTCTTTTGAGACTAACTGATCTTTGTTGATGTCTGGAAGTCAAGAATTGATGGTTTTAAAGATGAAAGTGTTGGGCAAAGAAGATACAGGATCTGCTGCTCTTCCTTCTTCTTCCAAAGATGGCAGGGCAATGGTTCAGAGGCAGTGGCTGGGTCCATTGTCTGTCTTGTTGCTTAGTTTTTCTTGATATCCACCTGCTTCAGTACTCTAAATTTTGTTTTTTCAACTTCTGTTGTTTGTGACTGTTTTGAGCCTGGTGTATCTGTTTCATTTTCTCTACATCTCAATGTTTTGGTTTTATTGATTTCATCTTTGCATTTCTTTTTCAGTTTCAGCTCTGTCAACATTTCTGCCCAGCTGTACCAATCTGGGTCTGTCTCTGAATGCAAATGTCTGTCTCGAGGGTTTCAACCCACCACCCCCTAATCCCTTACTCTGCTTTGTTTTTCTTTTTTTTTTTTTTTGAGATAGAGTCTTGCTCTGTTGCCCAGCCTGGAGTGCAGTGATGCAGCTCATGCCAGTCTCCTCCTCTCAGGTTCAAGTTTTTCTCCTCCCTCAGCCTCCTGCATTGCCAGGATTACAGGTGCCCACTATCAGGCTTGGCTAATTTTTGCATTACTATTTTTTATTTTTCCGAGTCAGAGTCTTGCTGTGTTGCCCAGGCTGGAGTGCAGTGGTGCGATCTCGGCTCACTGCAACCTCCACCTCCTGGGTTCAAGTAATTCTCCTGCTTCAGTCTCCCGGGTAGCTGGGATGACAGGCGCCTACCACTGTGCCCAGCTAATTTTTATATTTTTAGTAGACATGGAGTTTCACCATGTTGGCCAGACTGGTCTTGAACTCCTGATCTTGTTATCTGCCCTCCCCAGCCTCCCAAAGTGCTGGGATGACAAGCCCCGGGAAGAACCAATCAGCAGGCACGCTACTTGGCTCCGCCCCGGCACCTGCCTCCATCGCGCTGGGCTCACGATCCGCCACACCGAGTTCCTCCAGTCAGTCTGGCAGCAGGCGGGCAGTCAGTTCGAGTCTCATGGGGTCTTCAGCTCTCCTGCGTGGTGTCTTCCTTCCTTCTCCCTGTCAGCTGCAGCAGCTGCACTGGAGGAGGCACGGTCTCTTCGAGAGTGACTGTAGGAGCTGAAAGGCAGCGCAGAGTTTGGAGCCCAGTGTGGCGACCTGGCAGCCAACATGGCGGTGGCGGAGGCAGCGGCTGTGGGGAGGGCGTGGGGTGCAGATGATCCAGGGGCAAGTGTTAGCTGTGGGACTGCACAACACCAATGGCTGGTACATCCTGGAGGGTGCCTACAGCACCGTGTAGTGTGATGCGTGTCCCTGTCTGGGCTGCTGGCCCCCCGATTTCCAGGGTTATAGAGGACACAGCCTAGGTCTCGCCTGTGCCTTGGCCTCAGGCGCCCGGCGACCTTGAACCTGGACTTCAGTGTGGTCTGTGCGCCGAAGCTCACGGGGGAGCGCTGAGGTTTAAGTGTAGTTCCAGCACTTCCCCAGCCAGTGGTCACTTGGGAAGGGGCACAGCATGTGGTGTGGGGCACAGAGGTCAGGACTTGGGGACCCCCACCCCAGTTGTGGCTCGGCCTTTCAAGTCTAGACCCTGGGGAAGGTAATGGGAGTGCCACCACCCCTCAATTTGCTAGCGTCATGGCCTTGTGTGTTTGACTTTCGATTGTAAAACTGGTGCTTGTCTGTGTTGGCAGCTGAGTTCCTGAAAGCCATTTGCCTCCAGGTGTGTGCAGAACACCGAAATAATCATTTTTTTCCTACTTGCCTCTGCAGTGAACGGCTTTGATTAAATATCCTCAGTGATGCTAATCGTCGGCTCAGCACAGGTTTTCTAAAATGCATTACCAACACCAGCATTGGTGGGATCTTTCTGTCTTGAATGTTTTGCTTTTAAGTGGATTTTAATATTGTACTGTTGGCGTTTCAGGAAGGATAAACCAGCACCACTCTTGCTTTATTAAAGACCTGCTTAGAGTTGGGCCTAATTTGACTTTTTTTTAGCCCCCAAGTGAGCTTCTTACCAGCATAAATGCTGCCAGATGTTTTCTCCCAATTGCTATGGACTTTCCTGTTAATGATTTAGTGGTCAATATGTATGCAACCTTAATGGAGTTCTTGCAGAATCACATGTAGGCTCCCTCATCTTGAGTTAGGTCCCTTAGAAAAGTGAAATGTTGGTGACGGTATTGTTTTTATTAGAGCAAACTAGCTGTATGTAGCATTTTGTGCTGGTGAAGACTTTGTGCTGGTGGAAGTAGATTCCCTTAAATATGAATCTTGTGAATGTGTCTTTTGTGTTGACTAAAGGAAGTAAACTAATGTATTGAGCACTTTGTTGCAGGTACTGGGCCACACACATTATTTCATTTTATATGAATAGCCACATTGAAAGAGGAAAGGATGGCGTTATTTCTTTTTTCAGGTGAGAAAGTTATTTCAAGGTGAAGCTAATTCTCGAGGTCATAGAACTAAAGTTACTCTTAAGTTTGTAGACCGAGATTCTACTTCACACACCACAACTCTTTCCAACTGTTTTTAGAAAAACACCCTGCTTTCCTTAGTGTAATTAATAATTGCAGAATTTTGTGCATTGCAATGTATATATTAAATTATAAAGTCTGTTTCAGAAATGTATTCAAATTTCAATCATAATTTTGGAAATGCCATAGAAAGCATATTTTACCAAATATTGTAACTAGATAGAAAGATTACTTAAAATTGTTTTTTAAAGAACTTTAATTGAACCTTTAATATTTTTACTTTCTTTAGGAGCAAAATGAGGAATACCACTGTGAAAATTAATATGAACTCACAGGCTTAGGAGCCAAGGGAGAATTTAAATTAGGTGGAGCCTAAAAGAAATGAGGCCCTAAAAAGTAATGAAGAGATAATAGCATCATCTCTCTACCATACATCTCATTCTTGTTGCTCTCACTGGGAATTGTGCCAATGAACCTGTCTCATTATGAGAGGCTCAGAATTTCCCATCACATCCTTTGGCCCTTTTAACAAGATTAACTTTAAACAACTTTTTAAGTTTAGGACATGTCAATTGAAAAGATACCCCCATCTGGTAATTTCCTCTATCTATCTGATAAAGATTTTTAATAGTCTGAACAACCATTTCTTTCACTGCTGTAGGCTTATTTGAGCTTTTAACTCTCCATTTGAAATGCTAAATCCTCTTATTTTGATTTTCCTTTCCTAAGTGAAATACAAATACAAATATAATTGGAATTTGAATCCTAGATCCAGATTATAGCCTTTTATCAGGTTGATGACATACCCTGCTATTAAGCTTCTACACTGCACATTATTAGCATTTAATAAATATTGGCTAACAGTGCTGGGTCTATGGAGGGCTTGTTGAAATAGTCACTAATATTAGAATAGTGATCTTTTAAAAAAATGCTTCCTGAAAGATTTATGGATTTCTAGCCATTTTGTAGCTTTTCCCACCCTCCATTTCCTTCTCAGTTCATTAGGAATTGTGACTATTTTGTTGAAATTCCTTTCTTAATCATTATGTAGAGAATGTAAAGATGAAGAGTGGGGTTTGAGTTGGGCCTTTAAGAGTGGGTGTGATTTTGATATGCAGCTAATAGGAGTAAGTGACAGCTTGAGCTGTTGAATCTAATCCTGTAAATGTACTTAGGTGGCAAACTGTAGAGGACTCCAAAGGCAAAACTAAGTTTGGCTGTACATCTGTTTAGTGGAAGAAGCATTTTTTTTATTTATTTATGTATTTTTTTGAGATGGAGTCTTGTCTCTGTCACCCAGGCTGGAGTTTGGTGAGTGACATGATCTTGGCTCACTCCAACCTCGACCTCCGGCATTCAAGTGGTTCTCCTGCCTCAGCCTACTGAGTAGTTGGGGCTACAGGCACATGCCAGCATGCCTGGCTGACTTTTTTGTATTTTTGTAGAGATATTTTTGTGTTTTGTAGAAATACTTTTGTAATTTTGTAGACAGTAGCCACCATGACAAGGTGAGGCTGTAACACCTGCACTCACTGCATCCTATTTTAGGCTTTTTTGGCTTTGCCTGCCCAGCTGCTCCCTGCCTGGCTAGAGGAGGAAAAGAAGGAGCCACCAGCTGGACCATGGAGGCTGAATCCTGCAGATGGCCTGACTCTGTGGCTCACCTTGCTGTGGTTGGTGGCCACGAAGGAGACTTCAGCTCGACTGGAGCCGTAGAAGGGCAACTGGGGTGGCCAAGTGGTAGGAGCCTCATAGGGTGGGCTGGTGCAGCAGCAGTGGTTGTATTTGTGGGTGCACTAGTGGTGGCAGCAACAGCAAGTCTGGGGGCCATGAAGGGGGAATAGGAGCACTGCAAGTTCCTTCCTAGCCTGGGATGGGGAGGAAATTGCAGGTGCTATACCATGGGTCTTGGCTGGGGGCCACGAAGGGGGAACAGGAGCACTGCAGGGCCCTTCCTAGCCTGGGGCGAGGAGGAAATTGCAGGTACTGTACCATGGGCCTCAGTGGTAGTGGTGAAGGTGCAGCCAGGGCAAGGAGGAGTGTTCCCCCTTCTCCTGCAGGATCTGGAGGGTCCTTTCCTGTTGGCACCTGAGCCAGGTGAGTGTGGCAGCATTGTCTCACTCTTAACAAAGTTTAGAGAGTGACTGTGTATTTTCTACTTGTTTTGGTTGTGATAGTCCTGGACTTTTTAGAATTCCATGAATTGAGGAGGAGAAAATATCATAATAGGTGGATTTGTTGTTATTGTTGAGACAGAGTCTTACTCTGTCACAGGCTGGAGTGCAGTGGTGTGATCTTGGCTCACTGCAACTTCTGTCTCCCAGGTTTAAGCTATTCTCCTACCTCTGTCTCCTGAGCAGCTGGGATTACAGTTGAATTAGTCAGCCATTAACATCTGGTGATTTGTTTTGTAAAATTATGTTTAGTTTTGCCTGTTCACATTTCATCCATAAAACACAAACGAGATACGTTTTCCCACATAAGAATGTAAGTGATGTAAGACTTTTAAACACACTATTGGAATATACATGATTACATGCTTCAGTGAACTAAAACTTGCATCTGTGATCTTTATTTTGCAACACTCTGAAGTAACATTACAGTCTTTTCAGTGTGCTGTGTCATTTATGTCCTTTTTTTTTTAAGATGGGGTTTCACCATAATGGACAAGCTGGTTTTGAACTCTTGACATCGGGTGATCCACCCACCTCAGCCTCCCAAAATGCTAGGATTACAGGCCTGAGCCACCACGCCCGACTATGTCCCTTTTTTATCCTAGGAATCCTTTATTACCATTGAGCATATGAAAATTGAAACAGATGCATAGCTTCTCCCCATTGAGCCCATCAGTGGGGAAACTTAAGATTTTCATGTGTCTGTTGGATGTAAAAGCACCTCAGGAAACCTCACAGTTTACCTTTCCTGTTATTTACCATTTGTAAACTAAGGCTCAGTGATATAAAATATAACACATTCTGTACTGTGGCATAACTGCAGCTTAGGTTTTCATATTCAAGATGACAGAGGTAGAGCTGAAAATGTATAAACACTTATTATGCCTCAAGATCTCTTTGTTGGTTTATTTGTGGCATTTTCAAGCAGCTCATAAAGCATCTTTGTGACATTAGTATTTATAAGTTGCCTTTAAGCTGAATAAATATTTGGTTTTTATATTTAATTGCTTCTATGTGAAATGCTGCAATTTAAAAAGAAATTACACGTATGTAATATAGCATTTTACACTAAATAATAGTGACTGGCAGTTCACTGGCCCAAGAGATATTATTTTCCAGGTATTCTGCTCTGTGTTGTCAGATGAATGGCCTGGCATTCACCTGGAAAGGCTTGCAGTTAGGGATTCACAGTGCTGCTGGTTGGATATCTCCAGACCCGTTACATATAGCACTTTAGGATAGGGTGAGTCACAGGTTACACTAGAAGTTGCCTGTGAAATTAGACCTAAACTGTGTGAAACTGGATCCCTTGTGCACAAAGCTCTCTGTATCATCCAAATCCTGCTGAACTCTTAGGGAAGAAGTTTTACAGATTCACTCTTTTCACACGCAAGATTTTCTCACCACCCGATTACTCATACCTCTTTTTTTTTCTTGACTGTTATGTTTTACTTGACTCTGGAGTCTTATTTTGTACTCTTACCTTTGCATGGAAGTATACCTTATTTTGCCAATTACACTATCAGTTTATTAAAAGCAGAAATAGTTACTTATACCTGAAAATTTGTACTGATAGTGTTGCTGTGAATAAGTTAAGAAAATATACTTAAAGCAAGAAATCAAATAAAGTATATTTAAATCAAAGCAAATTCTATTTCCAAATGGCAATAAAGCGTGTGTTACATAGAATCATTGCATGAAAGTGTTTCAGTAGTCAAGATTAAATTGTACAGCGGTGAATAAGCAAGAGTTCTTTTGTCATTTTCATCTTCCAATTCAACCAGGTATGTGGATTCTTTTTTGTATTCATCCATGCCGCATAGAGACCTGTGTTGTAAATTATTTTGTCAGAATGAAAGCCTAGCAGATTAAATTCTTTCTTCTCTTCTTGCTGTACTTGATACTGATCTCTTGTTCATTTTTGATAATATGTTTGATTATTTATGTTTTCATTGCTTTTAGTGTCAGAGATGGCATTGGATTCCCATTTCTGTGTGCTCCTGTTTGGCTCCTGAACCCAGCTGGAGAAATGTGTCAATTTCAGCTGGTGAAGTACTGAAAGAAAGCTATACAAAAGGCAGCAAGGTATTAGTAAGTGTACCTCTGATATTTTAACCGCCTCTGACTTTTCCATGGAATGGACTAATAGTAGTCCCTGTCAGAGCTACATTTGAAAGGAAAAAAGGAACTTGAAGTCAAAAGCTCTTGATTAATTCATGGTGTTATTTTGTGTTTACTCAGCTCATTTATGTAGACTTGTAAATTAGTAATTTATAAACTATTCATTAATTCATTGCCTACATATCATCAAACAAGTTTTCTTAATAAAGAATCTGGTGGCTGGACACAGTGGTTTCCACCTGTAACCTCAGCACGTTGGGAGGGCAAGGCAGGAGGATTGCTTGAGGTGGGGATTCTAAGATTAGCCTGGGCAACATAGCAAGATCTCATCTCTACAAAAAGTGAAAATATTGGCTGGGCATGGTGGATCACTTATTCTTGTAATTCAAGGTACTCAAGAACCTGAGGTAGGAGGATCACTTAAATCCAGGAGTTTGAGGCTGCAGTGAGCCATGATCCTAACACTGCTCTCCAGTCTGGGGACAGACCAAGACACCATCTCTTAACAAAAGAAATCTAGAGGATTCAGTGGAATGTGGAAGTGCATGTGTGCATAGGTGTGCTCAAGAATATGTTGAAGATTACACCTCAGAATGAAGGTCATTTTTATAAAGATCTCTCCATGTCTTAGATTTGATTCTTAAATAATATTCTTACATATTTAACATGTAAGAATATTATTTAAAGGAAGAATCAAATATAAAATGTCCATTGAGGATGAGGCAACAGTCAGAAATTTTACTATGGTATCTGCATTCTGAACATTGTGTGGTGTTGTTGCCCAGCCATGATCTTGGAGGAATGCCACTAAAGTGGCCAGTGTGATTTTAACTTCTTTGTATGAGGGGGCCTCTGAGAAAAATGTCATCGGTGTAATGCCACAGGCTACAAAGGTCCTGAAATACATGTTTAAGTTATGCAGCTGAGCTACTGATATAGCATGTGGGCAGTCTGATAAATGTGTATGGACTCTCTTCAAAAGTATAAGCAGATGGGGACTCCACTGTTTCGGGAATAGCGCAGAATGTATTGGCTAAATCTGCTGCAAAATGTTGTCCTATAGTCCTGTGATTGCCTTTTACTAACAGAACTATGTTCGTGGTTTCGACCTTGATGAGGAGGGTAGCTAGACATTAGGTTTCTATGATCAATAGTTTGTGTTATTTGTAAGATGTTTAAGTACTGTCCAAATGGGATAATTGAAAGAGTGTGTTATATGCTTAATAACTCTTATCTCTAAAAGATATTTTATAATGAACCAACGCCCCTCAGGTTCCAGGCCCAGGTGGTACTATGGTATATGAACCACCTTCACTGGCTATAGAAAACATGCCAGTTCCCATTTGACTTGTCCTGCCAGGAGGGCCAGGACCATGGATTTGTTCTATATAGAGTGTTGGCAGGTTATTATGGCCGTGCCTAAAATGGAATGTGAGAAAGAGAAGGGAGCCACTACAATTAGTAGATTTTAAAAATGATGCCCACTGTGACCTCAGTGGTGATATGTTTGCTCATGACTGGTTGGCCAGAGTTTTCAGAAAGCAATGGGTGACCTGTCCTTTGGGTGCTTTGGGTTCCTAAAAATGACTATGATTTGTGCTCCAGGGTCTCTAAGGATATAATTATTGTTGGTTAGGTCTGTTCCAATGAATGGTCACTGATGTATATGGACAGTTGTGTTTTGGAGAAGGGACGTGAGCCAGGGCACTTCCAAGTTTCTAGGATAGGGACTGGGGAGGCTGCTGTTTCTGCAGGTCTGCAAAAAGGTCAAGATGAGCCTTGCTGATGGGTCTTGAGTTGCAGTGGTACTAGGGATGTTGTGGCTATCTTGTCCGTCCCATGTGAGTCAGGACTCTTGGAATGCCTTGGCCAGCATACATAAATTACCTCTGATCTGACCCATGTTGAGATGACTTCACATGCCAAAGCTATGGAGCTGCTAGTAGAGGACTTTTTTTCCAATTATTTCTCCTCTCTGTGAAGACGGGAGCAGATGACTTCCTGCATTCAGAGTGTTGCCTGTGTGGTGGTGAACAATAAGGAGCATTCAGTTCCCATCTGCCTTTCTGGAAATGGCAAGGCTGTGGGTTGTAGGGACCAAAGCCTCTACTGGGAACCCATGAGCAAACAGTGTTTCAGCTTCTCTGGCTTCTCTTGCATAGCAGCCTAAGGCATCCATTTGGTCTGAGGCTTGTTGGACCTTATCAGTGGTTTCTATGAACTATAAAGTGAGACTTCCCTGGTAGGTTTTGAGTGGTGGGGTTCCAGGGTGGGGTGAGGGTAAGCGGCTCCTGTTTTTGTTTATTTTTTGAGACAGGGTCTCACTCTGTTACCCAGGCTGGAGTGCAGTGGCATGATCTTGGCTTACTGCAACCTCTGCCTCCCAAGTTCAAGCAATTCCCGAAATCAGCCCCTGGAGTAGCTGGGATTACAGCTGCCCACCACTGCACCCAGTTAATATTTGTATTTTTAGTAGAGACAGGGTTTCACCATCTTGCCCAGGCTGGTCTTGAACTCCTGACCTCATGATCCACCCATCTTTGCCTTCCAAAGTGCTGAGATGACAGATGTGAATGCCCGGTTGGGAAAATTTCTTGGCTTTTACTCTAAGGTGCTTCTTGTGGTTTCAAGATAGTGGTGGGGTCTGTAGGGGAATGGTAGTTAGCAAAATGATTGACCCATTGCACAATGCCTGTCAACAGGGCAGAAGTCCAGCCCTTGTGAAGGTTTTTCAGTTACCCGATGCCTTCAGCATAATCAAGGTAAAGAAGTTGTAAGCCTTTCACCAAGCTGTAAAGACCCATATGAAAAGAGGCAGTGCCTCATCCTTGGCAGTCAGTTTCTCATCACTCTCCGCTGTGAACCTGTCTTCATCCGTGTCCTTGATGCTATGACTCCTACACTGATGGAAGCATGTTATAAAGTGGAGACTCTTCTTGTGGTTTCCAGACAAATTTTTCTCTAATTATCTTAGAGGTTTTTAGCAAATTATGTGTTTTGGGGTCTCTGGCTAGCCCCACCAGTTGACCCAATTTTGCTGCCATGAACTGCATGCTCAGACCCCATCCCTGAAAGTTTTTTATAACCAATTAGTTTCCCTTTTTTCTTTGTTTTGCATCAACTTCTATAGGAAATGTTGCATTTCCACCATGGTGTAGTTATGTGTCTCCACCTTTCATTCTTCCTGGGCATCTTTAGAAATTTTGGGGTGTCAGGTGGTGACTAGGAATCCCTGGGGAGGAAGTGGATCCTCTGCCCTACCTCGTAGGGTGTTACTTTCTACTCAAGAGCATTACAATCAACCTCTGAGGGGTCTCAGTCAGCATCCACTAGAGGAAGGGAGGTAGGGATTGCTGGTGTGGCACCAAAGGCAGAGGTGCTTAGGATGGCAGAGTGAGATCTTTGGCCCTTGGCATGTTGGCAGGATGTAGGGATAGGAGCATGCAGCCATGTGTGCAAATGTCTGAGAAGAACTGAAGAAGTTTCTACCTCCTCCAGAGACTTAGAGGGAGCTGAGCCACATGTTCAGGATTACCACAGTTAACCATCATTTTGTGACCCCTCATCATTGTAAACCCCTTGGTATCCTCGAAGGTCAGCATGCAAGGATCTTCCAGAAGCAAGTAAGGCAGCAACAGAGAAGGTGCTTGCCTCAGCCATACTTACTCTTGTGAGGCATTGTGAGGACTCAGGTGTGAAGTTACCCCCATCATGGGTCAGTGTTAAGCCATTTACTATTTCCACCTGGCTCCACTCACGGACACTGAGAGCTTAATGTCACATCATCCAGTCCAAGTCTCTAGGGGGGAATTGTTGTTCCCCTGGAAATTGGTAGTCTACATTTCTACCACTGACTAGGTGAAAGTGGAGCTCCACTGTCCAGACCTGTTCACTCTGGCTCAATGCCAGGACTTTGCAACCTAGAGCCAGTACAGTCCTGAGCACTCCCAAGACCCCAGGTCACTAGACCAGAGTACTTAGCTGAAGGCAACACACTCTCAAGTATTGGGTTCAGGGACCTGATCCCAGCAAGGGCGTTGATAGCATGTTGGAAAAATTGCCTGTACTGGGACTGGCCCTCCATGGCTTTAGAGGAGTTCAGAAGGTCTGAGCATTGTCTCCAGCCACTGCAATTTCAGGAGAATCCTGAAAACAACACCATGCAACAGCAGTATGTAGTAGCACAAAACAGCATGATTTAATGCTGGCAAACCGTAGTGCCATCTCACACCCATTGGGCTGTCTGGTATAGAATGTCAGTAAGCCATTTGCACAAAACAGATATTGGAACAACATCCAAGCTGAGGCCAAAAACCTGCCAACTAAACTAATTATTGAAACATTTTGGGTTTCTCTTTTCACTTGGCTAGCAGATGTTACAGGCAGCCACTAGAGGCCCAGACAGAAGAGCAACAGCAGGTAATGCACCTACATGACATTCTCAGGTGGTCTTATCAGTAGGGGTTGGATTGTGGTCATAGCTTCAGTGACAACCACAGTGTGAGAGTTTAAAAGTTTTGATAACTTAAAAATCCTTAAGTTGTGCAGGGCTACCACCACAGCAGATAGGCAGCAGTCCTGCTTTCTAGGTCTCCTGTAGGAACAGCAGCCATGCATAATACAGGAATATCCTCCTATTTAATGACTGTTTGGGATTGGATGACTTAATTAATGGATAGAAATAATCAATATTGTTAAAATGTTCATCCTACCTAAAGCAATTTGTAGATTCAATGTTATTCCTGTGTATCTACCAATGACATTTTATAAAGAACTAGAAAAACTATTTTACAATTCATATTGAAGCAAAAAAGAGCCTGAATAGCCAAGGCAATCCTGACAAAAAAGAACAAACCTAGAGGCATTGTATTACTCGACTTCAAACTATTCTACAGGGCTAAAGTAATCAAAACAGTGTGATACTGGTACAAAAACAAACAATAGACTAATGGTCCAGAATCATAATAGAGAGCCCAGCTATAACATCACATACCTATGACCTTCTGATTGTCAACCAAAGTGACCAAAAAAAAAAAAATAAATAACAATGAGGAAAGAAGGACTTTCTATTGAATAAATAACTGGATACTGGGATACCTGGCTAGCCGTATGCAGAAGATTGAAACTGGATACCTTCCTTACACCATATATAAAAATTCACTCAATATGGATTAAAGAGTTAAATGTAAAACCCAAAACTGAAAACTCTGGAAGACAACCTAGGCAATACCATCCTGGACATAAGAATGGGCAAAGCTTTTATGACAAAGATGCCAAAAGCAATCACAACAAAAGGAAAAATTGACAAATAACATCTAATTAAACTAAAGAGCTTTTGCGCAGTAAAGGAAACTCTCAACAGAGTACACAGACAGTGGGAGAAAATATCTGTGAACTATACATCTATCAAACGCCTAACATCTAGCATGAATAAGGAACTTTAATGTATAAGAAAAAGCCAAAAACCCATTAGAAAGTGGGCAAAGGATGTAAAAAGACACTTTCGTAAGGAAGATATACATGCAGCCAACAAGCATATAAAAAGATCTCAATATTACTTATTATCACAGAAATTCGAATCAAAACCACAATGAGATACCATCTTACACCAGTCAGAATAGCTGTTATTGAAAAGTCAAAAAATAACACGTTTTCAAGGTTGTGAAGAAAAGTTAACACTTACACACTCTTGGTGGGAGTATAAACTAGTTCAACCATTGTGGAAAGCATTATGGCAATTCCTCATAGAGCTGAAAACAGAATTTCAATTCAACTCAGCAATTCTATTTCTGGGTATATACACAAAGGAATGTAAATTATCCTACCCAAAAGACACATGTACATGAATGTTCATTGCAGCCCTATTTACAATTGCGAAGACATGGAATTAACCTAAATGACCAATATTGATAGATTAGATAAATAAAATGTAGTGCATGTACATCATGGAATACTATGCAGCCATAAAAAAGAGATTATGTCTTTTGCAGGAACATGGATGGAGCTGAAGGCCATTATCCTTAGCAAACTAACATAGGAACAGAGAGTCAAATACCACATGCTCTCATTTATAATTACGTGGGAGTTAACTGATGAGAACTCATGAACACAAAGAAATAACAGAGAGTACTTAGAGTTGAAGGTGGGAGAAGGGAGAAGATCAGAAAGAGTAATTATTGGGTACTAGCCTTAGTACCTGGGTGATGAAGTAATCTGTACAACAAACCCCTGTGACACAGTTTACCTAACAAACCTGCACACATACCCCCAAACCCAATTTTTTTCCTAAAAACTAGTGTTTTTTTCCTTTACTACCAAGACAGTAATCTAGTAGAAATGGATAAGTTTCTAAGACCATACAATCACAAAGGCTGGATCATGAAAATACATAAAATCTGAACAGACCAATAATGTGTAAGGAGATTTGATTAGTAATAAAAACTTATTAATTAGCAACAAAAGCCTGGGACCAGATGACCTCACTAAGCAATGAACTTTAACAAATAAAGTGAAAGACTTGTATACAGAAAAGTATAAATATTGATTAAAGGAATAAAACACAAAAATAAATGAAAAGACTTCTCATGTTTATGGGTGGGAAGACTTACCATTGTTAAAGTGTCCATGCTGTGCAAAACAACCTACAGACTATGCTAGCTCCTTCAAATGTTCAATGACTGTTTTACACCAAATTAGAAAAAATACCATTGATATGGAACATGAAAAGCACACAAATACTGGCTCTCTGTTCCTCCTGTTTGGTGCCAAACCTGTGCACCACAGCCCTATTTCGAAGACACTATGCAGAAAGTCAAGGCCAGACAAAAAGAATATGATTGTTAGGTACCTAGTCATCAGGGATGCCTTAACTCTGAAAAAGTGGGTATTGTCATTATCAATGACCCCTTCCTTGATCCCAGTAACATGGAGTACAGGTTCCAATAGGGTTCTATCCATGGCAAGTTCCATGCTACCATTAAGTCTGAGACTAGGAAGCTTGTCATCAATGGCAATCTCATTCCAATCTTTCAGAAGAGAGATCTTATCAAAATCAAAGGGAATGATGCTTATGAAACCCATAGCCAACTTCACTACCATGAAGGAATCTGGAGTTTACTTAGAGGGGGGTTTGAAAAGGTTACCATCTTGGCCTCTCCTGCTGATTTGCCCATGTTTGTGATGGGCACAAACCATGAGAAGTACAAAAACAGCCTCAAGGTTATCAGCAGTGACTTCTGCATCACCATCTGCTTAGCCCCCTGATGAGGTTATTCATTACAACTTCGACATCATGAACAAACTCATGTCCACAGTCCATGCCATCACTGCCATCCAGAAAACTGTGGATAGACCCTCTAGAAAACTGGTGTCATGGCCACAGTGCTCTGCAGAACATTGTTCCTGCATCTGGTGGCACTGCCAAGGCTGCTATGGGTAAGGTCATCCCTGAGATAAGTAAGAAGCTCCTTGGCATGGCCTTCTGTGTTCCCCACATGGATCTGTCAGTCATGGGTCTGACCTGCCATCTGGAGAAACCTGCTAAATATGCTATCAAGAAGGTGGTAAAACAAGGTTTAGAGAGACCCCTCAAGGGTATCCTGGGCTTCGCTGAGCACCAAGCCGTCTCCTCTGACTAATGATGACACCCAATCTTTCATTTTTGATACTGGTGTTGGCATTTTACTTGACGACCACTTTGCCAGTGAATTTGGCTACAACAGGGTAGTGTATCTTATGGTTCACATGGTCTCCATGGATTAAGAACCCCCAGTCCCCCAGCCCCAAGAAGAGCATGAGCGTTCCTTAGCTGTTGAGAAGTTCCTGGACCACTCATCCTCCATCATCCTAAGTTCTCAACACAGTTTCAAAGCCAGACCCTCTGAAGAGGAAGGGGCCTAGGGAGCCCCACCTTGTCATGTACCAGTGAATTCCACTGTACTCAAGGGAAAAGAAAACAAGGTGGCCAAAGCAGTTCTGAGAAAGAACAATGTTGTAGACATTACATTTTTTGATTTTGAAACATGTTACAAGCTACAGTAATCAAACTTCCATGTACAGGCATAAAAATATACATATAATAAACAATGAAACAGAATGAAGTCACTAGAATTAACCTATATAGACAGACAACAAATATTTCAAAGGGATGGGGTACAAACAATTACAATGTGGAAATAAAGCTTTATTTTATCAAATATACAGAAATGAATCCACATGATAAAGAATAGTATCTACATGCAAAAAGAGGAAACCATGCCTTTATCTTAGACCATCCACTACAAAAAAATAAAAATTTATTAAAGATTTAAAAATATTTAATTTAGAAAACTTCAGTTTTCTAAGTATATTGTGATATTTAAATGTGGCCAAGTGCGGTGTCTCATGCCTGTAATCCCAGCACTTTGAGAGGCTGAGGCAGGTGGATCACGAGGTCAGGAGATCAAGACAATTCTGGCCAATATGGTGAAATCCTGTCTCTACTAAAAATATAAAAGTTAGCTGGGTGTGGTGGCATGCACCTGTAGTCCCAGCTACTCAGGAGGCTGAGGCAGGGGAATCACTTGAACTTGGGAGGTAGAGGTTGTAGTGAGCCAAGATTGTTGTCACTGCACTCCAACTTGGGTGACAGAGACTTCATTAAAAAAATATTTGAATGTAAGACCTGAAATGATAAAGCTTTTTTAAAGGTTTTTCTCTAAAAGTTTCTAGGTGTGGGTCTTGACAGTAATTTACTGAGTATGTCACAAAAGTAGAGACATACAAAACTAAACATGAGACTATGTCAAACTGAAAACCTTCACAGCAAAGAAACCAATGAAGGAATTGAAAAGCTTTTTAACAAATATTTAAAATACCTAAGGAACTGGACTTAATAAATAGGAAAAAAATGAAATAAAACAGAAAAACATCAAAAAGCCCACAGATAAGCAGATTTATAACTGGGCAGTGGAGTTGAAAAGCATTTTAACAAATGTGCAACATACCTAAGGAAATCGTATAAATAGGAAAATAAAAACAAAAGAAAAAAAATCAAGAAGCCCACACATAAACAGATGTATAAATGGGCAATTGATTTGAATAGACATTTAGCCAAAGAAGACATCCAGTTGGCCAAAAGGCAAATGAAAGGTGCTTAACATCACTGATTATCAGGAAAATGGAAATCAGAACCACCACAAGTGGTTTAGACCATAGCGGCATGCATAAAAGTTTTTAGGCCTCCAGTTGCTGGGAGTGTCTGAGGAGAATGAGGAGTGTTTGTCTGTATTTGGGAGTCAAGTCTCAACAAGAACCAGTGTATTCTGTACATGCGTGGGCCCTGGAGTGTGCATGGCTGGATACCTTGTCTACCTCTGCCTTAATGCATGACACTGTTGTGTGGTCCATCAGAGGGGCAGGTGGCTTTCAAAGGGATTGGGAAGTGGTTAATGCAGGTTGTGGGGGTTAGTTTGTTCACCCGTGGATGATAGCAAAAGTGGGTTGGCTTCCCAAAATCTTTTACCATTAACCTGTTTTGCTGTAAGTCTAGACCCAGACCAGGGTCCCAAGGCATCTTGGCAGCCCACAGCTTCTTAGCAAGTGCATGTTCAGTTGGATACCCCAGCCCAGCCTGGGTCACCTCTACCTTCTGCTTCTTGGGCTGTAGCTCATCTCTGCACACTGAGCCATCATCCTGTGGTGAGCAAGACCCCATACTTGGACTTCAGTGTCTTTCCCTGAAGCACACAATCAAGGTGGTGACTGGTAGGGGCCAAGGAGCCACATCTCACAGTGACCCACTGCCTGAACAAGGACCAGAGGCCTGTGGAACACCTGACTCTCAGGTTTCTCTCATTTGATGACTCATCAGCTGCCCCCATATGGCTTTCCAGCTTGTAGCATATTTAACCTCCTCTGAGCAGTGAAGATGAGACATCTGGTCATTTTCCCTGGTATACAGAGCCCAACTGGAGTTATCCACACCCCAGTCCATCCCCTATCTAATCCCCCCACCTGTCCAGTCTTACCTGCCTTCATATAAGAAGCCCACAGCTAACCCAGAGGCCTTCAGTACTTCCCTGCCTGACTTTCTAGGAAAACCTCCTCTCCACTCACCCTGATCAGGACAATATCAGAAGGTTCTCCCTCATCATTTAAAAAAAAATTCTCCGAGGTTCTGGTGAAGTGGCAGTTTGAGCTGGACCAGGATAAGACAGTGCTGTCCTGGAACTGCTCATCTAATAAGGTGCTCCAAAAAGCGAAGTGATGAACCCCTGGGAGGCTTTCTGCTCTCCTATCTGCAGGTTCCTGGTGAGAGGACCTATTGGCCACTAGGGTGTCTGCATATGTGTTTGTGTGTGTGTGTATATGTGTGTGCAATGTGTGTTTTCTTGGATTGATTTCTTTGAGCATGAAGCCCAGTGTTTTGATGAAAGTATCTCATTGTTTTCAGTTCATTAAGCTGAATCAAGGATCCTGGGACCTCACTGTGTCATATTTGTACAAGCCTAGTGTCTGTGCAGACTGTATGCTAGAGTTCAGTTGTAAGACCCTTTTGATCCCTTATCCTGTCCCTGTAATAGAAAAGCCAATATTCAATGAAATTGCAACCCACATCTAATGGAGAGATGGTTTAGTCTGCCATACACTGGGGCAGTGACCAGTGGTTTGGACTTTGTGGCACAGATGGAATTTTCCAGGTTCTCTAGGTGGTAGGTATAGGCATCACTTTTTTAAAAAATTTTTATTCTTATTGCATTTTAGGTTTTGGGGTACATGTGCAGAACATGCAAGATAGTTGCATAGGTACACACATGGCAGTGTGTTCTGCTGCCTTCTGCCCCTTCACCCATATTTGGCATTTCTCGCCATGCCATCCCTCCCCCGGCCCCCACCACTGTCCCTCCCCTATTTCCCCCATTAGACATGAGTGTGTGGTACTCCCTTCCCTGTGTCCATGTGTTCTCATTGTTCATCACCCACCTATGAGTGAGTATATACGGTGTTTCCTTTTCTGTTCTTGTGTCAATTTGCTGAGAATGATGTTCTCCAGATTCATCCATGTCCCTACAAAGGACATGAACTCACCATTTTTGATTGCTGCATAATATTCCATGGTGTATATGTGCCACATTTTCCCAGTCCAGTCTATCATTGATGGGCATTTGGGTTGATTCCAGGTCTTTGCTATTGTAAACAGTGCTGCAATGAACATTCGTGTGCATGTGTTCTTACAGTAGGACGATTTATGGTCCTTTGGATATATACCTAGTAATGGGATTGCCGGGTCACATGGAATTTCTAATTCTAGGTCCTTGAGGAATCGCCACACTGTCTTCCACAATGGTTGAACTAATTTACACTCCCACCAGCAGTGTAAAAGTGTTCCTATTTCTCTGCATCCTCTCCAGCATCTGTTGTCTCCAGATTTTTTAATGAACGCCATTCTAACTGGCGTGAGATGGTATCTCAATGTGGTTTTGATTTGCATCTCTCTAA